>LFYR01000811.1:716425-760974 GCA_001185155.1 Zostera marina
TGGGGGTTTTGGGATAGTTTTAAGTTAGGGTATTTTAGTTTTATTTTTTCACGATTTGGGGGTTTTATTTTTTTAATTTAAAATATCTTTTAATAAATAAAGTTAATAAATATTTTTAATTTAAAATATCTTTTTAAATATCTTTCTAATTTAATAAATATTTTTTATATTTAAAATATTCACTAAATTAAAAAGAAGTTATTTGGAATTTATAACTTTCAAATAACATTTAAATTTAATTTTTCACTTTAAAATTTAAAATATAAAAAAAAACTTTAATTTATAACTTCTTTAATTTTTTTTAATTTAAAATAAACTTATTTTATAACTTTTAAAATATCTAATTTATTAAATTTAATTTTAGAATTTAAAAATTAAAATTTATTAAATTAGACTAAAGTTAATATTAGAAATTGATATTTTTATAATTTTTATAATTTAAATAAACAACTAAACCTAACTCTAACCTACTTTTATAATTTAAAATAACTTGATATTAAATTTAAATTGATATTTATAATTTAAAAATATTAGAAATTGATATTTTTATATTAGAAATTTAAATTGATATTAAATTAGACTAACTCTAACCCTAACCTACTTTTATAATTTAAAATAACTTTTATAATACTTGAATTTGTAACATTAAAAATTAAAATACCTTGTTTAAATTTATTTTTTAACTTTAAAATTTAAAATATCTAAAATAACTTCAATTTATAATTTTTATAATTTAAATTATTATAATTATCTAATTATAGTCTAACTTTAAATTTTTTATAATTTATAATATCTAAACAACTATAATCTAACCCTAACTTCTACTTCTAACTCTTACTTTTAACCCTAATTTCTAACCCTAACACTATCTAAATATGTATATATACTTATTTTTACTAATTTTTGTTAATTTCTATTAATCCTAATCCTAACCCTCACCCTAACCCTAACCCTAACCCTAATTATTTAGATTTACATTAACCCTAACCCTAATTATTTACATTTACATTAACCCTAATCCTATTATCATTATTAGCCAGGGCTAAATGCCGTGGCTAATATCCGTGGCTAATTTATTTGTCACTAAATTAGCCACGGCTCCTAAATCCGTGGCTAAATCCGTGGCTAAATTTCAGTGGAAATTGGAGGGAAATTTTGCCGCAAATTTTAGCCACGGATTAGCCACGGATTAGCCACGGATTTTAAGAGCCGTGGCTAAATATTCAATGAAAAATTGGAGGGAAATTTGTCGGGAAAATTAGCCACGGATTTTTGATTCCGTGGCTAAATATAAATATTAGCCACGGGCTTAGCCACGGCTAAAAAAGCCGTGGCTAATTTCTAACATTTAGCCACGAATTCTGCTGGCCGTGGCTAATCCCGTGGCTGTTTCCCTGTTTTCTTGTAGTGGAGCGACAAAGGGAATTGAAAAGGATACTCTCAGAACAATCAATAGAACTCTTCGGCATACTTGAGACTAAGACTACAAGTGACAAATTCAAAGATGCTTCAAAGAATTTGGGTGCGGAATGGACAGTGCTACAAAATCAGGCCAGGGGTAGTCGAGACTCGATCTGGATTGGTTGGAACAGTGGGAAGTGGAAGGGTACCATTTTACGGTGTCATGAGCAGTTCATACATGCGAGGATAGAGAACATAGGCGGATATGAATTCGATATCACAGTGGTCTACGGTGAAAATACTCCAGTGAAACGTAGGGGACTTTGAGAAGGTATTGCATCGTGCCGGACAACATCGAATGGAAGAGATTGGCTCTTGATAGGGGATTTCAACGAAATTAGGCACCCGGACGGACGTGTAGGCCACGGTAGCTTCGATAGGGCCGGAGCTGATGAATTCGAGTCAGCAATAGGGGGTTTTACGGAGCTCGAAGCGATAGGAGGGAAATTCACATGGTCCAATGGAGTCGGGCCTAACCACACCAGATCTTGGCTCGATAGGGGCACTTGGAAACCAATGCTGGATAACGAGATGGCCTCAGATTCGCCCGAGGCTATTGATGGGTACCTCGAGTGACCATGCGGGGTTGATCATAAAATTAACGCATATAGGAAAGAGATCGACCCCCTTCAAGTTCTACCTAAGTTGGCTAAGAGATGAGGAATTCAACAAAAAATTCATTGCTGCCTGGAATCAAAATGAAATGGCGACATCGATATTTATTCTTCAAGCCAAAAATAATGCGGTGAGGATTACGGGAAAGGAATGGGTCAAACAGAAAATGATTTCAGCAAGAACTCCCGGGAAAATAGCGCTTAAACTCCATCACATAGCAGCAAAACTGCAATCTGACCCACTTAATCCTACAGTCCAGGTCGAGTTCAGATTGAAAAAAGATGAGCTAACGGATGCCCAACACAAGGAGCTACTCGATCTTCAGCAGCGCACACATGTAAATTGGCTGACTAAGGGCGATCAGGGTTCAAGGTTCTTTGCGCAAGTTATAAAAGCTCGCCATGCTAGAAATTCCATAATGGCTACCTTGGATGCAAATGGGAACCAAACAAACTCGCTAGCGGAAATGAAGGAGAGGGCCATGACTTATTTCACCACCCTCTTCGAAGCTCCCGATAGGCCTCCCCCAATACCGAACCTGAACATCACCTTTGACGAGAGGCTGTCCATAGTAGAGAATGCGAAGATCAGAGCTTACCCATCCGGGGAGGAGGTTTGGAATGTGGTCAAAAATCTGCCGAGAGCCAAAGCACCGGGTATCGATGGACTAACGGTTGAATTCTTAATTCATCATTGGCAAGTAATGGAGGACGTTTTTATTTCAGCAATCTTGCATTTTTTTCAACACGAAGAGAATGTTACGCTCGCTCAACCTTGCCACCTTGACTCTCATCCCAAAGGTTCAAGTACCGGAGCGGCTCGAGGACTATAGGCCCATATCATGCTTGGGAATCACCTACAAGGTTTTCTCAAAGCTTCTCGCCTCAAGATTAATGACAATACTGCATCCCTTGTGAGTCCCAACCAAATGGCATTTATTAAAGGCCGCCGGATATGCGATGCAATAGGTTTGGCTCAAGAATTTACACAAGCATTTCATTGCAAGAGTACATCGAGACGGGCATGCATCACTATTGATTTTGCGAAGGCATTTGATACGGTCCGATGGGATGCTATCGATACAGTGATGGAGCTAATGGGTATTGATCTAACCTTCCGGCAGTTGATCATGGCTTGCATATCTACGACATCGGTCTCGCCATTGGTTGAAGGGTCTCCAACCCAATCGATAAAAATGCAGAAGGGCCTAAGGCAAGGGGACCCTCTATCCCCTCTTTTGTTTGTGTTGGTCATCGAATATCTCACTAGGCTGGTCCAAGGGGCAGTGAGGGATAGGAAGCTCGAGCTCTACACAGTCGGAGGTGTCCAAATTGAAAGCCACCTCGCCTTCGCCGATGATGTCACCTTCTTCTGTAGGGCTTCGCCAAAGTCACTTACGACGCTAAAGGGAATCCTAATGGAATTTGAGAGCTTCTTGGGACTAAGGATCAACGCCGAAAAGAGCTCAGTCATCCTATCGAAGCGTGTCACCGATAGAACGGAAATGGCTGCGATCTTGGGGTTCCAACTAAAAAGCCTACCAATCAAGTATCTCGGCACCCCTTTAACAGGTAAACTTATAAAATATCGAGATTGCGATGGATTGCTAGCAGAACTCAGGAGTATCCTTACAAGATGGAGTTCAAAGAAGCTGTCCTATATGGGGCGGATACAACTAGTGGACTGGATTTTTCACGGCAAATTCGGTTACATAGCACAAAGTAGCGTGGTGCCCAAAGCGGTGATTCAAGCCCTACAGTCCATCACCTACAGATTCATATGGGGTACTCAACACGAGGTTTCGTGGGCGAGTATGACGAGACCAAAGGAAAACGGTGGCATCGGAGCACGGGACTACCGAGCCACCCAACAAGAGGCAATCATAGGAAGGGCATGCAGAATGTGGTCACGCGACAGCCTCTGGAGTAATTGGATGAGCAAGCGATACATACGCGGCCGCCCGATAGAACAGATTGGGAAAAAACAGGGAGACTCCGGGAACTGGAGGGCGATTTTGGACCAGAGACAACAAATTGCTAAATGTGCAAACTTGGGTAGCCAATACATATCAATCTGGAAAGGTAGAGGAAATGGATGTTCAGCAAAGAATATACGAGCAACGCTAGCACCGGAGCTTCAAATCGATGAGTTGGCAAAGGGTGTATGGGCAAATAAGATAGGTAAAGTGGCTCTCAACCTATGGAGAATCAAAGGCAAGTCCCTACCGACCAAGGACAGATTGATAAGAAGAGGTATGAACATCACCGGGGAATGCGAGCTATGTAGCATGGGGCTGGAATCAATCGACCACCTATTCTCCTCATGCGAGTACACGAGATGGGTGTTGGCGAAAGCAATGGGTGCAGCCGGTGGACTGGTCAAACTGGATAATGCCAATAACTTCCAAGAGGCAGCCGTGGAACTGAATAAAATAACTAGGGGGACTCCGACTTGGGGCCTAATGTGGAACATCTATGGAGTAGCCCTCTTCCATATCTGGAAGGAGCGGAATCAGAGGCGAATGAAGCTACAACGCGGTACGAAACAAGCAACCCTTAAACAGATAATTAATATGACAGAGATTGGCTTTGACGGAGCCAGATTCAAGCGGAAGGGTGCATCTCCGAGTGAACGGCAAGCGTTGCTCCAATGGGACGCGTTGCTAATGCTCATCCATGACGGATGAAAGGAGGTTAGCCTTGGCTAACTCCCCGACGAGTAGGTAATCAGTAGTTTTAGGCTTATTGTGTATTCTGAACATTGTTCTACTGTCTGATCTTGATTTACATTAATGCAAAGGTAACCTTAATAAAAAAAATGATATGTCAGGGCGTGTAATAGTCAGATATTGTAAACTTCCAATGAGTTGACGAAATAACGTTGGTGACTCGAATGGGGTGGCTTCATCATATAGCCTGACCCGGTTATCCATGGGTGTATGGGATGATTTTGAAGTGTCTAGTCCGCCCTTTTCTAGGATCGTCCTTTCGTATTGATGTTGAGATAGATATAAAGAGCCGTCATTTTCCCAATCGCACTGAATTCCTAGAAATTGGTGTAGTCGCCCCAAGTTTTTCATTGTAAAATGTTTCTGTAAAGATTCAATTGTGTCTTCTATAAATTTTGTTGAGAAACTTGTGAAGATTATATCGTCAACATTGACAATCAACCATGCTTGTATCCTTCCTTGACGAAACATGAATAATGAGTGGTCGCATGTACTGTCGGAGAAGCCAAGCTGAAGTAACATTGTTCTGAGTCTAACAAACCATGCACGTGGTGATTGTTTTAACCCGTATAGTGAGCGCTTGAGTTTACATACATAGTCCGGGAATTCTTTACTTGTAAAGCCCGGAGCTTGTCGCATAAACACTTCTTCTTCCAGTATGCCGTGACTTGCCATTTGTGTAGAAATGCATTTGATACATCTAGTTCAGTGACTTGCCATTTGTTTGTAACTGTTAATGAGAGGATCACTCGAATAGTTACCTGTTTTACCACTGGAGCAAATGTCTGATCATAATCGATACAGTCTCGTTGTCGAAATCCATTTGCAACTAGCCTTGCTTTTCGACGTTCTAGGGTACCGTCTGATTTTATTTTGTTCTTGAAAATCCATTTACAACTTAATACATTGTGCATTGGTAGTCGTGGTACTAGCTCCCAGGTGTCGTTTGCTAGTAGTACCTCATATTCTTCTGTCATGGCCTTTGTCCAGTTAGGATCGAGTAGTGCTGAGGCAACGCCTGTTGGAACTGATAGAGGTGCGGAGATCATGCAAACATATTTTGGATTTGGTTTGCGAATTCCTCGTTGTCCTCTTATAATCATTATTTGCTGTTGTTGTAATGGGGTAGTATCGTGTTGACAGATTTCGTTGTTACGTGGGATTGATTCACTTTCAGAATGAAAGGTTATTGGGTTTTCATCAATGTTTTCTGGATGATTTCTTGAGTCAATGATTTATGGATGACTGAATCCTTGGTCCATTGTCGATATGTCATTAGTTGCTTTTATTAAACTTGCGTTAAGTGTAAAGTCAGTTTCATAAAATATACAATCACATGATGTTAGAACGTCGACTTGCTCTTGGAGGCGAGTTGGCCGGAGTCGGGCCAGCAGTGGCTGCTGTAATCGTCGGCAGCACCATCATGAAGGAGGGAAAAAAAACTTAATCAAATTTCCGTTGGGAAGAAAACCAACGTGCACCGGTTCTTGCAAACCGGGTTCAATAGAGTTTTGATTGTAATTTTTATTAATTCAAAATGTTTACAAATGATTGTTTTATACATTGATTACATCAACTAATTAACTAACAGTTTAACTAATCAACTAATTAATTTGTTGTAATCTAATTAACATCATTTGAAACAATTGCAGCATCAACCTCAAGCTTTCCTTCAATTACTCACGCACATGTTTATTAAAACTTTTGCGCTTGTAACCTTAAGCTTTCCTTCAATTACTCACGCACATGTTTATTGAAACTTTTGCACCTGTAACCTTAAGTTTCTTATATCCGCTTGGGTTAATTACCTGCACAGTATTCTGAGAAATATAATATCACATAGGTCCTGGATATTAGCTGAATATTCTTATCAGTTTAATTTAACTCTGAATTTTCAGAGTTAAACTCATTAACCTCTGTTGAGGCTAATTAACTGATTAGGTGCTGATTAACTTTATTAATTCCTTTACATGATATTATGAATTTTCCGGTAGCTGGGTTGTAACATAAATAACCTTGATGGTTATTTGGGTAGCCCAGAAATATATGCGGGTCAAATCTGTATGAGAATTTGTTCTTTCTGACGGGCCTTTGGTTAGGATATACTTGACACCCAAATACCCGAAGATCGTTGTATGATGGTGATACCTGAAATAATTTTTGAAATGGTGATTCACCATCGAGTATTGGTGTCGGTGTTCTATTGTATAAGAAGGTTGTTGTCGCGAATGTAAATTCCCAGAAACGGAGTGAGATTTGGCCGTGATGTAAGAGTGCTAGGCCAATATTAACTATGTGCCGATGACGCCTTTCAACCATGCCCATCTGAGTATGTGCATATGGGCAGGATAGGCGATGTGCAATACCACATTCTTGTAGGAATGGTTTGAACCCTCGAAATCCACCTCATTTGTCAATCTGGAGAGCTTTCAGTGTTTCTCCTGTTTGTTTTTCAACAAATACCTTGAACAGTTTAAACACTTTCAGAGCGTCAGATTTACATACTAAAAGGAATAACCAATTATAACGGGAATAACCATCCACAAAATTTAAGAAGTGATAATGTCCTTCAATTGAGGGTTCTGATGCTGGGCCCATAGGTCAGCATATACTATGTCTAGTGTCTGTTTAGTCGAGTTTTCTGGACGAGAGGGGGAAGGGGAGACGGTGGTGTTTTGCCATTACACACGAGTCGCAAAACTGAACTTCTTTATTTAAAAGTGATATATTTAGTTGAATTTTTTTGACAATAGACTTAGTTAACTTCTCTGGGATGTGACCAAAGCGATAGTGCTGGAGAGTTAACGGTATGTTGCCTATTGCATTGACTTCATGCGTCTTTTCGGATGTCCCCAGATTTAGTTCGTACATCCCTCCGGAGACTCCCCTTCGCGCCAGGACCTCATTAGTCTGTAAGTCAATCAGAGTCAAAGATGATTTATCAAATCAACAACCAATATCTCCTGTGATTAGGGAAAATTGAAACTGATAAGAAACTTCGAAATCGAAACACTCGAACCCGGTGGGTGAATCAGAGTGGCTCCGGTAGCCGGTAAGCTATCTCTTTCTTCTTTTGTTTAGGTTTTTGTATAGATGATAAGCAGAATTACTGTATATTTAGGTTTAAGCTTTGACAAACGGATTTCTCCTCCTTTCTGATGATGTTTCTGTTCGAGAGTAAACCTGCTATAACTCCTCCGGCGAACATTGGAAGATCGGGATAAGAGAAGACGAAGCAAGAATCGGAAGAGGAAACACACTCACGAATCACGAATCACGATCATCTCCTATCTCCTGTGATGAGGGAAAACTGAAACTGATAACAAACTTCGAAATCGAAACAGTCGAGATAAACGGCCCTTCGGTTTGGATTTTGTCTTTTAGTCGGATGATCGAGGATCGATCATATCAAAATCTGGTTCTACGGACGTAATCTACGGTTGATATAATTTGGACATAAAGCTAGGGATGATAGCTAATAAGCCTGATATAGGTAATATGGTTTATATATATCTACGGTTGTAATTTGTAAATATGTTTCTGTATTTTCTATTTAATTTACTTATAAATAAGTAGTCCTATAAGGATGTGACCTATTAATTTTGCTCTATGCGGCTTTTCTACTATCTTAATTGAATTTCAATCCTCTCAAATCTCAACTACCGTCGTCAATACCACCACAAAACTAACGAACACCACCATCTGCTTCCAATCATCCCAGATATTAAACTCTTTCTCAAATCTCCTCGATTGATTCATCCATCCGCATTTCGACATGGAATCGGCAAAGCACGGTCAGATTCTTTTCCGATCTCTTCACCATCGATTTTCTTGCTGAAATCTAATTCTTCTTCTTCTTGCAGTGGCCATGTCGTCGATGGGTAGGAGAGTGGTAGTGGGAGATGAGGCCGGCGAGGAGAATACTACGGGGTCCCCCGGTTCACACAGCCGGAAGTCTTCTTCTACTACTGCTGTTGTTGTTGCTGATGATGCTGCTAATACTATTGCTGCTAATACTACTGCTGCTAATACTATTACTACTTCTCCGGTTCGGAGAACGTCGAGTTCTAACAGCATGAGAGGTGTCATTCCCTACCGCAAACCGCTTCGATTGTGGTTGTATTCGAGACTAATCAACACGTTACCTGCGATCTTTATGATCCTCGTTTTCTTCTCCTTTTTATTCAGTGGATGCCTTTTGTATGTACGTATCTGGAATACCATCCTCAAGGAAGAAGAAACAGGGTTGAAATTCACAGTTCCTACTTCTATCGTCGGGTCTATCATAACTACCACAACAATATACAGCGTCTCAGCCACTAAAACCCTGTTACGCACCACCGGGACTTGCGATGTTTTCAATGGGAGATGGGTTACCGATGATTCATATCCACTGTACAACAACTCATTGTGTCCGTTTGTCGAGCGAGGATTTAACTGCCAGGCCAATGGAAGGAACGACACGGCTTACATGAAATGGAAGTGGAAACCCAGAGACTGCGATTTGCCTGAATTTAAGGTGGAGAATGTTTTAGAAATACTTAAAGGAAAAAGAGTGGTTTTCGTTGGCGATTCAATGAGCAGGACGCAGTGGGAATCAATGATATGTATGCTTATGACTGGTGTGAAGGATCCAAGCACGGTTTATGAAGTGAATAAGAATCAAATTTCGAAGACGATTCGGTTTCTGAGTGTCAGATTCGAGTCTTTTAATCTTACCATCGATTTCTTTCGATCTGTATTTCTTACACAGCAAGGACCTGCCCCTCTAAATTCGCCAAAAAGGGTTAAAACCATACTTAAGTTGGATAAATTGGATGATATCAGTGAAAGATGGATCGATTCTGATGTTATCATTTTCAATTCCGGCCAATGGTGGACACCAGCAAAGCTTTTCGAAAAGTAAGTTAGTTATTTCACAATACCCATAAATTTGATTTGCTTTCTTTGTATCCTACTACTACATTGTTCTCTTATAGTTGTTAATTACTAATTGAACCAGATGAATCGTTAATTTTATATTATGTTCTTCATACAGAGGTATCTATTTTGAAAATAATGGTTCGCTAACTCTTGGATTGCACATCCCAATGGCTTTCAAGATCATGACAGAAACCTGGGCATCATGGATTAAAGAAAATATTAATACCAATAGAACTAATGTGTTCTTTCGAACTTTTGAGCCTTCTCATATGGAGTATGTACTCTTCCTCATTAATTATTACAACTGACCAGATTCATTTTTTGTCATTTCAATTCAATATCTATATAAAAAAAAACACAGAAACTAATGGTTTGTTTTTGTAATGTTCTTGACTGCAACAGTGATTCAGGCATTTGTAAGATTACAACACTGTCAACACAGCCTATGTCTGAAACTAATGGGAACGATCGCAGTGAATTCTCGGACATAATAGCAGATGTGGTTTCAAAGATGAATGTTCAAGCAACTGTTCTTAATGTTACTTCTATGGGTGCATATCGAAGTGATGCACATATAGGTTGTTGGACTTATCCACCAACTTGGGTGGATTGTAGCCACTGGTGTCTTCCTGGAGTTCCTGATACTTGGAATGAAATCGTCTTTTCTTTTCTTCTGACCAATAATGCAATCCATCGCATCAAATCTAGAGGTATGCAATTACTTAATATCTGTCTAAATCAACAGTGATCATTATATCAGGCAATAGTAACGATGAACAGAAGTGTGTAAAACCCCACGCTTCAGGTAGGAACCGTCTAAATGTGCTCATTATGAGAACTTCGTATCTCCACTATAGTAGCCGTAGGCATCATAACATACAAATTCAACCAGTACTTTAATTTTTCATTATTTTTTGATCCTCAGGCCTCGTCTCAATGCAGCCATACTTATATCTACATTAATTGGTAATTACAACTTGTAGTAATTTACAAGGAGTAATTTTAAATAATTATAATTTATCCTTACATTATAAATACAAGTTTGGAAGAAAAAAAATCTGAAATCTAAATAAACTTTCAAATTTCAATGACTGGTTTCACGAAGGTTTTACATTAAATCTTCAAATATCTAAATAATTAAGGTAGAAGAAGGGAAAGTTTTTAGAATTCCCACTTTTTTCTCTTCATCCTTTGAACAATAATATTAAAATGCTAAATTTAATCCGGTACTGTTTTTCCAGGGTTAGAGTGGCTATTGAATCAAAGGATGGGTTACATTAGGTAGTCTCTTTCCATTCACGATAGAATCAAAAAGAACCAATGCTCTTGCTGGCTGTGCAAAGTGTACCATATGAGCAGCACCTCTCACAGTTGCAAAGGTTAGTATATTCCCATACTCAGTTGCCCACCCTCCCACCTTCAAAGCAAACGAGATAGAAAAAAAAATCAGTTTTTTTTTTAATTTTTAGATTTTTTTCTTGGCAGAAATTTGTAAATTGTATAGTTATACAAAGTAATGGAAAAAAAAATCATTTCATTTTTTACGATTTTACATAAATCATTAAAATAATCAACTGCAGCATCTTTTTTGACATTGATTGATAAAACATAAGAATGCTGAAATTGTTGTTAAGTTTTAAGATGGTAACCTGGCCTTTATGGAACCATGCGCTGTAAGGGAGAGTAATCTTAAATTGCAGATCAAGTGCGAGCTCTCGAACTAACGTTCGAGATCCTAACAGGGGCACAACTGAATCTTGATCTCCACTGCAGTTATTACAAGAAATGAATGTTATGTAAATCAAAATGATTTGACTTACATATTTGTCAACACTGACACCATAAGAGAAACAGACCTGAAAATCCAAACAGGTATTTTGTACCCAACAATTTTCTTGAGGATTGGGAGAATATTGATATTGCCATCATGGTAGTTGTATTTTAGAATACTGTAAAGTTGCATAAATATATTATGTTTCAGATCATCAAATACTATATAACATCGAAGCATGATTTTATATAGAAAAATGCTTACTCACTGCACATTGACCACTTATAGGGAAGATGAGTTCTGTTTGCATGAAGAGCATTCTGAACTTCAGGTAGGTTGAAGTAAAACCACCTTTCATAAGTCATGCATACATCTACACCAATGCTTATTTTAGTAGCCTGAAAAATATGTTGGATTAATGCTAATATCTGAATCATGAGTATTGTGTGTATGCCATGGATTGTTGTGGGGAAAGTAAAGACGGCTTACATATTTACGTAATCTTAATTCCTGCAGAACAATGGAGGGGTAGCAGACATCTAAGATTACATCGTAGTTATTTATGTAATTTCCCACTATTTGATTTGCCTGTTCTATTGCTTTGTGGCATGGTTTGGTCATGTTATGAGGATTAACAAATGTATAATCTTCAAAATCACATTCTGCAGTTATAGCAAGTCCTATTTCATCTGAAATCATCCCATGTGACCAGAAATACTCATATGTTGCAGGAACATCCCTATCAAGCTTGAGAAGTGGATTTCCAATCTTTTCCAGCAATAGTTTAGGAATTAGAACAGTTGGTTAATAGTTATTTGTAATGGAAATTAGAATCCATGTGGATTTCTTACAGCAAGGCCCTTTATGTTGAACTTGAAATCTGCCGAGTGATGATTGTAATCCAGAAGAACATCAGCTAATTGCGGTATGTAATGCCCTGCATAGCTTTCTCCGGTGAGGAACAGATCCCTTGATTTGTACTCCGGGAATTTTCCGTACCATTGAAGTAAGAATGTCCGCAGATCTTTGGCTTTTGAGATTTTTTTTTTTTAAAGTATCAAAATAGTTAGCACATGATATGTATATAATATATACACGTAAACACATACCGGTTTGATCATCACCACACTTATAATCAGAAGTCCTGTTTGAATAAGACCATCCAACACCGGCAGGAGATTCAACAAACAATAGATTCGAGACTGAATCAGGTAAAACAAAACAACAAACAGATTAAAAGTAAATTCCTGTGTGAATTTTCTTTCTAGATAGATAGAAATAGCTGGAAAAACCTCTGTTCCAAGAATATTTGTTGACTATAAGACCCCGGCCATCACCTCTGGGAAAGAACGGGCCCAGTTCAGTAAAAGCTCCTCCCCCTATTGAAGAACACCCAGGTCCTGAAAATAAAAGGCATGGTTACTGCCTGCCGTACTGGTCAGTACGGGATGGAAAAGAAAGTAGAAAGAAAACCTCCATTCAACCAGAGAGTGAGAGGTTTGGCGTTTGCATTCCCATCAGCCTCTGCAAAATAATAAAACAAACTCCTCCCTGCCTTGTCATCCACATCTACATATCCAGCATACTGTCTGAAGTTCACATTTGGGCTTCCTGGTAGTTTCTTCACCAGATCCTCTTTTGGGTACCCCAAACACTCTCCAACCAAGAAGAACCATATGACCAAAACAGCCCATACCCAATTACCCATCTCACAATCTCAAGCTTGCCCAAGTGCTGTTTTCGCCTCTTCTCCAACCAAGATCTAAGAGTGAAGAGAAGAAAGAAGAATCTCAGGACTGAGTGGTGGTAGAAGAAAGGTTTGGGAAAGAATGAAAGCTTAAGCATCAGGCATGCCTGGGCGCCTGGCCTTCCCTTCCCTCATTCAGTCAGATGACACCTACCCAGAGAAAGTAGAATTAAAGTAGGTCAGACGGCCCTGACCTGATTGCTCCTTTCGCTTTTAATAACATCCAGGAAAATGTCATATTGATTCAGACTGATCATACTCGAGTCCTAAAAAAACTCATACTCATTTCTTACTGGTTGGTCTTCTTCTGTGTTTTTTCTTCTTTAAAACAATACACACATACCAATGTAGATTGGAAGGAAGACACGTACCTACGAGACTATGAGTCTGTGACCAGACCTGTTACCTGTATAATATTCTAGTTTGGAGAAGTAATCGGTAAATTTTTTAATAAATAAAGATGTTTAAATTCTTATTTAGTTCTCTTACATAGTATATAAAAATGACTATTTTATGGACTTAGGTCACATCACCTAATCGGTGTGTTGTGGGACTGAAGGTGTCACCATACCAACAATGCTTGGCGGGCTGAATTTATCCACATTAACCCTAATCTTAATTCGATTGTATGAATTAAATTAGTTTAGGCTTGTGTTTGAGCTCGGACTGAGTTTTTTCTTTCTAAGCTTGTTAAATAATGACAATGTGAAATAATTATAACTAATTACCTAATTAGGTCATCAGTTAGATGATTCAATCAAAACCCGATACTCAATTCAAACAATATAACATAAAAATACAAAAAATTTAATTCAACTGATCATAATAATTATAAAAAAAATTAAGAATCATTTTTATATATTTTTATTAAACTTTCTATTAAAAAAATTGAGTTGCAAAACATATTCAGTTACTATAATTTATCCTTCCCAGTTTTTCTTTTGTTTGAGTAATAAGATTTGTTCTCGATTGATATTTTGTTTTTTGTCAATTTTATTAACTGGTTTTCTTCTTCTTCTTCTTCTAGGTATTATCTACATTCAATAAAAGTATAGTTAAAATCATGTTAAAATAAAGTTTTTCCCTTTTTATACTTAATTCATTGGTAGTTCTGATTGATGTTTGTTAGCATTAGACTGCCAAATTGTAATAGTCAGATTTATGTTCATTTCATTTGCAATTCAATTCGATTTATAATATTGTAAACGGTAATCAGATTCATTTTGTAATCAAATTTTTAATTTAAAGTAAACCTCATATGCAATTCTATCCCATTAACTCTTATAATTTCCTTTCAATTATTGTAATAGCCCATTACTACAAAGCAACCAAATGTTATTGATACTCATTCCGCGAGCCAATAAGCCATTTGCCGTGGGTAGATTTAGCCGTCTCAACCACCACATAAAATTCACGATCATAGACGCTCAAACCGCTCTAGCAAGTGGATACGGTTGTCCCTTAGATCTGACCTACATTATTTGGTAACAAATTACTGCCAATCCCTCACCAATAATTGAATGCATAATTTTCACCACAGTCCATGCCATTATGCAGTTAGCTCCTTGAATTACTGAATCGTTAAGTCTACCTTGAATATTCTGTAAATTCATATTTCTGATGTATCTTCTCCTAACCCATTCCGACCATATATGTATGTTAAAGACTTTGTAGTTAGGTTAAAGACTTGGTAGTTATGTTAGCTAAGCAGTTAAGGTCATAATCTCAAACGTTTAGTTAGTTGTATCGCGGCTATTTGCAACTCCTCGTGATAATCTTTAATCTCCATTTCACCCTCATATTTCTTGGTAATGCCATTTTGTGTCAAGCCACTTAGCCACCTCTCTTGGTTTACCCCATATGTAATTAATTTGTAGAAGAGGGATCTAACCTTGTTGATTAATCATTGATAATTTAGGGACAATATATAGAACTACGTACAGGTACGTAGTGGATCGATCTTCCCATTGAACAAGTTGAGATTTGCTTGTGTAAGAAAGACTCATTCTTTTTTTGATAACGGAAGAGATCTTTCTACAGATGTAGAGTTATCAACCTTCGGATAATATACCAGAATCACCACTAGATGTAGAGCTAATTATAACCCTAATCCTAACTCTTTCCTTTTCATCTCATGAGTAACAATTTAGAATAAATAATAAAAAATGGTAACATTATAGATTTGTAGGTGTACATGAATGGAAAAGAATTTAAAATATTTCAAAGTTCACATCCAGATTACAACTACGTCAGCCAAAAATATAACCGTTTGTACAACAGTCGTGAAAAATAAATCAGTCAACGAATCAATGGACGTTAAAGATGGATTTGATTGATATGAACGTTCAGGATGAATCAACCTCAAACAGTCTTACCAATATACAACTTTTTTTGAAAATTGTTCTATATATATATTAGAGTTGAGGATTTTTTTTTATAAGAGTATCTTGAATTTTACATGATATAAAAATATTTATTTCCAAATGATATACCAAAAATATCGTAGTGAATATTTAATAGAAATACGTATACAACGAGACTTTAATTGTTATCGATTTATCTTTGAATCTTCAAAAACTTTAATAGTTACTATAATTTGCAACCAGTTGAGCTAATCTTTGAATAATATTTTGATAAATGTTTTTGTTGATATAAATAATGATTCTATTTAAATCAGACTACACTAGAACTTGATCCTATTTGAACCAAACCCTAATCATCCTATCCTACGTAGCTATTAATAATTTGTGAATAATGAATTTCAATTACGTACTTCTTCAAAATTCAAATGGTACACTTGATTATGAAAGAATAGAATTTCGATGGGCTTTCATTGTTTTGTTGTGTGATGGGCTGAAAGAATCGGCCCATTAATATCTTCTCTAGTATCCTCTCTCAAATTAATTTAATTTAATTTAATTTACACGGCATCATTTCCCAGATGAAGACATGTGGCATGGGGAACGGACGTCAGGCATTAGTGACGGTTGTTTTGCTCCGGCGAGTTTTTGACTAACATTTTACAATTCTCTTTCACTATATTTCCCTCCGACCACCGTCGATGCATATTATATATAAAAAGGGAGGATTTAATTAACAGTCAAATTCAATTTATTCAAAACACTGACCATCGATCTCTTCGTTCAAAACATTGAAAATGAAAACCAACATAAACTACTTTAATCTCAACCACCCATTTTAAAATTTAAATGCATGAGATAAATTACGTTATCAATTTATCATAAACTTTCATATTAATTTTTAAGAAAGAACGTACTTACTAGGGTTTTTTTTTTGGATTACAAGATGATTTGATGATGATCGTCGGTGAAGCAAAATCCTAATCCGTCATCAATGGCTTCGACAAACAACGAAGAAGAGAACATTCCTCGATCAATGGGTGGTCTGGTGAGCCAGTCTTCACCGTTCCCCTCCTCCAAATGTGCTTGTAATTGTGTTCCGGTGATGGGTGAGTATGATGACGATGCTGTTGCTGTTGCCGTTGCCGTCGATGAAGAAGAAGAAGACTCCAGTTCTCTCACTCGTCTCTTTAAGAACTTGACGTATTGAATGGCCTCATCGAGCATCGATGCAGTGTTCATTCTGGAACCTCCGGGAACAAGTCTCCGGAGTATCCGTATCCTTTCGCTTATCCTTTCACGTCGGTGACGTGCGGCGATGCTTTGTGGGTCGTTGCTTATCCTTACGTTTCTTCTCTTCGGTTTCTTTATCGTCGATGGGTCGATATCAACTGGTTGCATGACGGCAATTTTATACATCATCTCCTTCATTTCCCCTAATTTTTCCTCTTCGACCTCCTTCTCCTCCACTTTTTTCTTTTTCCTCTTCTCATTCATCTCTTCTCCCAGTTCCTCGATACTGCAACAACCACCGTCACCTGCATGAATTCCGGCGAGGGTATTCGGTGGAAGGAATTCCACGCTGTAGTCGCTGATCATATGTTCATGTAGAATATTCTGGTAGTGATAGTGATAGTTTCCCATGGTCGCATCAAAAAAATCCTAGCAATATTCCACTCATTCCTTCATGAACCCTAGACCGATCAACAGTGTTCCGTTTGATAGACGGAGTCATGTCAATGTAAAAGAATATATATTTAAAGCTATGTACATACATACATACAATAAGAGTGGAAGACGACGACCGACCGACCGACCGGAGTTTCTGTAGACTGTACAAGTTCCTCGTGAAGAACTGGCAAGGTTTTTGCAGATCCCTAAATCTTTTTCTGTTTCTTAGTCTGAAATTCTACTGTGCTCAGGGACGATGACGAATGCCGGCATTAAATTCTCGTGGAGATTCCTGCAACGTCTCAATCTTAACACCAATCCCGACGAACCAGATCCAACCTATAAACTAATTCACCGATAGATCAGATGAAATCAGATCTATATATACACACCAATTTCCAAATCTATCGAGCAAGTCAACTCTGTAAAAGCCTGTGAAGCTCCTCATTTAAAGGGGTTGTTCATGCATAGATCCGGGAATATGACACAGACTTCGCATATGTATCCACCGTGCAAGATCTCAGAAGGGGGATTTCAAGAATTGACGTTTGTACGTACGTACCTACGTAGTCGATCAGCAGACATGCTGCACATGAAAACCTAATTAGGGTTTCTAGATTAATAATTAACGACAATCGATAATGCATGGTTGTAAACCGTATGATGGTCTTTTAATGATAGATGGAACTTAATCCTAACCCTAATAATTAATGCATGCATGTGTTGATTTGATTGTTTGAAGTCCATGGTTAATTAGACAAGACAAAAGGTAGCTTTTTCCTATTATGTGCTTGCCTTATTCATTATTTCGCCCCTTTTTAATTGCATACTCTATTTGTAGCACCGTATTAATTATTGAGGGATGGGTTCGCACTTACATTCTAATTTTACAGACATGTCTTGGATCGGGGTCGACCTTAATTTGGAGTCCAATATCGATCTATGGAAAATTGGAAATCCATCTATCATTAATTATTAGGGTGTCAATTCATACTTGCCTCGGTGGGCTCGGCCCGGGTCTCGGACTACATTTGGATCCATTAAAGGATTTTAACCCAGAGGCCAAGGTCCGGACCCGGTCAATTAGTGACCCCGTTCAAGTCCAGATTAACCAAACCCGACTAGAACCAGACCCCGGATATTATATATGTTAGATAAATATTTTATAATATATTAGTAAGTTATGATTTAAATATAAATATTTTAATATATATTTTATAATATATCAGTAACAATTTTTTAAGCCTGTATTTGGTCGGATTCGGATATGCAGATATCTGCATCCGAATAATTATCCGGATAATCCGAATCCGGATAACTTTAGGGTTAGTGTTAGGATTATAATTTAATAATTATAAGTTAATAAGTTATAAAGATTTATAATTATAACTTAGGTAATTAGGTTTAAGACTTTAAGTCTTTAATGATTTATAATATAAATATATAATATAATAATATTAATTTATTGTATATTTATCCGAATTCCACGGAATAAAATCCGAATTTTAATTCAGGTATCCGAATCCGGATAGTCATATTCGAATTCGAATGCGGATTCAAATACGGATTCCGGTATACCATTTACAGACTTACAATTTCTTTAAAAAAAAAAACTAGTAACTTAAGGTTAAATATAAATACACCAATTAGGGTTTCACATCGATATAATTGTATATTTAATTGTTTATTGATTTTTTAAGTAAATAAAAAAATCATTTTTTGGACCCGGATTTTTTTATGGGTCTGATTTGAGTCCGGGTCCAGACATTTTCCTACTGGATCCGGTCCAAACCTGAGCCAACTTCATGGGTCCAAGTCAGCCAGTCCAGACTAGGTTCATTTACAGCCTTAGTTATATATATTAATTTATAAAAACTATTGAATAAATTATAAGAAAATTTAAATCTTTTTTAAAATATTCAGATTAAATTTTTTTTTCTTTCAATTTTAAGCTTATGGAGCCGAGTTTGAGCCGAGGTGAGCCTGGACAATTCCTTAACGAATCCGAGTTCGAACAATTCTTTAACGAGTCGAGTCCGAACCGATTCTATAAGCAAAAACTAGACTCGGTTTATTTGACACCCTAATCAATATGGTATAGTTGGACTTATATATGTGGGTTCGAACATGCCACAAAATTAATGACCCGCATCAGGCCCAATAAGGAGGCGGCCAGAATTCAACAACTACACACTCAATTGTTAGACAATAAGAAAATTAGTTTAACTAGTCATAATAATTATTAAAGTTTTTAAAGATTCAGAATTCGATTCTTATAATATATATTTTCACTACAATTTACATGTTGGGTCATTTTTTATAACAGTTAAAAGACTGAGAAAATTTTGATTATTAAAATTCGACGACAATAATGGTTAATTATTAGTTAGAGTCTATAAGCTATCTGTTGGTGTGTAGGCTCGTCGGTGCAAGCTCACAACCTCAACTCCCTCAAGTGTCCATGATGACGTACGGGCCCTCCCACCTTGCTGACAATTTCCCCTTTGTCTGGTCGACTCCTGTTACCTTGGCGTTTCTCAACACCAGGTCCCCTGGCGCCAGGTTCTTGTCGGTCACTCTTTCGTTGTGGTACCTCGCCACCCTTCGTTTGTAGGTGAGGTCCCTGATAGACGCCTCCTCTCTTCGGCCCTCTAGGTGCTCCCTTTTTAGGAACATCGCTTGATCGTTCGTCCCTGGCTGGTACTGCTCGATGCGTGCGGTCGGCCATACCAATTCGGCCGGTGCTACCGCCTCCATCCCGAAAGCGAGGGCGAACGGGGTCTGGCCCGTGGGGGTCCGGATGGTCGTACGGTACGCCCACATGGTCTCAGGGACTAGGTCCGCCCAGTTCCCCGGGTGTTCGCCTACTTTCCTCTTCAGGATCGATGTTATCGTCCGGTTCGTGACCTCTACCTGTCCGTTCGCTTGCGGGTGGTAGACTGGTGCGAAGCTCAGCTTGATCCCGCTGTCTTCGCAGAACTCCCTTAATTTGTTGCCCGTGAACTGCGTTCCGTTATCTGTTATTATCTAGATCGGGACCCCGAACCGGCAGACGATGTTTCTGAAGACGAAATTCAGCACGTTCTGTTCGCTGATCGTGTTCGTTGCCTCCGCCTCGGCCCACTTCGTGAAATAGTCGACCGCTACGAATAGGAACTTCCTTCCTCTTGACGCTGGTGGGAACGGCCCAACTATGTCAATTCCCCACCTTGCGAATGGGACCGGTGTTGTTACGGCTTTCGTCATGGTAGACGGCCGCCTCTGGCATTCATCGCACCGATCGACGATTTCTTCCGAATCCTTTATTGATTCGGGCCAGTAGTAGCCTTGCCTGGCTACTTGCTTCTCCAGCGCCCTACCGCCCTAGTGCGCTCCGTTTGCCCCCTCGTGAAGGCTCCGTGCGACGCACAGTCGCAGGGGAGCCTCCTCCGCCGTCGATCGTCGGTAAAGCTTGCTTTGGGCCACCACAAACCAGGCCGCTCTGTTCCTTAGCTTCCTGGCCTCCATCGGGTCTGCTGGCGCTTCGCCTACCTCGATGAATCTCTTGATCGGCGTTCTTCAATCCCCCGACGTTATTATGCCGCACACCCAGGTCGGTTTGGGGTTGCTGGCCGTCGTTGGCCGCTCTTGGTTCTCAATCCGGATCCAGCTTCCTTCCGCTTTTCCTGGGGACGCTCCCAGCTTGGTCAGCGTGTCGGCCTCCCCGTTGTTCTCTCTCCCTATCTGGGAGATCCTCTACTCTTCGAGCTTGCCCAAGGCCGCTCTTGTTTCGGCCACATAGCTCGCCATCGAGTCTTCCTTGGATACGAAGTCCCCTCTAACTTGGTTAGCTACCAGCCGGGAGTCCGTGTGGAAGTGCACCCTGGACGCGCCCAACGCGCGAGTTATCCTGACTCCCGATAGGAGGGCTTCGTACTCCGCTGCGTTATTGGTCGCCCGGAACTCGAAGTGGATCGAATACTCGAACTTTTCCCTCGTCGGGGATTTGACCACGACCCCCGCGCCGCAGCCACTGTTGCTGGACGACCCGTCTACATGGGTCGTCCACCACTGTTCGTCCGTCTTCTCGCCTTCCCTCGGAGTCAGCTCGGCCATGAAGTCCGCCACTGCTTGCCCTTTCACCGCCCTTGTCGGCACGATAACCAGGTGGAATTCGCTAAGTTCCATGGCCCATTTGGTCAGTCTTCCCGAGACGTCCGACTTTTGCAGCAATTGGAGTAGCAGGTAGGCCGTTGGGATCGTGACGGTATGGGCGTGAAAGTATGGTTTCAACCTTCGGACTGCCGAGACCACCGCCAGGGCTAGTCTTTTGATTTCCGGGTATCTCTCCTCCGCTCCTATCAACGATCGGGAATGGTAATATACCGGCCTTTGCACGCCTCCCTCCTCTGAGATTAGTACTGCGCTGACGGCCGCATCCGAGCACGCTACGTACATGGTAAGTGGTTTCCCCCTTGTTGGGGGGCGGAGCGTTGGCAGGCTCGAAAGCTGGAGCTTGAGTTCTTTGAAAGCCGCTTCGCATTCGTCCGACCATACCACCCTGGGTCCTGGGTTCCTTAACAATTGGAAGAATGACCTTAAACGGTCCGTCGTTCTTGGCAGAAACCTGCTTAATGCCGTCACCCTTCCGTTCAGCTTCTGGACTTCTTTCAGCGTCCGCGGGGGGTTCATATCCATAACGGCCTCGACCTTCTCTCCTCTTGGCTTGATCCCCTCGGGCGTGATTCGGAAGCCCAGAAAGTGCCCCTCCTTGACCCCGAACGCGCACTTTTTGGCCTTTAGTTTGAGCCCTGCTTTTCTGACGTTGGCGAAGGTCTCTTCTAAGTCGGCCATGTGCGTTCTGGTCTCCTTTGACCGGACGAGTATGTCGTCCACGTACACCTTCGCGTTCCTGCCTATCTGTGCCTCAAACACCTTGTCCATTAGCCTCTGGAACGTCGCCCCGGCGTTGTGCAGATTGAAGGACATTACTTTAAAGCAGAAGGTGCCCATCTCTGTGATGAACGACGTCTTCTCCTCGTCTTCCCGCGCCATGGGCACTTGGTTGTACCCCGAGTGTACGTCCATGAAACTCAGCATTTCGCACCCGGAGCTCTGGTCCACCAGCCGGTCCACTGACGACAACGGGTAACTATCCTTGGGGCACGTTTTGTTGAGGTTGGTGAAGTCGACGCACATCCTCCATCCCGCATCTGCTTTCCTCACCATTACCACGTTGGACAGCCAGGCGGGGTAACGCACTGGGCGAAAAAGAACCGGTCGCTCGGTGCACGCGCGCTCCCTTCGCCGGAGCCTCTCGTGCTCCCTTTCCCTTTTCTCCCGGGACCGCGTACTCCTATCCCTGGGTGGGGGCGCCGGCCCGCTACGCCGGCTCCTTCTGGGCGACTCCCACCTGTACCTTATTTCCTCCAACTCCATGCGTAACCTCTCTTCCTGGGTGTCCCATTCCTCGTTGGCCCTTACCTCCTCCGAGTACCGGTCGCGGGAGTGGTGTCGCGCCGGCCGGTACTCCACTGCTGCTCGCTCGCGTCGCTTCGAGCATTCCCTTACTTGGTATTCGCTTCTCGTCATCCTCCTCTTCTCCGATTATCGCGCGTCTGTTCACGTCAGTTTCACCACTGTTGGTGTGTAGGCTCGTCGGTGCAAGCTCACAACCTCAACTCCCTCAAGTGTTCACTCTCTAGAATTGTCAACCCCCTCCCCTGTTGGACCAGGGGAGGTATTTATAGCTTCCCATCGTCGACCTCGGGCCTCGTGGGCTCGTGCGTTGGGCCCGCCCACTCGCCTGAGCCGCCGACAGGCCCTGTTCGGTCCATGGGCCGCAGTTCGCGGTCCATGGTACCAACACTATCATTAAATAATTACGCCTTCAACATCTCGTCCATTCGTTTTAAGCAAGATTCTTAGCCGTCCGATTTTTTTATGTGCTACCTGGTAATCCAGTAGCAGGTCACTTGCAACCTGTTGGGGAAAAAGAATTGGTGCAGGTGTAACTGACATTAAAGGTACTGGCTAGTTAATAGCATTATACTAGCTCAGTTGTAGGTAACCTGGTAAAATCGAAAAAACAAAAAAAAAATTAATTTTTTCAAACGAAAAAGATCTCACAGTTGCTCTCTCCCTACCAAAACCCTCTTTCTCCCCCAAGCTCCTCAAGTAGACTCCAAAAAATTATCTGAAATTAATTATTATTCGAAACAATTGAATTTTTCATTCCTACTCTCCCTCCAAAAACCCTCTGACCATGTCCAAGGCGATAAACCCATCCCCCGACCGCATTCATCTTCTCCATTTTACCGACATCTTCTGTTCTTTCGCCGTCGACATAACACCTGTGGCATCTTCTGTTCTTTCGACCGTGTATTGCCGTCAACATAACACCTGGTACGTTTCCGGCAAAACAAATGAAACCCATTTTTTTTATTCTAAAAAGCTTCTTAACAGTTACTGTCCGTTCTTCATTCTCATTCTTAACAGTTACGTTGCTGCTTTATCGTCTATATGTCTACTCTTGGTCGCCGGAAACGTGCTCAGCTCCTCACTGTCTCTTCATTGGGATATGTGTCAGCGCTTCGTCGCTGATTGGTCCGTCATCCGCATCGTCCTCCACGTAGGGTGTGGAACATGGGTTTTGCTCAACTCGGTTGCTATGCAGCAACACACGATCTTCTTATCCAGTTTTGCTCAACTCGGAAGCCATTATAGACAGCTGAGACAACACACGATCTTCTTATCCGGTATCATCAGCAACACTACAACAACGATCACCGTCCCTTGGATTGGAGAACCAATGTCATCATACCATGATTACCATCGGCTACAGAGCCACCAATGATACCTATATATCTTTCACATCATCCTATAATTAAGCTATATATATAGTCAGATCCTCCTCTAAATTGGTTCGATCTTAGTTTTTTTTTCCACCCTCTTCATCGTTGTCGGTGATCGGTCCATCTATTCTCCTTTTAATCGGAATAGGAAGGAGGAAGACACCGGCAGCGATGCTAGTAGACTAGTAGTGCCCCTTTCTAGTGTAAACTTGAAACTAGTTTATGTATGGGCTTTGGAATGTAAGCCCAGAATTATTAAATTATTCTCAAGGTGCCCCCTAAATAGCCCTCTATGTATAATTGTTATTACCGTTGTTTTCACAATTAATGATGAATTATCGATTGGTTGTTCTTTATTTGTCAATTTTCAATAGATGGAAGTTGAATTAACGTATAAAAGATACATATGTCTAGATCTCCAAGATCATAAGAATAATGTGAAGCTTCTGAATCCCTGTGTGGTGAGTCCCCTGTCCTCACTCTTATAGTTGTCCGTCCATGTGCAATTCAATGTTATATCATGGATCCATGGATTTTAACAATACCTTCTTTCTTCAGATTCTTGTTAGCGTTAATTTGTTTTCACATCGATCTGTTCATTTATTTTTGAAATGAAAGATCGATTTGATTCCATAATTGTGTATATTTAACAGTGCATATAGAATGTTTTTACAGCTCATATAGCAGAACTGTACGACACAATATAAGAATAGATAGAACTGTATTAGCAGAAATACATTAGATAGTAACACAGTAGGCAAATCAATTGTTCGTGTAAGTGCTCGTATTAGCAGAAATACACTAGATACTAGCGTAGTCAGTGAATGAATTGTTCATCTAATTAAGTACTCGTATTAGCAAAGGTAAATTAAATAGTAGCGTAGTGGATAAATCAATTGTTTGTCTTAGTACTCGTATTAGCAGAAGTACACTAGATAATAACGTAGTCGGTGAATGAATTGTGCGTTTAAGTACTTGTATTAGCAGAAGTAAACTAAATAGTAGCGTAGTGGGTGAATCAATTATTCGTCTAAGTACTCGTATTAGCAGAAGTATAATAGATATATAGTAGCGAATAAATTATTTGTTTAAATACTCGTATTAGCAGAAGTAAACTAGATAGTAGCGTAGTGGATGAATCAATTGTTCGTTTAAGTACTCGTATTAGCAGTAGTACACTAGATAGTAACATAGTACGTACACAAAAAAGATAGTGTTGGAGAACATGAATGATAACCTGGATTTGAAATATACATTAATTCACGAACAAAATGAAAAATAAAAAAGGTCATTTTTTTCTTAGCAGATGAATCGCGATAAATTTCCTTTGCACTCTTCATCCGCATTGCGTCAATTTTGTAGGTATACAGTCAAGAAATAGAGTGAAAAAATCAATATCGTTGTGAGGGATAGAAGAAATGAATATCGGAAGCCGGCGGGGACACGGAGGAAGAAAACGGGAGAGATACACAACCACGTAGGGATAACCAAAACCTGACATGGGAAGAACAGTTGTAGTTGGATAACAAAAATTACATACACTGACATGGGATAGGAGGATGACAGGTACGATGATAGCAGGAAAAGCAATATCATTGCTGACTAGAAGATTGCGTGGGAGAAGATGAGGGGATTTTTTGCCTTATTTTATTACGAAAAGGGAAGAATAAAAGAGAAGGAGAAACCGGTTGTAACAAGCAACGGACGGTCTGGATTCGTCAGAGATAAACGAACGGACGGTCTTGTAAGAACTACTCCAGAGCCATGAGAGCTAACCCAGAGCCATGTAAGGGCTACTCCAGGGCCATGAGGAGTTTCTCTGGAGCCATGTGTGAGCTACTTCAGAACCACGAGAGCTTCCCTGGATCCATCTCTGAGCTACTCTAGAGCCATGAGAGCTACCCTGGAGTAAATACTGAACTGTAAATACTGAACTGTAAATATTGATTCTAATCAGGTTCACTAATTGTATTACTAAAATTCTAGGAAAAATCATCTATACATTTTTCTTCTTCTGAACATATCAATTATGTTGCTAAATACTAAAGTTAAGGTATCACACAATTTGGAGAGATATATCAAGAACCGTGAGAGCTACCCTGGATGAACATAAGAGCTACCTCAGAAACCATGAGAGCTGCCTTGGATCTATGTCAGAGCTACTCTAGAGCCATGAGAGCTACCTTGGATCTATGTCAGAGCTACTCCAGAGCCATGAGAGCTACCCTGTAGTCGTCTTTGAGCTACTCCAGAGCCATGAGAGCTACGCTAGAGCCGTGTCAGAGCTACTCCAAAGCTATGAGAGCTACCCTGTAGTCGTCTTTGAGCTACTCCAGAACCATGAGAGCTACGCTAGAACCGTGTCAGAGATACTTCAAAGCTATGAGAGCTATCCTGAAGTCTTGTAAGAACTACTCCAGAGCCATGAGAGCTACCCTGGAGCCATGTAAGAGTTACTCCAGGGCCATGAGGAGTTTCTCTGGAGCCATCTGTGAGCTACTCCAGGGTCATGAGGAGTGTCTCTGGAGCCATGTGTGAGCTACTTCAGAACCATGAGAGCTTCCCTGGATCCATCTCTGAGTTACTCCAAAGCCATGAGAGCTACCTTGGAAGTCATTTTAGAACTACTCCAGAGCCATGAGGGCTACGTACCTTGGAGCCATGTCAGAGTTACTCTAGAGCCATGAGAAGTTTTTCTGGAACCGTGCCTCAATTACTCGAGAGCAACGTGGAGTTACTCTGGAGCAATCTATGATCTACCCCTGAGCCATGATAGTTATTCGGAAACGTATTTATAGGTAATTGGAGAGTTACTCTTATTTTTATACGAATTTATGGTTATTTCATAAATTACTGGTAGTCTAGAGGTCCTCTTTTTATTTATGAGCCCCACAACATATTTTTCTGAATTTCGGGTACTCTAGAGCTTTTCTTAAGTTACTGTAAACTTAGATTTTTTCTGACACTCTAAAGATCCACTGCACTGTTTTTTGAATTTCTCGCAATCTAGTGTTTTTCATGAGTTACCGTTAATTATATATTGATTGAGGGATCTGATGTTATTTTAACCACCCTTTCTGACCTAGTTTTTCCCATTTGTTTCTTATAACATAGTTCGTAATTTTGAAGCCATAGACACATAATGGTAACCATTACGACATCTGTAAGTTGTATATTTTATTCACACAAATGTTTTAGGATAGTATAGCTACTTTTATACTATCAGGAGATGATGGTAAACTCTTAATATTGTGAATGTGATTCCAGGTCTTAGGAGTGAAATATGTCGAGGCATTGACCGGGTCACAATAGGCAAGTGGTTTGGAGTTTCGCTAGCTACATGCAATTGTTCCATCGTTGGACTCGTCGTCACCGATCACTATGACCTCTGGGCGACGACGTTGAGCCTCATGTCCTCTCTTCCTTGAAGCCATTCTCAAATCCTAACCTAAAATTTCGTAAATGAATTTACTAAAAATTTAACATTTTCCAATTTTTTCAAAAAATAAATCAAAGAACGAAAAATGAATCGGAGAATTTAAATGATGGAAATGACAAGCTATTCTAATTTTACTCATGAAGTACTATAGAGACAATCATAGAAAATCACTATAGAAATTGTTGAATGAAAGTCATAGAAAGTCAGTTTGAGACAAAAAAATAGAAATTACTCTAAGCCCAAGATTGGAAAAAAAATTACTCTAAACAGTTTGAAATCATTGATGAAAAACAAGATGAGGGTTGAAAAGAACAAGAACACCTTAAACAGAGAATACTAAGTCTGGAAATCATAGTTCATTTCACCAAAAGCTGTTCATTAGTAATCAATGAGCTGCTCCTGAACTCTTTTGTGTCTATGTATCAGCTCATAAGCTAGAATTTAGCTGATAAGGAGCTCATCAATAGGTTGCTCATATATAAAAAACTTAGGTATTTAAAGATTCAGATAGACCAGAGGTAAAAATTTCAAGATTCTGAAAAGTGCAGTGGAAGTTTGAAAACATAGACCTTTTGAAAATTGGAGTGTGTAATTTGTTTATAAAAGACATACAGTAGAAAAAAATATTAAGATGCTGTTTAGATAAAATCTTAAAAACACAATGTAGGAAGTAAAAAATCACAAATGGAGTTTAAGTATTTTAAATTTTAAAATTGGATTCCAGTAAAATTATATATATTTGAAAGCAAAGATAAACAAAAGCGAGGAGTGGAAATGAAAGTAAAAAAAAGAAGAATAAAAAACTGGAACAAACAACCTGAAAATAAAGAAACTTTCTTAATTTCTTTTTTCTCCCTGTTGACTGTAATTCTGAATGAGGTTGAAATAATTATATGAAAGTAGTTTAAAAACATCCGAAAAAGCTCAGTTACCATGTCGTCTACTGATTCATATGTGAATGTAGAACACATAAAATATGAATCCTAGAGGAAAACTAGAATGATACCATAAATGCTATGTAGAACATCTAAAACAAAATTTTGTGGAAAGTAAAAAATGAACATTTTCTAACCGTAAATGAAAAAACATAGTGAAGGAATTCAATGGTGTTCTAACAGATCATACAATATATTACACCCCAGAACATGAATTATGAACAATCTCAAAACACATAGGAAGACTAGAATAACTACATATTCAACATAACAAGAAGATTAACATAATAGACAGTAAAAATAAAATATATCAGTAAAATTTTAAAAAGGAAATTCAGTAAAATGACATACAATTTGTACGATTAAAATGGCATTTTTTTTGTACAGAATTTCAAGCATTGAATTTGAACGATTAACATGGAGATTTATTGTGTTTAAAGTTTAAAGTTTAAATAAATAAGTAATGATTAAGGAAGATTTCAATTAAGTTTAAGTATGATTTGACATTTACCTGTGGTGTTTTATGTAATTAACCCTTAGAAAATCGATGAATTGATAATTCGATACAAGTCGTTTGGTCAAACTCGGTACCTTCGCAGAATCCGGACTTAGTCCGGCTGAAAAATAGTAAAAAATAATAATTTTTCCTTAAATACCCTTATATAATCTGCAAATTTTCGAGATGCACCAGAGCTGCTGCCAATTGACATTTGACAACAGAAAAATTATTGCCAACAAAAAGGGAATTTCCATCGGCTTCGTTATCTACGAAGACCAGAAGTATTTGAGAAATAGGAGTTGTGTTTGAGATTTCGGAGGTTGGATCGGAGCAGTAACGACATGGATAGAGAGCCAGAGGAGATGCAAAATCTAGGGTTCGTAGAAGCGTACAACGAAGCTTACAAATTGATCGTATCATGTAGGGAATTATTCTCAAAGATCGCGGCTTCGTTGATTTTACCTTTATCTTTTCTCTTTCTCGCTCAAATCCAGATCTCCTACCTCATCTTCGCCAAAATCGACACCAACGTCGACGCGTTGGAGAAAACCGTCGATGGAAGCTCTGCCCAACAGAGGATTATGGCGCGATTGCTGTCGGAGTGGTCCACGTATCTGCTTTTCAAGGGTGTCTATCTCATCGGCGTTCTCATTTTCTCGCTTCTGTCGACGTCTGCTGTTGTTTATACCGTGGCTTGTATTTACACTGCCAAAGATGTTTCGTTTAGGTAATAATAAAAACTAAAAAGCTCATGCAAATTCCATCCCAAATTTATTGCTACAAGTCTATGAATATGATTTCTTTCTTAATTAGTTAATCTATCATCGTTCAATTCAAACCCTAGTTTTTGCTTTCTTTCTTAATTTCTTTCTTTAGTTCAATCCCTAGCCCCTCCCAGATCTGTCCAGAAAGGCGAAATGGATGAGATTGATAGGTACACATACCAATTCTAGATTGAATAGCCCATTCACTTTCTTTAATTGCGTTACTGTAACTATGGAATATGGATCTATGATTGCAGATTACTAAAACTTTAGTTACCTACAGATTTTTTTTTGTAGCCATTCATTAAATTACCATCTGTTTTTAAATGCTGTAATTATGAAAAAAGGGATAACATTGAATTGAACCTTAGTTTTTTTATAGCATGCTGGAATTATGAAAAAAGAATAGCATTGAATTAAACCTTAGTTTTTTATTAGTATGCTGGAATTATGGAAAAAAATATAGCATTGAATTGAACCTTAGTTTTTTTATAGCCTGTTGAATAAAATTCCTTTTATTTGAATGTTACAACCAAAAAATTAATTCAAAATTGATTTTATCATGGACAGGAAAATTCTCACTGTCGTGCCGAAAGTATGGAAGCGTTTGATGGTCACTTTTCTCTGGAGCTTCCTTGTGCTATTTATCTACAATTTTATCTTCCTCTTCATTCTCCTTATAATCGTCTTTGGTCCTGGTGGCAGTCCAATTGGCATCTTTTTGGGAATTATCATCATTCTGTTATACTTCCCGGGCCTCATCTACATCAGTATTGTGTGGCACCTTGCCAGTGTTGTCTCTGTGCTTGAAGACACCTACGGCATTGCAGCAATGCAGAAGAGCAAGAATCTGATAAGAGGGAAGGATTGGGTCGTTGCCTTAATCTATCTCTTCGCCCAAATGACTTTCATTGGAGTGGAGTTTTTATTCAGAAATGTAGTGGTCCATTCAACTAATTCCTGGTTTGTGGTAAGGCTGGTGTATGCAGCAGTCATCCTAGCAGCCTTGACGTTGGTTTTGCTGGTGGTTTTAGTTGTACAGACCGTGGTCTACTTCATATGCAAATCTTATCATCACGAGAGCATCGATAAGTCGAGTTTATCTGATCACCTTGAGGTCTACATGGGGGAGTATGTTCCTTTAAGAGAGAAAGATGTTCAGCTTCAGCAGTTTGACATCTGATTCTGGGAATAAAAGTAAATGCTATACAGTTTTTTAGTTATATTCTGTACGTACGTGTAGTAGAGCTTTATTTTCATAATATGTTGTGACATTAATAGTGAATATCAATAATATATATACAAGGTTCATTCCGATAAGCATTAAAATTCTTGTGAACAGCATCCTTTTGTGTGTGTTTGATAGTTTGTGTGTGGATTTGTTTATCTTGAATGTCAATGTCAGCAAATATCAGAAGTTGTCAAAAGAAGAAGACGTTGGAGCATCAAGGGTTGCCAAAGATGACATTTGACCACACTCTGTTTGGATTGTGTACACCAGCAGAATTGGAAGTTTTCAAGAATTAAAAAGCAGACTTTCCAAGGAAGAAGAATAAGAAGAGATCATGAGAATGAGAACGAACAGAATTACGAGGATTGAAGCCGGCGGTGATGGATTCCAACTCGGAGTTTCTCCTCAGTGGTGGTGGAATGAGGTAAGTACTATTTGATTTACCCTTCTTTTACATAGTTTTCTTTTGGGTCATAAATGCAATCAATAAAAAAAAATTATTTTTGTTCTCAGTTTTCTTTCTGGGAATAGGTCGGACCACTTCAGCTATGGATATTACAGTTTCAAGGGTAAACGAGCTTCCATGGAGGACATGTTTGTTACAAGTGTAGCAGAAGTTAGTGGTCATATTATTGCGTGTTTTGGTGTTTTTGATGGCAAGTTTCTTCTCACAGCTTCCTTTTTGAAATATGGATAATTCATAATTTTATAAAAAAATCAACATAGATCGTATTTTCTGAGTCTATTTATTAATTCACATATGCTCAGGTCATGGTGGTTCTCGTGCTGCCCAATATCTCAAAAACAATCTCTTCAAGAATTTGATTAGTCATCCAGATTTTATCCATGATTCAAGCTCAGCGATTGGTCAGTTGAATTTCAAAATCTTGCAATTACAGAATCTATCTACTCTTTCTGCAATGAATCTCTAAATGTATTACTGTGATTTTTTTTGCAGCAAAATCATTCAAACAGACAGATTCTGATCTACTGAACAAAGAAAGTGGTGAGAAAAAAGATTGTGGCTCAACCGCGGTGTTAGCCCTCCTTCTAAATGACCGCCTAATTATTGCAAACGTTGGAGATTCCAGAGCAGTTGGTTGTAAAGATGGATATGGTTGATATGTACTTCTTGCCAACTATTTTGGATCCATTAGTTGTTGTTAGATGGCAGATCTTTTTCTTCTTTTGTATATAAAATTGTTTGCTAATTATTAGGCTATATGCCCTGCAGCAATACCACTATCAGACGATCATAAACCTGAAAGGTCTGATGAACGCCAGCGGATAGAAAACGCAGGAGGATTCGTGTATTGGGCAGGTAATTTCTGATGCAATTCTTTTAATTCAAACATCAGCTAGTTAGTCATCTCAAACGCTACATTAATCAGGATCTTGGAGGGTAGGTGGGATTCTTTCTGTTTCCAGAGCATTTGGGGACAAACAACTTAAAGACTTTGTCGTCGCCGAACCTGAAATCATGGTAAACATCTTTTTTGCTTGTGTTAGATTTTACCATCATCGGAAGTGACCTATAATTATGTTCAGGAGGTATGTATTGAGGAATTTGAATTCCTTATCCTTGCCAGTGACGGCATTTGGAGTGTGATGTCTAATGAGGTAAAAGATCATATATGCATCATTATTTGTTTTCAAAAAAAATTTATATGCATCATTCTTCAATCTTGAATCTGGAGACTGGGTGCTTAACTCAATTTTTATTTAGGAAGCTGTGAATATCGTTAGGAAAATATCTGATACTGATGTTTCTGCAAGAAAACTAGTGCAGGAAGCATATTCCAAAGGAAGTCCAGATAACATCACTTGTATTGTAGTTCGCTTTACTCCATTACCAATTAATTAACTCTGATTTCAGTGATTTGTGTAATTATTCTCAATATATCAGTGTTTAAAAAAATATAGATTGAGCAGTGATCACATTTTTGGAATTATTCTTAGAATATTATTTTTGATAATAAAAAATTTGAATGATATTTTAGGTTTTAGTTGAATTACATTTTTAAGAAAGGTTTCTTATTTTATATTTTTTACATTGCAGTATGCGAGTTTAAATTTGTAAACTATCTGGACCTACACGAACTATTTCCATTTGCAAATCTTGCCTATTCGGATCTTAGTAGGATCGTCCAATAATCCGTCAAGCCTTTATAAATATTAAAAATTCGATTTTAATCTAGGGTTTTAATTTCTAAAAGAGAAACGGCGGCTAAGTTGATCTTCAATCTCTTCCAAGGTCGTTTAATCTTCCATCCCCCCTGCATCAATTCGTTGTATGCATGTCGATTTCAATTTCCTTTTTCTTTTCTTCCTTTTTTTCGAATGCATCTATCTGGATTTTAGATTCGGCGTGGTAATTTAGGTTTTACAAAATCACAGATGTAAATTGACATATTTACAGTTTAGAGAATGGCGAAAGCTAAGGGCGGCTCAATTTTCATCAAATTGGTGTCTGCAGCAGGGACTGGTTTCTTCTATGTGAAAAGAAAGAATCCACGGAAGATGACAGAGAAGCTTGAGTTCCGCAAATATGATCCTCGTGTCAACAAGCATGTTCTATTCACTGAAGCCAAGATGAAGTGAAGCAAGCAAAAGCCTTTTGAAAGAAATCAGTTCTATCAACATTCTGTTATTGCTAATTTCTATCTGTCAATGAAAAACTGTTTAGTTTATTTTAAAACTTCATTTTTCCCTTCTAAATTGAAAATAATAATTAGAAATGTCATTATGATTCGGAGACCGGAGTAAGAAATAAAGGAGGAAAATGACTTTTTTTAAACTTGAACAAGTTTCATTCAATCTTAAATCGTGTTCTCTAAACCTTAATTACTAAATCGTGTTCCTCGATTATTGTATCTCTCTATCACTCGATTCTATAATTGTTAGCCCTAACTCATGGCACTAAAAATGATGAAAAAATAAAGGATAAAATAGAGAATTGATTTTTGCATTTGATGAAACTGAGATTCTTAAATTTTTAAACATTCTAAGTTGGGTTTAATTACTTTAATTCATCTTCCAAAAGACGGCGGATCATTCTATAATAAATCTATGAAATCTGGGTTGAATAGATATTTTCTCTTTTTAAAATTAGTAAATTACCACTTGAAAAATAATAAACCCTCTAATATTTTACCAAATCAACGTGTTAAGTCAGCACTGGATTGACTAAGTGACCATTTTCCAGACGAATCAGAGCGGGAAATAAAAATCCACAAATCATCCCCACTAACAACTACCACCACCTGCGAGTGTTCTTTCCGGCCTTCTCCGTCGAATGGAATCCGTCACCGTGACCTCCGAAACCTCTGAACGGCGCACCGTAAGTTTCACTCTGCTCAATCCCTCTACTTATATATTTTTTGTATCTGCTTTATGTGATCTTTCAACTGTTCGATCTGTAGAAGCGACGAGGTAGGGTTCAGGAACTGTCCGACGGGAAATCGAGTGGTTCGTTGGATGGAGAGGAAGAGGAGGGGGAGGAGGAAGAGGATTTCGAAGATAGCCCCATGGAACTGGATCAGATGTCTGATGAACCTGCGCCAAGGAGGAAGAGGCATCGTGGGGCTGGCACTGGAGGTTTTCAGGCGGCTAGAGTGCTTGACGAGGGATATAGCTTGATTGGTAATTTGCAATCGTGTTATTTACTTTTACCTCCTTGTTTTGAACGTGTTAGCTGTTTTGAAATTGGAATGGAAAATTAAATAAACTGAATTCCACACTTATAATCAGTCCATCATTAATTCCAGACACATGATGTTATATTTCACTCCGTTTCTTTTAGGTATTGTTTTTTTCATTCTTATCTTCCGTAATTGTTAATGTCTCTTGATGGATTTTTTTTTTTTGAAAACAATTAAATTTCATTAAAAATAAGGATAATGTCTGAATTACAAAATAGAGTATAGAAATAAAAAACAGAAGTAAAAAAGAAATGAGCAAAAAGCTCATTGATTTTCTCCCATTAGCTATGTAGTCTAGTTATATAGTAACCAGATACGCTGCCTCAGGACGTTGGTCTCCCATACTTCCATCATAGATGTTTCCAAAGGGTGACAACAACTCTTAATGGATTCTTTGTTTCTGAATGCAGAGGTGATTAGACATGAAGGGCACTGTATCCCGCTTGCGGTGAAACGGTGGGTTGAACAATATGAGAAGAACCCAAAATCTGCAATAGCCGAACTTTTAATGATGTTTTTTGAGGTAATTTACTTTAAATTATAGTTTTTCCATGCAATTGTCTTTTACATGAATTGGCTATTTTTCTATGAACTTGGTAGGCATGTGGGGCAACATATCAGCTTAATGCTAGCACCCTTGATGAGATTAATGTGGATTCCGTTGTACTTTCTCTTGTGGAACTGGCTAGGGATGTATCCTTCATTCCTTCGTTATATGAAAATGAATGATATATTTTATTTTTCAAGTATAAAATCACATGCATGTCATTGCTCTACTTTTTTATCCAAAAATTCAAGACTTAACTCGTAATCTAGGGAAAAGTCGAAGATCATTACACTTCAAGGGCTAAGGATTTTAAAATCTTCAAGGAGAATCTTTCTACATTTTGGGACGTTCTTGTTATTGAGTGCAAGAATGGGCCTTTGTTTGACAAAATCTTATTTGATAAATGCACAGACTACATCATTGCAATGTCATGGTACATTTTCTCAACAATCCTCACAAATGTCTAGACTCTAGACAGTGTTATTCCCAACATGAGTTTATGCCAAGATATTTTATCGAAGTGTTATTTGTTTGAATTTGAGATATTAAAATATCATAATCTCAGTTTAACATTTTTATTCACATTTTATCCTAGCACCCCTCCAAGGGTTTATCGACAGATTTCCTCCTTGGTTGGCCTTCAGCTTGTTACGTCCATTATAGCTGTTGCCAAAACTCTAGGTGGACAAAGAGAAACTACTCAAAGACAGTTGAATGCTGAAAAAAAGAAAAGGAATGATGAATCTCGTGTAGAGTCTCTCACAAAAAGGTTATCACTTAGTCATGAAAAAATTACTGCTGCTGAGGAAATGATGCGTAAAATATTTACCGGGTGAGTTCTTTTATTAATTTTCAACCTTTCTTTGAATGCATAAAATCTGACCTTTAAATCATCATTAAAGAACAGTAAATTCAAATCATGTCGACCATATTCAATATATTTTTTCTAGTTTATATGCCATTTTCTCTAAGACAACATTCATTCTCTTTGTAGATTATTCATGCACCGTTACCGAGATGTTGATCATGAAATTCGAACATTTTCCATTAGAGCTCTGGGTGTCTGGATTGTGTCATATCCATCACTCTTCTTGAAAGACTCATATTTAAAATACCTTGGATGGACATTAAACGACAAAGTAGGTTCCCTTTCTATATTTTTGTTATCATCATCTTATCTTGATCTTAGATTCAAGCTATTGGAATAGAATCAATAGATACATCTTTCATCTTTGAATTTTGGATACATTTTGCAGAATGCTGGAGTGAGAAAAACTTCTGTTCAATCTTTGCAAAGTCTGTATGAGGTGGATGATAATATACTATCACTTGGTCTTTTCACTGAAAGATTTTCTGGAAGAATGATTGAGCTAGCTGATGACATTGAAATTTCCGTGTCAGTTTCTGCTATCGGACTTATAAAGCTACTACTGAGGTGCTTATCTATATTATTTTTAATTTTTTATTCATGTTTCTTTTGAGGTTTTCGATGCAATTTTCATTCGAAATACTAAGAAGGGTTATGCATGATTTTAGGCACCAACTAATACCGGATGATGAATTAGGTCCCCTATATGATTTGCTTATCGACGAACCACCTTTGGTCAGACGCGCCATAGGTGAACTAGTTTATGATCACTTAATAGCTCAAAAGGTTGGCAGTTCACGTTCAGGATTTGGAGGTCTTCTCTATTCTACAAGGCTTTTTAACAAGGTCAATTTAATTTATCATTGTGCACTTTTGATCGATAGCTAACAGTTAACTAATTTGTAGGAAGTGAGGAGCCTTCTGAGGTTCTTCTTGGAAGAATGCTTCAAATACTAAGAGAATTCCCTGATGATCCAATCCTGAGTTCATATGTGATTGATGATGTTTGGGATGATATGAAAGCAATGAAGGTATGTTTTTGTTTATTTATTTGATTATTTCATCATCCCTTATTTTTTGAAGATCTATTGAAACTTTGTTTCGTTTATGATCCTGCCTTCCTAAGTTCTTGCCTTCCTGGTGATATTTTTTCATCCTGGCCAAATTTTACTGTTCATGTTCACAATTTTTTCTTTATTTTGTAGGATTGGAAGTGCATTATATCTATGCTTCTTGATGAAAATACCTCAATTGAACTTACTGATGCCGATGCAACAAATCTGATTAGAGTGCTTTATGCTTCTGCTAAGAAGGCTGTTGGAGAAAAGATTGTACCAACTCAATTTAACCGAAAACCATATCTGAGTAAAGCTCAGAAGGTATATTAATTTTGTCAACTTTCATGGGAAAATAAATAATGGATTAAAATGATTGGAGTAGAAGCATAAACTATAATGTTTTTATTAGAATATGATACATTTCCAAATTCCAAGTGGTTAGGGCCTCCAATACCAGACTAATAATAATTTAATGATATCATGATATTTTTTTTTGATAAAGTTAAATTTCATTAATTAATTAATGAGAGTTTAGCATAGTTTGAGTTGCGCCATAGCGCGTAGCGCCGGCTACCCGCGCTATGGGGCTATAGCGCCTCCATAGCGCCGAGTGTATTTTTAATTTTTTTAAAATACCATACTTAATATACCCTGTATTATGCAATCAATATTCAATATATTATAAATTAATAGTCAATATCATACTTAACTAAAGAGTAGTGATTAGGGTTAGGGGAGAAATGGGGAGAAATCGTGAATATAGAAGAGAAATAGGCCCACTACTCATAGTGTGGGTAGATAGCGCCGGCTACCCTCGCTATGGGGTATATAGCGTGCTATAGCGCGCGCAACTCAAACTATGGAGTTTAGGCATTGCCCTAAATACAAAAAAGTGCAAAACATTTGGTAAAGAGTATATTTAATTCTATACATCATTCTCTAAGCATTTGCTTGCCTCAGGATAATTGTCTCTAAGCATTTTTTTCGATCAGAGATTGATTTTGCTTTATGAAGGATGTAGTTCTGAGATAGATGTTAACATTCTTGACTGCTTCCTGTAGAATGAGTTCTGGAGGTTTTAAAATGTGTTGTTTCGATCTTCTGTTTCTCACATCTTATGGGCCAAGAGATTTCAACAAGTAGTGCCCAATTGGTTTCCTAACAGCTTATGTTCTTTGCAAATTTGTGTATGGTCTCTGTGATGTTCCCAAATCTGATGTCTTCAAAAAAAAAATCTGATGTCTTCATGGCTCGTGCTTCCCTGGATTTGGTCTGATCTGTATCAAGGATTTTGATTTGTCGCATATGCGCGCATATGCGAGCGCATATGCGACCAGGCGGTAACCCCCCATCGCATATTTGGGGGGTCGCATATTATGGGGCTTAGCCGGATCCGGGTCGGATCCAGCTAAACCCGATCATTTACCCAAGTACAAAATATTAAAATTGAAATAATTAAATGAATTATATTATTTTTTTACAACTTAAGGACCTTACTAAATGTTTGAATTAGAACTTAGAACTTAGAACTTGAATATTTAGAACATAGTTAGAACTTAGAACTTAGTTAGAACTTAGAACTTAGTTAGAACTTAGAACTTGAAACTAAGTGTTTGAATTACACTTGTACTTTGAATGTTTCTTTAAGTTTTTGAGATTTTAAGAGTTTAAGTATCATTAATCACTATATTATTTCAATTATGATTTTTATTATGACTTATAATATCAGGGATTTATTTAAAATATAGAAAATACAGGGGGGGTATATTGAAAAAAATATATATAAAAAATAAAAAAAATGTCGCATATTGGGCCGCATATGCGACCGCATGGTCGCATATGCGGTATGCGGTCCCAGGCATCGCCTGGTCGCCTGGCCGCGTGAAAAAGCTTGATCTGTATCTTGCAGATTACCTTTCTTAGTCAAGGCTATTCCACTATTCCTAGCAAGATCCTCCAAACATAACATAACATAAAGTCATAGCCTATTGTTCATCCACTCTGGCTAGAAGCATCATGCAATGTTACCAGAATTGAGAATACAAATGAGCTTACATCCCTGACATTCATATAACTGCACCCAGCATCCCTACGGTGTGAATCATTTTGCATTTTTCACTCAGAAAGAATTTTAAACTAATTTAGGGCCGAAACTTAAAGATAAATTGAGCCGAACATGATTAGAATTGAAAAGGAGGTTTCTTGAGTAACCTTTTTTGGCTAGAATTAGAATTAAATGTTTTCATTAATATAATGAAGGGTTGTGTCCTGATTACTTGGAGATATAAAAAAATTAAATTATGGGAAGATGAGTCTAGGCTCATCGATACTTTCCTATATAGCATTGCAGTCAGTGATTAAATAACTTGTTGAGTTGCATTAGGAGGTTGCAATGTTCTGATTTAGCCATCGCGATGCGCTATTAGCGGTCGCTAATAGCGTTTAATTTTCTAATGTGCTATTAGCAGTATTGCTATTAGCACTTAAATGATTTAGCGCAATTTAGACGCGCTATTTTTTTAATGTGCTATTTCATCGATAAATTGCGTTAATAGCCCATGAAAAAAATTAAAGGTTAATAGGCTAAATATGCTAATGGGCCTATATATTATAAGTAATAAGATATAAGTTGTAATTTAAGGGTAAAATAGTAAAGTAAAATATTTATTTGATCTAAAATAAACATTCCAATTTCCAACGGATCTTTTTTCCCCTCTTCATTTTTTTCCTTGTTTATTTAGTATTACTGATTTCCAGACCAGTCTCTATCTCCATTTTCTCCAAGTCTTCCCATTCTCTCCAAATCTCCATCTCCACAGTCCATTCTTCTATCTTAAATTTTCCATTTTCCATTTTCCATTTTCTATTTTCCATTTTCTATTTTCCATTCTCCATTCTCCATTTCTTTTCTGAAAATTCAGATATCATCAAAGATCACAATTCTGGAAATGATTATGTAACAGAGCTTTATTTTAATTTCTAATTAATAAATGATATTTGTTTTCTTGGCTAAAAAAATTTAGCCACCGCTAAATCGCTATTAGCGCCTCTAATAGCTACTAATTTCCTAATGCGCTATTTATCATTTCAGAACATTGGGAGGTTGGTCTCTCAAATTTCCATCGTAGTAATCTCCTATTGGGAACTACATGCCTTCTTTAAGATTTAAAGGAAAGCTACATTCTCGAGTAACTTTTTGAGTAAGAGAAATGGGTGTATGAGCTGAATGTGGGTTGGTAATCTTTTTGACGTAATTGAGTTCACCAATTCATATTTCACAATCAGACCTTTGCCTTAATAGGTCTCATACTGATTCATTATTAAGTAATTTTTACTTGATGTTCATCAGTGAAAATAGAAAATTTACATTTAAAAATTTCCTTGCCTTTTTTGCACATTGTATTATTTTGATCTATTAAGATGACCTAATCATTTGTATTTATATTCTTTTTTTTTTTGAGAAATAGAACTTTCATTACTGAAAAAGAGGTTGGGCATAGCCCAAGATTACAGAATATAGGGAAATGCAAGTACAGTGAATGTAAAAACATTGTCTATCTCTTATACAGCCATGACCCTGACTAACTGGCCAAGGACGGAAGCCTCAAGAGGTTGGACTCCCATGAGCATATAGCTTGTATTTCAATCATATGAAATGCTCATATCCTTTATAATTTCTCTGCTGACAATTTCTGGGGGCCTTAGGGTGTGTTGTTTTAAATCTCCTATTCCTTTCACACCATATGTGTCAGGAAAGAGATGCTAGCATAGTCCAGTGTACCCCCCAACAACTGGACTTGTGGGTGAATTTTTGTATTGTTTCCATAATATCCTCTATCCTGATATCTATTGCAGGAGATGGGGGATTTTGCCCACTAAGTGTCCAAACAGCATTGTTAAGACAGCTAGTGGTCTCTAGCAATAGGGATCTAGTGTAATGACAGTTAAAGTATAGGTGTTGTAATGTTTCTTCCTCATTTCCACAGTGGGCAGGACGTATTTATGTTGAGTCCCCAGCTTTGTAGTCTAGTTAAAGTGTTCAGACTCTTGACCTTAATTCTCCACAACAGCATGGAGAATTTGGGAGGCTTTTTTGCCCAGATCCCTAGATTTATCTCTTGTAAGATGCCTATTGTTTATACATTTCCCTATTGTTTCCTTATTAGTTAGTATAGTTTTCCACATGTGAGAGTCCAGAGTAGACCTACACTCTATTTCCCCAATGCTTCTTCCTTTGATGTACCTAATTTTTATCCAGTCTGCTAGTATAGAGTTATTAGGACTCCACATCCTCTCTGTTTTTTTAACCAAAGCTACAACATTAGTTGCAAAGAAATCCCTGACCCCTATTCCGCTTTCGCTCTTTGGGAGTGCCATTTTTTCCCAACTACTCCCTCTTTTCCTGTCCCAAATGAAGTTGTAAGCTAGGCTCTGGATCTTTTTAATAACTGTGCATGGCAGTGTGGTTCTGTTTGCCCAGTATTGAAACATACCTTATAAGACCCAATTTACTAATTGGGTTCTGCCTGCGTATGTCAAACATCTCCCTTTCCATCTGGCTAACATTTTTTCTATTGGATTTATCAACTTCCAACCTGTCGCGTGAGTTTTCTTTCTTCCCGTTATTGGGAGACCAAGATAGTTGATAGGGAGAGATTTAGTTGGGAAGTTGAGAATGTTATGCAGACATTGATAGGAAGTTGAGATTTGTATTTATATTCACAGATGTCTTAAGAGTCAAGACATTGTTATATTCCTATAATTGTTAGTTCTGCGGTGTTTTTAGTTTGAAATGTATACAATTTTATATTCCAGGATGTCTTCGATAATAATAGACGTGACCTAACTCTTGCAATGTTAAAGAGTTACCCTCAGCTATTACGTAAATATGCCACTGATAAAGCAAAAGTGTCCCCTTTGATTGAGATATCAGTTCTTCTAAAGCTTGAACTTTATTCTTTAAAGAGAGAGGAACAGGTAAATATATTTTTACAATATATCTTTCATAAATATTATTTTTACTAACATGTCCAAAATTTCTATTTCATGTCTGTCTATTATATTTTTCTCTCTTTTCCTATTGCCTTTTTCCAGAGCTTCAAATCAGTTGTTGAAATAATTTATGATGCATTCTTTAAGCACAGTGATAAGAATGCACTGAGATCTTGTGCAAAGGCAATGACATTTTGTTCCACCGAGGGCCAAGCTGATCTTCAAGATTTTGCTCAAAACAAAATAAAAGAACTTGAGGATGAGTTAACAGTTAAGCTTAATTCTGCCATGAAAGAGGTGGAGGTATGCAACATGAGTATCTTTTTACAAAGCTTGCAACATGAATATACATGGCTGATGTTTTGAACTTACAGTCAGGAAATGATGAATACTCTCTTTTAGTAAACTTGAAACGTTTGTACGAACTTCAATTGACAAGGCATGTTTCAAATGACAGTATCTTTGAAGTTATTGCTAGGACTCCAAATCATTTGGATGACGAGGTTTGAAACTATTCATACTTTAAACAGATGTTCATTTCTCATATAATGTATATCTTATTTTGCTGCTACCAATTTTCTCTTTTCTCAGGTAATGGCTTTTCTGCTCCTAAACATGTACTTGCATGTAGTGTGGAGTTTATATACCATTGATAAAGAAAATCCTAATGAAGCATCTGTGCGTTCTTTACTGTTGAAGAGAAAATCCCTGTTTGAGAGATTGGATTACTTTTTGAAATTTCTTCCTGAAATTGAGAGGAAAAACAGTCAGATACTTGCTTCCCGGGTAATTTATTGATTAATATTTCTATCTTTTTCATATTTTAAATTGTGTTTTGTAACTTTTGCTGAGACTATGAAATTGTTATTGATTCATCTTTATTTTCTACCAAAGGTTTCTGTCATACTTGCTGAAATGTGGTGTTTATTCAAAAAGTCAAAGTTCTCTTCCACTAAGATGGATACCTTAGGATACTATCCAAATGTTATTATGCTTCAAAAATTTTGGAAGCTGTGCGAGAAGCTGCTGAATGTCTCAGGTTTTATTTATTGCAAAAGTTTTGTCGTTGTGATATCATCTTTTGGATTTTCCTTAAATTAAATTTCAACATGCATAACTTCAGATGACACAGAAGATGAAGATGCAAATGACGAATATATAGAAGAAACAAGCAGGGATGTAGTAATGGTTGCTGCTATAAAATTGGTTGTTAACAATATTGGTTCTGAGGTAGAGTATTTGCTAGAGCAAATGAAATATTTATTGGTTTGAAAGGTTTTCTGGAATTTTGACAAGAGAAGGTTGTTTTTGTGTATGGATGTTTGTTTCAGCCAAACCCTAAACAACAATACTTTTATTCCACTATGTTTTAAAAGAATAGGCAAATAAAAGACACTAATGCTTCAAAAATAAAAGACACTATTTCATCAAAATAAAATAAAAGACATTATTAATGCGAGGTAAAATGACTTTAATAGAATTATGGAATCTAAGACGCACTGTCTTGATTTTGATGAATATTTTCATTGGGCATCTCTTAATTTCAATTTTTATAGTTGATGCTTATGGGCTTCCTTCATTCTATATCAGTTATTTTAATTTCTTACAAGCAATATCATTCAGACTCTGTATTATAGTCTTATACTAAAGAAAATTCCATTTAGTGGATAAAAATGCATTATTATTTGTTAATAATATAGAATAATATAATGTACAATGTATGATTGTAACATAATAGTATAACTGTACAGAAAAATAATTTAAAATATCAGTATTAATTTTGCATAATTAAAATAATATCAGCACTAAAGTGCTTGAAGCCTTGAACTAAATTGAAATAAAATCGTTATTTTTAGTGCATTCTTATACAATTACAGTTTTGTCAAAAATACAGGACTATTTACACTACCTTGGTTCAGAAATTATTTCGCATTTCGTAATGCATGGTGCAAACATTGCAGAGTTAATCAAGCATCTAATTTCTGTTATAAAAAAAACGAACAGTGATTATATTCCTACCATGTTTCTGGAGGCACTTAAAAAGGTATGTGCCTCTATGTCATATTTTATCATTTATAGTATGCAAGGTTTTTGATTTGTCGCATATGCGACCAGGCGGTAACCCCCCATCGCATATTTGGGGGGTCGCATATTATGGGGCTTAGCCGGATCCGGGTCGGATCCGGCTAAACCCGATCCATTTACCCAAGTACAAAATATTAAAATTGAAATAATTAAATGAATTATATTATTTTTTTACAACTTAAGGACCTTACTAAATGTTTGAATTAGAACTTAGAACTTAGAACTTGAATATTTAGAACATAGTTAGAACTTGAAACTAAGTGTTTGAATTTCACTTGTACTTTGAATGTTTCTTTAAGTTTTTGAGATTTTAAGAGTTTA
>LFYR01000811.1:761074-798144 GCA_001185155.1 Zostera marina
TATTTAAAATATAGAAAATACAGGGGGGTATATTGAAAAATATATATATAAAAAATAAAAAAAAATGTCGCATATTGGGCCGCATATGCGACCGCCTGGTCGCATATGCGGTATGCGGTCCCAGGCATCGCCTGGTCGCCTGGCCGCGTGAAAAAGCTTGATAGTATGTGCAAATGGTAATTGTATAATGTAAATACACATATTTAAATTATTCCATTCTGTATTAGCATCACAAGTTGAAAGTTGAGACCAATATAATTGCCGACATAATAGTTTCCTAGTACCTTTTCTGGTTTTTCATTAAGAGTGTAGTTTTTTTTAATGAAATTAGAGTATGTAATTATACATTTGCATCTGTGCTATTTTCCTTAAAGCTTAGGGTTTTTTTTAAAATACATAGTTACATACAAATTACAAAGGTTATTACTTGAACATCGATGTTGCAGTATTTCTCGTTATGGTGAGCACATTCGAGTTTCATGTTATTTAGAGTTTTAGACTTTGAATTGCGAGATCACTAGTAAGTGTGCAGGATTTCTAGTTTTTGTATAATTTAACATGCTGGATTTTATCATATACTATAAAAGGATTGGGGTGCATATTTGGATTCAGGCTAACAGCTCATAAGCCACTTGAACTAGCATTGGTGAGTGATTGAGTGTTAGAGAAATATAAAGGTGAGTGGAAATGTGGAATAATTGGCCAAAACTGCCATGCCCTCCATATTAATTGTTCTATTGAGCCCAGATTGTCTGGTTGGCATCCCAGATTGTCTATCACATAACCAAAACAATATTTTATTAACTTGGAGGATGATGTGACTCATGTGAGTGCTATCGCTATTAGTTAGATTTTATCTTATCATTACATTTTCTTTTCTTCCATTTCACATAGGCACCTCACTCAATATTGCTTTTTTTTTTTGAAGTATATGCCATAATGAATAATGGCAATAGTTGAAGCAATAAGAACTAAAGCCCCAAGGGATAATTTGGCAAAAGGTATGTGATCACATATGCCTATTGCCTACAGAATTCCCCATCTTCCCCTGGAGAATAAAAAACAAACAATTAAGACCCTACAAATGCTTAATGGCTGGGGGCTCTTATCCAGCCAATCTGCCTCCTTTGTGGTAAAGAAGTTGAGAGTATAAGTCACCTATTTTTTAACTGCACATTATTAAAACTCACCGATTTCCCCAACCAAGCCCTCTGGAAAATAGCCAACTATCCAGCCCCAACTCTCACCCATCCTGATATCAGAATAGGAGATGTAACAGAAGCCTGCTAAAAATTGTCACACCACGCTCCTACATGTGGCCTTCATTGGAACATAATTGGAAGTCTTTCTTGGTACATCTGGTCTGAAAGAAACAGAAGGTTGCGCTAACATACACTCAGCCCCCCTGAAGCAATATTTTTGGAAATCATTAGGGACACCAACCTTTCTTTTAGATCAGATATCTTCAAGAAAAACTGTGGTTCACAAATGGAGAGGACTACTATGCAGGTTTGGGAGACAAATCTCTTGAGGCAGCCTCAATGAGGCTTAACTCTTAGTTTTTTTTTGAAGCAGTTAAAGGTTTTCATTATATAATGAAGGACAATGTCCTAATTACAGATGGAGGAATAAGCATAAAAGATAAAAATATGGAAATGAATTAGAACTTAGAACTCATTTAGACACTTTCCACAGTCACGTTGCCTAGTATTGAGATTCTAGACCGTCTGCCTTCGGAGGTTGGTCTCCCATATCTGCATCGTGCTATGCCGTAAAAGATGACAACATGTTAAACTCTTTTTGTAGACCTCAGGCCTAGCCTAAAGGAGCTACTTATGTCATTTATAATTTCCTTAATAACTATTTTTGGTGGCATGGATGTATCATGTATGTTGCTGCCATTTTCTGTTTCCTTAAGAACCTTTGTTTAATTTTTCTACTAAGGGTAGGAGGATGGCTCTGGAGTATGGACAGTTAAAGAATAGGCACCCTCTTGTTTCATTTTCAGTGTTGTATAATATGCAGGTGGCCTGGATGGGCATGCCCCATCCATTGAGTCTGGTGAAAGTATTCATGTGGCCCCATTTTATTCTCCATAGAAGGATTGAGAATTTTGTGGGCTTGTTGGATCAAATTCTTTCTGCTTGGTTGTCTCTATGGCCTTTGTTCCTAAGTTCCTCAACTGTATTTGCCAATTTTTTGTTTGGGGTTCCATTTTTTCATTGGACTATATAATTTAGTCCACACTCAATTAGTGGTCCTGCCTTTGGGCTATCTCTCATTACATATTTCCAGAAAAGGGAGTTTACAGAGCTTTAGATCTGGATGTTTCTATGGGCCCTTGCCTTTATGTATCTCTCCTGGATCCACGAGTCTATTATTGAGTCTGATTTTGTCCAAAAATTGGCGATTCTTTTGATGTTTATGGATGGCACTATGACGTCCATATTCCTTACTCCTAGGCCACCTTCTGCTTTGGGTAAGATCATTTGTTTCGATGGGATTCCTTTCCTTCCATGAGTCTCATTCCATATAAAATTTTAGGCTAGTCTTCTAACCTTATTTATTACTGATTTTGGTAGGGTTGTGCTTGGGCACAGTAGGTGTATTTCCCCGCTATTATCCAGTTTACTAATTGAATTCTACCCGCTATTTCCATAAGAGAGGCATTTGCCCCTCCACTTAGCTATCATGTTCTCTATGGACTAGATTAACTTTCAGCATTGGTTGAAGGATTTCTTTCTTTCATGTTATTGGAAGTCCTAGGTAGGTTAGTGGTAGAATTTTAGAGGGGAAGTGATGAAGGCCTTGAACGTTTCTTGAAAACGGATTTAACAGATTGAAGTAATCTGTCCAGAATGATGTCAAGAAAGCAATGAAACAGTAATTCTCGATTAAGGTTTAAACTCCCTTGAGAATCGATTGAAGATTGAACGATTATTCCAATCCAAAGATAATCGATAATTGTGAATTGGAAAGAATTGTAGAATCTATGGAAATAAAGGAAGAAATAAAGGAAGAAATAAAGAAAGAAATAAAAGAAAGAAAGAAGAATTAACGTTGAGAAATACCTAGAATAAAATAAAACTCAACTAGCCTCCACCTTTAGGGTCCACTCATATTTATACTCTCATGGTTTAAGAGTGGAAAGTCTACCATGAGAATCCAAGCCATTTTATTGGGCTTGGTCCAAGGCTCGATTAGAATCGAGCCTATTATTAATGCAAGCACTTATAAGGGCTGCATCAGGAAGTCCAGTATGTCCTTAAGTGTTTGGTCTTCCGCACAAACCTTGGATAAAGTTATTGTGCTCGTTGTGTCATTAGTTTCTAATCCAGAGAAGGAAGAGAATTTATCTAGGGTTCTTTTTATTGTATTTAGTGATTTGTTGTTTGCTTTAGAAAAGATTAAGATGTCATCTGCATAAATTAGGTGTGATATGTCAGTTGTTCCATCGACCTTATATGTGTCTAATTTCTTTGCCTCTATCTCTCTTTCTATCAATCTGCTTAGGACATCCATGACTATGCCAAATAATATTGGAGGGGGTCACCTTGTCGTATTCCTCTTTGATTCTTGAAGGAAGGGGTGGGGGTGCCTTCAACTAGCACTGAGAAGTGAGAAGGATGCTGTTGAGATACAGTTCCATATCATTTTACGTAGGTGGGGGGGAAAACCATATGCCTTTAGGGTGTCTATAATGGCCTCCCATTTGACAATGTCAAATGCTTTCCTAAGGTCAATGCTTAAGCAACATCTTTTTGGTGTTCTTTTCCTACCATATCTATAGAACGTCTGATATTAATCTGCCATTTATGAAGGCTGTCTAGTTTGGTAATATGAGTTGTGACAGGACTTTTTTTATCCTGTTTGTGAGAATTTTGGTCATTAACTTGTATATTAAATTTACACAAGATATTGGCCTAAAATCTCTCATATCAGATTATTATCAGCTGTTGTGTTTGTTTTGGGAATAAGAGTAAGGAAGGTGTGGTTTGTTGCCCTTAGGAGTGGTTTCCCCTTGAAGAATTGGGTCACACAATCCATTATGTTCTCTTTTAGTTCATTGATGTAAAATCATCAGGCCCAGGTGACTTGTTTGTGTTAAAAGTAAATAATACCTCTCTAACCTCTTCCTCAAGGGCTGACTGGATTTACCAGTCATTCATTTCAGTGGTTACTACCCTTGGGAAGATAGTTGGGATGTCTGGGTGTGGGGAGTTTCCTTTTTTAAATAGGTTTTTGAAATAAGTCATGCTATTACTTTCTAGTTGGGCTCTTGTAACATTCTGATTCCTTTCTCTGTTCAATAAGTGTGGAATTTTTTGCTTTCCTTTGTTTTGTAGCTATACTGAAAAACCTGGTGTTTTTGTCCCCTTCCTTTAGCCAAGATATCTCACTCCTTTGCTTTAGGTCTGCTTCTTCTCTGAGGAGTAGGATTTTATGCTCCTTCCTCAATTCTACACTTTTTGTCTGCAGTTGGGTAGAATTTGGGTCTCCTTGCAGGGCTGAGATTGTACTTTGTAGTATCTAATTTCCTCCTAGTTTCCTGGACCTTTTTTGCTGAGTTACCTTTTTCTGCTGCCCATTGTTTGATTCTAAATTTTGCTTCTTTTAACCTATGTTATTGTCTAAATAGGCCTGTCTCTCTGGTTCTCCCTCACTATCTCACAAAAGGAGTCCTCTTCAAGCCATGAGTTATATAACTTAAAAGGTTTGGTGCCTTTTTCTACCTGTGAGAGGATGATGATCAAGGGTTTATGGTCACTTGTACTATTGTGGAATTCTACCCTGGCCTCTGGCCATTTACTTATCAAGGGCTGGTTTATAAAAACTCTATTATTTTTTGACTGTATGAAATTGGGTCCAGGGGAATTGTTTTTCCATGTATTCCCCTCCAATGGATGGTAATTCTAGTACTTGTGCAGTCAATAAATTTAGATGGACCTCCATATGAGTATATTTTTGAGCCTGTTCTCTCCTTTGGGGATCTAATTTCATTAAAATCCCCTCCTATTAGCCATGGTGTATTGGATATGGGGCATATATGTAGGATCCCATTCCATATGTTTCTCCTCTCCTCCCTGGTGTTCTTACCATATACTGGTGTGAAGAGTATCTCAAGTCAAGTCCTAGAGTGTTTTTTAATCTCAGGTGCATGTATTGTTGGTGTGAACTTAGGATGTCCCAAGCTTTTTGACGCGGCCAGGCGACCAGGCGATGCCTGGGACCGCCTACCGCATATGCGACCGCCTGGTCGCATATGCGGGTCAAATATGCGACGTTTTATTTTTACTATTTTTAAAAAGTTACCTTCCCGTATTTTCCATAGAAATATTGATCAATAGAAATTCTGAAATTATATTGATCAATAGATTATATTCTGAAATTCGAATGATTATATCTCATTCATCAATAGAAATTTGACCCTGAAAATCGATTATATCATTCATCATTCACAATCAGAAAATCGATTATAAGTGGTATTATAAAATCCAGCAGTGTGGTATCTGAAAATCGATTATGAGTGGTATCTGAAAATCACCTAACTCTGAAAATCGGAAAATCCAGCAGTGGAACTGTGGAAGGCTAGCAGCAGTGCAGCACGGCGGATCCGACTTCAGCTTCGGATTTCACGACTTCAGCTTCGGCTAGCAGCAGTGCAGCGCTAGGAACGATGGCTAGGGTTTGAATGTTTGATATAGGGTTTAGATTTCACGATTTTAGATTTAGGGTTTCTAATTTTTAGTGTTTTTTATTTAAATGGGTCTTTTCAGTAAGGTCCTTAAGTTTTAATAGAATAATACAATTCTATTAAACTTTTTAAATTATAATAAGGTTAACGGATCGGGTTTATCCGGATCCGACCCGGATCCGGCTAAACCCAAAAATATGCGACCCCCCAAATATGCGATGGGGGGTCACCGCCTGGTCGCATATGCGCGCATATGCGACAAATCAAAAACCTTGGGATGTCCACTGCCCATATATCCTTTTTCCAGAAGGTCTAGATTGAATCAGCACACTGGCAAACTAGGATCTCCATTGTTGTGTGACTCCCATTCAGTTCCAAATGTATTTTTTATTGCCTGGACTTTTTGTGGTTTAATCTTTGTTTCTAAAACAGAGAATACTTCAATTTCTTTATGATCAACTAACCTTTTAACCTCACCATGTAAATCAGCAGGATTAAAAACCCTAACATTCCATATTAGGAAAGCCATTAGGGGCTGGCTTCCCTAATTTTGATAAAATTTGTGGGTTAAACTAGTTTCCTATTTTCTATTCTGTGTCCTACTTTTCCACTTTAATTTTACTGCCGGGTTGATCCAGCATGGGTTATGGGTAGATCTTAAGGATACACAAGGGAGGGCTTTCCTTTTTTTGATTTTTTCCTTTGAGGTTTTTTTCTTCTGTTTTTTTTCTATATCTGTTTTTGTAATATAGAGGGGTGTGTGGGTCCTGGGTGGGGGATGAACTCAGACTCAGCATGGGCTTAGCTCTTAGTTACTTGATTACTAAGAATTTAAGTTATAGAGGAGATGGTCGATTAATTGGTAAACTACTCAATCACCTCACCATATTTTATTTTCTCTCCACTTGTACTTTCGGGCAAGGCCCTTCATTATTATTATTGGAAACCTTTCATTTTTTGCAAAAAATGTTCTTGACCTTTTCATTATTATTCTCAGTTCCTACATCTATAATTTGTTCTTGACCTGCAAAATCAAACTTTGATCTTCACTTGTTTGTTTCTTCATATAGGCATATAAACGTCACATGTTAGATCTCTCTGTAGGCAATGAGTTGTCGTTTGACAAATCATTTTCAGAATGCAAAGATTTGGCTACTCGACTTTCAACAAGTTTCATTGGTGCAGCTCGCAACAAACATAAATCACATATATTGCAAATTACCAAGGATGGTGTTGCTTTTGCATTTGAAGATATTCCTATGAAGTTGTCTTTCTTAGAGGCAGCCGTACTCCCTTTTGTATATAAGCTTCCCACATTAGATGCAATAGAGACGTGAGATGAAAATATTTTCACTTTACTGATTCAAGTAATATTTTCCAAAGATATGTTTTGATTCCTTATTTTGTCTTGCATGTGATTAGTTTGAAGTATGCCAAGAAGATGTCCAATGGCATAAACACAGATGAGGATCCAAGCAGCTGGCGTCCATACCATACATTCATAGATAATTTGACTGAGAAGTACGCCAAGAATGAGCTTAACCAAGGTACCTAAAATAGTAAAGTTTCAATTTTGATAAATGATACTCCTGGCCTCTTTGATTCCAAAGGAGGGTGAAACTTTGTATTCCTGATGAAGTTTTTTTTGATGAATTAAAAATTTCATTTCTGAAAATAACAGAGGGGGTATTGTAGTTGGATTTAATTTTAGTTGTATGAATTAAATCTTTAATGTTCTGTTAGATGTGCTTTTATACTTTTATATGGTATTTTAAATTTTCTATAGATTTTATATGTATTTCTATAGGATTATATGTATTTTTACAGGATATTACTAAAATACCCCTGGCGCTTTAAAACGCGTTTAAAGCTCCCAAAGAGAAAAAGCTCTTCCTGAAAAATGGAAGCACTTTCGCTTTTTTGAACTATGCCTTCAGGTGCTGAGCGGGTTAGGCCGATCTGTTTGAACTATTCCCTATTTTTCCAACAGCCCCTTCCCTTTCCAGGCAACTCCCGCGAGCTCCTCCGGCGAACATGTCCAGAAAACTCTGGCGAGCATATATTACAAATGTCAGATAATTATGGAAATACAGATAATATGTTGTAAAATGTCACTCTGTTCATGCGACCAGATCCATCGCATGAATGCCTAAACGCATGTAAAACCATGGATGTGAGCATTTCATATGATAACACTCCCTCTAAGAAAAGCAATCTATCTTAGATTGAAAATCAGGCTATATTCCTATGTGGAGTTTAACCTCTCGAGGCATCAATCTATGGTTATTTAATGCTTAGGATCTAGCTGTATAAGAGAGTGAAAATAAGATTTATTTTCATTTCCCTTCATTTATACACAGCCTATATCCCTCTCCCCTCTTTTTTTTTTCATTTTAATGAAATCTTTAACTTTATCAACAAAACTCCCCCTGGAGGAAGAGGTAAGGGAGGTGCTTTTTGCTTTTAACACAAACAAATCACCAGGCCCAGATGGTTTTACCTCTGAATTCTTTAAGAAAATCTGAAATGAACTTAAAAGGAACAGAATGAACTGTGCAAAACAATTTTTCAAAGGGAAACCTTTACTAAGGTCCACAAACCATACCTTCCTAACCCTCATCCCAAAATCCAACACTGCATCTGAAATGGGAGATTTCAGACCAATATCCTGTGTCAACCTAATATATAAATTAATGACAAAAATCCTCACAAACAGGATAAATAAGGTCCTGCCACAACTCATATCACCAAACCAGACAGCTTTTATAAATGGTAGGTTAATATCAGATAATACATTGCTAGCAGATAAAATGCTCTATGGGTATGGTAGGAAAAGAACCCCCAAAAGATGTTGCATAAGCATCGACCTTAGGAAAGCATTTGACACAATCAAATGGGAGGCCATAATAGGCACACTAAGAGCCTATGGGTTCTCCTCTCATCTATGTAAGCTGATATGGAATTGTATCTCCACTGCATCTTTCTCAGTGCTAGTTGAGGGCACCCCCACCCCACCTTTAAAAATCAAAGAGGAATAAGGCAAGGAGACCTTCTATCCCCAATCCTATTTGACATAGTCATGGATGTGCTAAGCAGACTACTAGAAAGAGAAGTTATGACAAAGAAAATAGACACTTATAAGGTCAACGGAGCAACCTCTATATCACATCTAATATATGCAGACGATATTCTAATATTCTCAAAAGCAAATAGGAAATCCCTAAATGCAATAAAGAGGACCCTAGAAAAATTTTCCTCCTTCTCTGGGCTAGATGTTAATGCTGAAAAGAGCTCAATGACATTATCCAAGATTTGTGCACATGACCAAACACTCCTAGGTATCCTTGATTTTCCTACCAAAACCCTCCCTCTCACATACTTAGGACTCTCAATAACAGGAAAGAAAAAATCCTACAACCAATGTTCGAAGCTGATACAACCCATAGAAAACATGTTGGCCAAGTGGAGTGGAAAATGCCTCTCATATGGAGGAAGAATACAACTAGTAAATTGGATTCTTGCAGGAAAATACACATATTGGGCCCAAGGCACAGTCTTACCAGAATCAGTCATAAGGAAAATAAGAAAGTTAGTCTACAACTTCATATGGGATGGAAGAAAAGGGATACCATGGAAACAAATGATCCTCCCCAAAGCAGAGGGAGGATTGGGAGTAAGAAACTTAGATATCATAGTTCCAGCCATAAACGTTAAAAGGATTGCAAATTTCTGGACAAAATCAGACTCAATCCTGAACATTGGATCCAAGGGAGATACATAAAGGGAAGGGCCCTTACAAGCATTCAGATAAAAAATTCTATCGACTCCCATGCCTGGAAATTTATAATGGGAGATACCCCTAAAGCCCTCACACTAATAGAGTGTGGACCAAATTACACAGTGTTTTGGAAAAGTGGAAACCCAAGCAAGAAACTTGCAAAAATAGGTGAGGAAATTAGAGACAAAAACCATAAAAACACTCTAGTTGAAGGAATATGGGCCAACAAAACCACAAAATTCTCTATACTTCTATGGAGAATAAAATGGGGACACCTAAATACCTTCACCAGGCTAAATGGATGGGGCATGCCCATTCCACCCACCTGCCTATTATGCAACTTAGAAAATGAAACCAAGGGACACCTTTTTTTCAATTGCAACTACTCTAGAGCCATCCTTCTATCCCTAGTTGAAAAATAAACAATATCATCTGGAAAATCATGAACATCCCCACACCCACCATCACATACCCAAACATCAAAATAGGAGACCTAATTGAGGCATGTCAAAAGCTAACACATCATTCTCAAATTTGGGGCCTATTATGGAATATGATTGGAGCCTTGAGTTGGCACATATGGGCTGAAAAAAACAGAAAATGGTAACAACATTCTCTCAGACCACCAGAAACGGTTCTTAAGGAGGTTTTAAATGATGTCAACAACTCCTTCAGGCCAGAGAGCTTCAAAAAGAGTTGTTGTCACCCTTTGGGACCTAGCACGATACAGATATGGGAGACCAACCTCCGGAGGCAGACAGCCTAGCTTCTATACTAAGCAATATGACTGTGTGGAAAGTTTCAAAATGAGACTTGCTCTCATTCCCATATTTATATCTATATTTTATATTTTATTGCTAGTTCTCATTGTATCAGGGCAACGCCCCTCATTTTTATAAATGAAAATTTTAACTGCTTCAAAAAAAAAACTTTATCAACAAAAATATTGGCGCTTTCTGTTGCGATATCATCTGCACTTCTGTATTTTTGTAGCATATTATAATTTTATTTCGATTTTATCTATCATTTCGAACCTCAAATCTTGCAGATGATACAGAATTAAATATCCCAAGACGACATGTTCGTAAAAGGAAGACAAAAAAACCTAAAGGAAGAAAACTTTTTCAAGATTCCAGCGATGATGATTTTATCAGTGATTCTGATGAGAGTGACCATGGCAATGAGAATGATGATGACGAACAACCTATAATTCATACTTTTAAGTCTGCCGCAAAGTTTCAGTCAATGAAACTCTCACAGCAAGGAAAAAAAGACAAGGTTGGGTCTTCTAAAAGTGCAGGTATTTCAATTTCTTTGAAAGAACAATTATAAACAAAATTCTAAAAGATCGGAACCTCTTTTTTTTACATATTTCTCAATCTTTTGTTATTACTTTTACTCTACAATCTAATTAGTTTCACTGATGTGGATTCTTAAAAATGCTTGATGAACAATTAAGGCCCACTGACTAAGGGATAAGTTGTGGACTTTTGGCCTGACTAAATTAAGGTTTTGACCCACTAGATTTGTGAGCTGTTATCTCTTTCTTTTCTTATTTTTCTCTGAGAGATAGGACATTGGGTCAATTTGACTAGAAGGCCTAACATGGCCGACCGAGTCCAATATTGAGAATATAAATAGGAGAGTGAAAGGGGGAAAAAGGCAAGTTATTCATCATTATCTAGAAAAGTAGTTCTAGTCAAGAGCTCCTCATTTTAAAATATAGGGATAATATTGTATCACTTTTGAATCTAGAAATCATAGAATTCAAGAAAAAAAGAATAGTAGAATGTCATGAACCCATAGTATTTATTAAGAGTATCCATAGTTTTAATGCACCCACATATAGTGCTATCTGGGACTGGTCCCCCAACCACTATGCAGTTGGGGATATGCTCACATGTCATTGCTAGAATGGATTGGAATATGCCAAAAGTCACCAGAACGGTCTGCAGCACTCCCGGGAGAGGAAATTTGGAGAATGAAATATGAATGGGTAGGAGGGTTTCAGAAACCACATCTGGTTTGAAAGACCGGAACACAGTCCTACAACTAGATTTAACTTTGGAAGCACAGAGCTTGGCAACATGGAGGTTGCTTGCTGGACCGGCCTATGTGATCCCTAAACTTTCAATAAGAATGAGTCTATTCTCTAAACATTCAATCTTAGAATCCTTTTCTTTTATGTTTCACTGTAAAATCTATTTCAATTCATCTAATTACCTTCATTAAAAAAAATTTGGGATGTTTGTCGAACGCAAACTCAGTCGATGTTTTACGGCGACCCTATAAAAAAGCCTTGCAAGCATTGCCATTAAACTAAATGAAACACTACTGAGTAGTTAAAAGTTAAAACATAGTATTGTTAGTTGTAACCTTTATTGTTTCTTGTATTCTTTAATAATCTTTTCTTTGGAGGCTTGGATATTTTTTGCTTGTTTTGTCTTTTGGAAAAATCTAGATTTCTTCCTAAGAAAAAACTATTGAAGGATTATTTTAGCATAATGGAAACCCCTTCCACTAAAGCTATCAACCAAGCAATGTGGAAGAACAAATTTTTTTTTTGAGTTAAAACTATCTAGTAATATATAGATTCTAAAACAAAAAAGGAGTGATCACATGTGACACACCTCACGCCCTCCGCATTGATCCAGCTACTTGATCTTACGATCGTTTGAACCTTCAACAACCTTCGGGAACTGACTCGATGTTTTCTAAAACGGACCATGCCTCATCGTTCTTACGTAGTTGGCCTAAGATAATGGGAGTGTAAAAACCCTGGTGTGCTCCAAGCATCTTTTCCTCTTCCAAGGGAAAACTCTGCTATCGCCTTTCGGTCCACTACTCGTAAGTGATTATTCATGTCGTTTCTACTGCAAAAGAAAGACCATCTCCTAGGAGACATGACTCTCTATGGATGTGATTTTTTGGATCATTCCATTAACACAAAATTACCTTCTATGTTTTTTGGTGAGTTGAAATTCATTTTGAATTCTGACCCACCATTAGCCTAGATATCTAGGTTAAAAATTCATTTGGTAAGTTCTCTATTACAGTTTCCTACCGAATTTAAAAATATAAAAAAATCGTAATTAATAGATAATAAGTCAACTTGGGACCGGTTGCGGGCTTCTAGACCATATTTTCGCTAATTGTTGCTCTTGGGTCGTTCTTCTGGCCTCGTACCTGTTCGCCGTGAAGGTGTTTCCTATGTCCTGTATTATCCGTCTCCCTATCTCTTGCGGCCAAGTGCGTCTGTCCTCGTGTACTCTTTTGTTTCTTTCGGTCCAGATCCCCCATACTGCTGCTGCTGTATGTGCCCATGTTAGACCCCAGCATGACGTGTTCTTTGTTCTGGCGTGGGCCTCTTCCATTACCTGTTTTAAAGAGAGTCCTGCGCATGTGATCAAACCTGGTTTTGCATTTAATATACAGGACCATACGTACATGGAAAATTTACATCTGAAGAACACATGGTCTTGCGATTCCCATGGTCCTCCACATAGTATGCAGTCAGTATTTCCCTCTCCCCTTCTTCTAGCCCAATCGACTTTTATCGATATCTTAACTCATCTAGCCCTTCATAATGTTATGTTAAACTTTCTAACGCTAGTGGTCCATACCCCTCCCAGAATTTGTCGATTTCACCTTTATTTCTTATGGATTCCCATGCATTTTTGTATGTTGGTGAGGTACCACTCTCGGTCCAAGTACAATTGTAGTTGAGTCCACATTTTAAAACCTTCTCTATTTTGTGCTTGTTATTTATTATTCCAGTCCATAGAGCGGAGTCTACTCTTTGTTGTTTGTTTTTCTTTAATACCTCTTCCTCTCACATACCTTTCTCTCATCCATGTGACCCAGATAGAGTCTTGAGCCGTCCAGATCCTTCTCAACCTGTTTATCCTAGATGCCTCTGCTGATTCTAAGAAACATCTCATCCCTAATCCCCCTTTCTTCTTGGGCAGTGTCATTTGGACCCATGTAAAGTCTTGCTTCCCGTTCCATATATATTTGTATGAAATGGATTGCAATTCCTCGAGTGTTCCTTCTGGTAGTCTACTGGACATATTCCAATAGTTGAATATGCCCATTATTCCCCAGTGGAATAATTGCACCCTCCCCGCATGAGACAAAAACCTTGTCTTCCACCCTTCTACCATTCCTTTAACCCGATCTATCAGGGGAGTGCAATCCTTTTGATATAGAATTATGGGTGAGAGAGGTAGCCTTAGGTATTTGGTTGGAAATGTCCCCTCACTGAACCTTAGGTTGGTCAGCAGTTCTTATCTGGCCCTGGTTGATTTGGAGAAAAAAATCTCACTTTTTGTTTCGCTTACCCTTAGCCCTGTTCTTGACTCAAATATCCTAAACACCTCATCTATGGATTTGAAAGATTTTTTCTTGGCTTTGCAGAAGATTAGAAGGTCGTCTGTATAGACCAAGTGGGAGATCCTCATAGCGTTTTGTTTCTTGAAAGTACTTATCTGTTTCGTCCTCACTCTCTCTTTGATGATGTACATAAGTCCACCAAATATACCATTAGATAAATATAAATTTGAAGTGGTACTCAAACCCTAGTGGTGAAAAGAGAACTTGGAACTTAATTTCCCAGGAATTTAAGTTTTCCCAAAATAAGCAATCACTGAGAGGAAACATACTGGTATTTATTTTATAAAAACATGAAGATTTTATTTATTTATTTATTTTATCCAGTATTGAAATGGCACATCAACCAGACAGCAACCATCTTGTTTGTCTGTATAATTTTACACAAATATAAACATAAAACTGTTATCTTATTTAGTATTAGAACATCTAAATTAAAAATCTGTTTGTTTGAAATTTAAATTCTCAGGAGGCTCTGGTTAGTTGAGTTGCAGAAATCCTAATAACGATGAGCTTTGACATATTTATGAGTGGTTTTTAGGTTGTTATTGCAGCAGTAGAAGTGAGCAACTGAGCATTATACATTTATCATTCGTTAGTGCATGGATTAAACATAATCTACTCTTTTTACTTGTTTTACGTAAGTAATAATTTTTTTGAAATAAATGTAATTAATATTATAATTTTTGTTTATTTTGAGATAGCTCTTCTTGTTGATTTAAAATGGCAAAGTATGAATAAGAAGAGATGGAAAACAATGGCATATTTTAAAAACTTAAGCTAATTATCACATATCAAATGTAAACAGTGTAAGTGAATCAAATGAGTTACAAGTTATACTAGTAATTAATATTATAATTTTTGTTTATTTTGAGATAGCTCTTCTTGTTGATTTAAAATGGCAAAGTGTGAATAAGAAGAGATGGAAAACAATGGCATATTTTAAAAACTTAAGCTAATTATCACATATCAAATGTAAACAGTGTAAGTAAATCAAATGAGTTACAAGTTATACTAGTATTGCATGTTATGAATGAATTGTAATTGTAACAGGAGTAGAAGACTCTTTTGCAAGTGATGATTAAGAATGTGTAAAAGATGTGATGTCCGGAGGCGGAAGTAGTGCCTTTTTGTGATGATGCAGAGGAAATGTTATGGGGTTAAATGGTGCCTAAAGAATGAGAAGGGAAGATTAAATTGGTTGAGAATGATCTGTGAATTGTAATGTTTAGTTTGATTGGATTTATAAGACAGGTATGGTCGTATCCTCGTATGGTGTTACGACATGTCGACATTAGAGGAGGTTTGAAGGTGGATTAACTGAAGAGTTACAACTTAAAGAGGAATAGAGCCATAGAGGATAAACAATGGCTAGAAAGATTTTGTATCCTATTAACTTAATCAGTATTTCTTGATGGGACGTTCCAAACTCGTCCCGGTTGCACCCTATTTATAATAAACCTCTTCATGATTCTGGGTTTGGGTCTCGATATATATGAACACAAAATAAATCAGCTGCGAATGCCTTCACATTCTCTGACAATGCGACGGCATCGCAACCGTTTATTTTTGCACATGAATTCTGCGCCGTTCGTTTTTCACCGGTTGATAGCCGGTGAAATTTTTTCTCAAATCACGTGGGTTGCGTCATGTGTTCTACTTTTATTTATTTATTGTTCTTTTCTTCCTTCCACCTACCTTCTATTCTTCTTTTTGTTGTCTTATCTTGTTATTTTTTCTTACCATCTTTTCACCATTAAATGACCTTCACAACCATCTACTACCACTTTTATGTCTCCATCGTACTATTGTTGATTTTTGTGTCGATCGTGCTAATACCCTAGTCATGTAATGCTTGTTTTTTTTATCGCTAATGCTAAAATTTAAAAAAATGTCAAATCGTGTTAGGCTTCTATCTTCTTATCTTACATCTTCTTCCATTTTATTCTTTACCCATCTTCAACCTTCTTCCCATCTCAAGTTTTTCACAGAGCACTACATTTTCATCTCATTTTCTCCTCTCAATGTAGGAATCGATTTTTGGTCTTCTTCTTCTTTGGTCATATTTATTCATAACATCAAGGTATGACTCTAAATTCATTAAATGTTATTGATCAATCATCACCCTTACAACAACCTAACATTGACCCCCCAAAACACCATTCATTTATCTCCTAATTCCTCCTCTATATATATCACACCACCTCCATATCGTCCACTCCATGCCCAACCATTGATTCCACCCACACAACGTTCTAGACCTCAGTGTGATGTAAGTCTCGATTTTTACTCTATCCAAACACAAAAACTATCTTATTGTAATCCTAATGAAACCCATGGTAATGTACAATGTTTAAGAATCAATGATTTCTCAGTTATGCCTAATGCAAATTATGTTCATCATCACAACCATGACATTCCATTAGACAATCTGCGTTCTCTTATTTCTTCTGAGAATAATGATTTAACTGGACAACTTAATGTAATTACATTTTCCGTCAATGCTTCCCCTAGTTTTTTCGTTCCCAAACAACCCACTGATACTAATTCTTCTTCAGACAATGTTAAATTGAATTCACCACCCACTGTTGGTCAATTTTATTTTTCATATTCTAATGCTCTTGATCAATATTATGATTATGCGTCTAAAATGGATTTCTCCGTTCGTTTGGGTTCTACGAACTATAAAACCAGTAGGGATGATGGTAAATTTTTTTTAGTTATGAGACGATTGTTGTATTCAAAAGAAAGGACAGTTGACCTATTACATCCTCCTAAATCAGGCAAGCGACGTAAGAATGCAATTTCAAAGTGTGGTTGTTGTACAAGTATTAAAATAAAGAGAGAAGGTATGTCTGAAGTATGGATTGTTAAACATATTGTTCTTGAGCACAATCATCCCCTCACCACACTATCAAAAGTACGGTTCTTTCTCATAAATCGTTCGATATCCTCTACCCCCAGATTACTGTTCCAATCTCTTAGTGAAGTCAATGTACCCGTTTCGCAGCAAACTGCTTATTTTTCATCTCAAGTTGGAGGAATCGAACATATGGGATGTACGCAATTGGATATATCGAATATGTGTCGTGACGATCGTGTCGATCTGAAGAATTATGACGTTGATTTACTGGTCGAGGAATTCGAATTGAAGAAGTCTGTACAACTGGATTTTTTTTATTCCATTGTCAAGGATTCTAGTGGTAGACTTAAACATGTGTTTTGGGCTGATTCCATAATGATTCAACATTTTAAGTTATTCGGAGATGCAGTTACATTTGACACCACTTATAAGACGAATGTTTATCCGTTGATATTTGGAGTGTTCTGTGGAGTCAATCATCATAGAAAGACTGTCATTTTCGGAAGTGCATTCCTGAGGTAACATATCATTTTGTTAATGGTTATTGTTAAACTATGAATGCTATTTTCTTATATCCTAATGTATGTTTTTATATCCAAAAGAATAACCACATGTTCTTTTCATATTAGTAACGAGAACGTCGATGTATTCACTTGGTTGTTTAAAATCTTCGTTGAGTGCATGGGGATTGCTCCCAAATCTATAATTACTGATTAAGATCTTGCTATGAAGGGTGCTATTGCAATTGCTTTTCCTACAACATTTCACCGACTTTGCCGATGGCATATCACGAATAAGTTATCTACCAAAGTGCCCACTGTTTGTCGCGATACCAATGCCTTGAATTTATTTGATCAAATTATTAAATATTCCGAAACTCCCGATGATTTTGAGGAAGCTTGGGCTTTATGGTTGACCAATAATCACCTTATGTCGAACGTTTGGTTGAAGAGTTTATATGATATTCGAAAGTCTTGAGTTCCATGTTTGATGTGCGAGCATTTCTTCGCTGGTATGCATTCAACCCAAAGGAGCGAGGGTATGAATTCATTTATCAAAACTAAGGTTACTGCCAAAAATTTACTTTTTCAATTTGTTCGTCGTTATGACAATATGATAAATTTAATCCGAGAGACTGAGAATCTAGACGATCATAAAGACACCTTTTGGCATCCAAAGTATATTACATCTATGGAAATTGAGGTTGATGCCTTGAAATTTTTTACGACCGCTATGTTTCTTTTATTTCAAGAGGAAATGCAGAAAAGTTTTTTTTATCATATACTCTCACCGACGGACGTTTCGACTGAGGTATAATTACTTACATGCCCATTGTATTAACAATTTTATTTGTGTGTATTTTTTTAACCTATTGCTCATTTCTTATATTAGGGATTACTATGCCTTTCAGTTCTATTTTTAGAAAGGCAGAAGGTAGTTCATAAGTTGACCCTGAATAAAGACTCAAACATACCAAGATGTAGTTGTCACAGATTTGAGTATAGCGGTGTTCCATGTCGTCATATTATACATTTTTTGTTTGTCAATGGCGCTTTTAAATTACTTGAATTCTTTAAAATGCCTAGATGGAAGAAACATCAGAAGACCCCAACGCCTCAATCTGTGCAAGCCGGATCCCAAAATCCATTGTCCTCTTATATTTTACTTTTGCAGACATTAATAACTTACGCTCGCCAAGGAGAACGACAACTTGACATTCTTATGGATTTTGGTAATCAAGTTTTGGACAAGTTGATTAAAACCACTGATGTCCTTAAGAAAACACGTACATCAATTACTAGATGCAAGCCACCAAGAGCAACACCGATAAATATTGGCATACCAGCGAAAGCGAAGACCAAAGGAAGTGGTAATAGCGGCAGTCCCACAAAAATAGATTCAGAGAGAATGAAGAGTGCCAAAGAAATTTATCGTGACCCTAATGTACCAAAGTAGCTTCCTCAAAGAAGTCAACCAAGGAGGTAGATGCTGCTATGACTATTTACAATGATATTTTATTTCTTACCTAAGCATCTGAACTAATTTTTTGTAATGCAATAGATGTTTTCACGAATGATTATAATGCTATTATGTTTCTACACAATTAACATAAGCCAAGATATTTAGTGTGTGCTCAATTAACATAGTCCATGGTATCCTCACTGCTTGTAACCTACCTACAAATAATATTAGTACTTGTTAATGTTGAAAACGAAAGTCTGGGATGCTACTACGACTCTTCGTAATGCTATTATGTCCGTGCGCGATAAACATAGGCCTAGGTATCCTCTTTTTTTTTGAAACAGGCCTAGGTATCCTCACTGCTTGTAACCCACCTACTAATGCTATTATTACTTGGTAATATTAAAAAGCGAAGGCCGAGATGCTACTACGACTTTTCGTAATGTTATTATGAGTGTGCTGAATGAATATAGGCCTAGGTATCCTCACTGCTTGTTACCTACCTACTAATGTTATTATTACTTGGTAATGTTGCAAATGAAAGGCCGACATGATACTACAACTCCTTCTAATGTTATTATGTGTGCGCTCAATGAACATAAGCCAAGGTATCCTCACTGCTTGTAACCTACATGTTAATGCTATTAAGACTTGGTAATGTTGCAAATGAATGGCCTGGATGCTACTCTGACTGCTTGTAATGCTATTATGTGTGTGGTTAATGAACATATGCCAAGGTATCCTCACTGTTTGTAATCTACCTACTAATGCTATTATTACTCGGCAATGTTGCAAATCAACGGCCGGGATGCTACTACGACTGCTTCTAATGCTATTACGTGTGTGCTCAATGAACAAAGGCCAACGTATCCTCACTGCTTGTGACCTACCTACTAATGCTATTATTACTTGATAATGTTGAAAACGAAAGGCCGGGATGCTAGTACGACTGTTCGTAATGCTATTATGTGTGTGCTGAATGAACATATATGACTGTTTCTAATGCTATTATGTGTGCGCTCAATGAACGTAAGCCTAGGTATCCTCACTGCCTGTAACCTACATGTTAATACTATAAAGACTTGGGAATGTTGCAAATGAATGACATGGATGCTACTCTGATTGCTTGTAATGCTATTATGTGTGTGGTCAATGAACATAGGTCAAGATATCCTCACTGTTTGTAACCTACCTACTATTGCTATTATTATTTGGCAATGTTGCAAATCAACAGCCGGGATGCTATTACGACTGCTTCTAATGCTATTATGTGTGTGCTCAATGAACATAGACCAAGGTATCCTCACTGTTTGTGACCTACCTACTAATGTTATTATTACTTGGTAATGTCGAAAACGAAAGGCCGGGATGCTACTAAGACTGTTCGTAATGCTATTATGTGTGTGCTCAATGACCATAGACCTACGTATCTCACTGCTTGTTACCTATCTCTAATGCTATTAATACTTTGGTAATGTTGCAAATGAATGACCAGAATGATACTACGACTGGTTGTAATGCTATTATGTGTGTTTTCAATGAATATAGGCTAACATATCCTCACAGCTTGTAACCTACGTACTAATGCTATTAGCACTCGGTAATGTTGAAAATGAAAAGAGGGCTAGATATCCTAACTGCTTATAGGTAATGCTTTTTCAGTGTTTGATAATGCTATTTAAATAATTAGTGGTGGTAAACCACATATACTAATAGATGTACCATTTACTAATTCACCTGTAATAAACACAATACTTAATACCCTAACAGACACAATCTAAGCTCTTTGCTTGTAATGTAAGTAGCATTTAACATTTAGTAGAGCAGCTCGAAGAATATCATATACAATCTTGCCGCCCATTTAATCCACATTTTTTCTACTCCATAGCACGGTATCCCCCATGACTATATAATTCATTGTCGTGAGAACATACACTCCGCTGTCTGGAGTCATCTTGAATGAAGCTTAAGGAAAATCTTCCACCTGTGTTGTTAGCCAATGAGATTTGTGATGGTCGAAATACACGTTCATGATGTAGTGATTCAACCATTGGACCTGCATTGAAGAGTTGATTAATTTTTCAGAAAACCCATTAAAGACATAGATCTACGAAGGTTTGAAACTCACGTAGTCTGCAAATTGTTTGTTTAATGACTCCAATTTGCGAAACGGAGAGTAGTGGTAGAAAGTTTTCGTGCATATCGATAGATATATTCAATGTCATACTCCTTCTTCTACCAGTATAGCATCTTTGTCAAATCTAACTTTCTTCAAATCTTTAGGTTTCTTTACTTTCGCCAAACATATTTCTGTTGTGTTTAGACTACAAGCACTATCAGATTTTCCACTAGATAGTCGTGTACTACGACGTATTGGCGATTGACAAATTTTCTTTTTCTTGGTTGCTTTCTTCTTCACCAATATCCTTGGCTGTTCTTTGTCAATACTTTTAATAGCATCACTCATTATTTTCACAGCCTTAACCTCATTGTTAGTATTTTTCTTCTTCTTCTTCTCGTTCTTTTCTTCCACCATCGGTTTCTTCCTCTTTGCAATCATTTTCTTCTTCTTCTTCTCATCATTTGAATCGCTTGAATCACTTTTTACGATCGAATCAGAATGATCAGCACCATCATCCGAATTCTCATTTTCTTCTTTTGACGAGTCAACGTCCATCTCATTCATTAGTGACATTCGCTTTTTCAAGGGAATGTCATTTGTGAAAACCTATACCTACATTATTAGCATTACCATCTAAAAAAGCTACATTACCAAAATATAAATTTACCTCGCAGGTCCTCAAATCAGCCAACATCGGCCGCAGTAAAATAACATCGCCGCCTCATTTTTTGAAGTACGGATCAAAATCGACGTAGACGTCGTCGGGTTTGGCAATCATGGTGTGTTTGTACAGCCATACCTAATGAACATCAATTATTAAAAGAAAAATATAGAGTAATTCAGTATATTATGTAAAAGAATTACATACCATCAGCACAAGGATACATCCATCCAAATACTCTTTCGATCCACAATTTGTCACTCGTCGATGGAGCACACTATTACGACATGTTTCCATTTTAAGGAATAGAACATCCCTGATATAGGCTGCCCAGTTGTACTTTTCAAGGAAACCTAAATTATCCACATAATCCAGAATTTTCTTCCCAATCCTATAGCTATTTTTACATCCTAAAATAGTATCCCAATCCTAATGCATCCTAGTCCGAAGCATGTTTCTTTCATTTTCTGCACTATCGATCTAGGGAATTTCATTTTACCCTTGACATATGTAGGGATACCGGATCGATATCTGATCAGGTCATTTACTGAAAGTAATAGTTACTTCTTAATACTCACTATAATTGATAAAAAAATTCATTTTGCAAATACTTACTGATATGCAGATTATCCTCTGTCCTTTCCCTTTTAGCCTTAACCACCAGCGGAGCAGCATTACTAGTATCAGTCTTATTCTTGCACATACTTGAACCCACACTTGTGCTATCATATGATGTTGTATCTTTGTTCTTCTTCTTTTTCAGACCCTCAGATTTTGTCGCGTTTGCTGATATCATTGGGAAAAAAATTCAAATAATATTATCGCAATAAAATTGTCATAAATTAATTATTTCTTAACTATTAAATTGCTTACATTTACGTTTCCGATTTGTAGAAGGCATCGTCAAGAAATCAGAATTGATATCCGACAGCAAACTAGACACAACTCTATTAACGTCCGCTAGTGTGAATTCATTGTTTAGGTCCCCTATAAAAAAAAAAATTAATTACTAATGATTTCATTCATAGTCAAAGCATGTTTGTACAACATTTGACAATTGAATATCTTCCAAAAAAAAAAATATTAAGAAAGAATTTTAAACCGTCGGCATCCCCGATTTCGTCTCTTCTGGGTTGTGTTAATTGAATTTGAGACTATCGGAGATCGCTAGAATCGGTGGATGTAGACGTTTTTTTTTGTTTTTATATTTTAGTAAATCACTGAAAACTAAACAAATTTGATTGTCTAATACATGTAAAAAAATCAAATGTACGAATTTAATAACTAATTGCTAAAAAAAGAAGACAATGTACCTTACTCTGTTTAAATAAAATCAACGAAATGGGCCACGACACCGATACGAAAAACTGTAGACAGAGTACAGACATATATACAACAAGATTTTAAAAAAAATCAGTGAGTTTACAAGAATGAGTTAATAGTAAGACAAATATCAACATAAGTCGACAACCAACAACAATATCAATGATCACTACAACGAAAATACAGAAACTACCAAAAATTAACAAAATTATGAAAACCAACACTATCAAACGTACCTTGTAGCCAACACAAACTACCTTCTTCGTTAGTAATGTAGTGAACCCAACACAAACCTCTGTCTTCGAAAATGACTAAAATACAACCCAAAAAATTACCAAAACAGAGAACGGATTCAACGGTGTGTAACACTAGTTTAAATAGCAAATTTTTTTTACAAAACTTACCGAACAGACGCGAGTATCGGACGGAATGGCAACTGCAATCGCCGCTAGGGTTTACCAACACCGGTTCATCGAGAGTAAATGGGGGTGGGAAATGAGATGTTTTGGTGTGAGTATAACTATTGGGTAATGCTTGGAAACTTATAGATTTGACCGTTTTTTTGCAGAGTGTGTGAGGTGACACTCGTAAGGCTAGCGTTGTAAATTTTCTCCTACTCTACTCCTACATTACTAACATTTTGACGATTATTAACAGGTAACAAAATTTTTTGGGCCGGTCATACCGGTTTCCCAAGATTTACATAACACGATGCTATTTTTTTATGACCGTCGATTTTCATTTAAATTCTTGGACGGCCCGGATCAGCAGGAGTTCGCATACGAACCCTTCGTAGCTGATACGGGCCGATATAGGAAAATGTCGAATAAAATGTCAATTATTCTTTCAATAATTATTACATGAAAAAATGTAAAAAGTACCACCTAAGATCGGTTTAGAGTCAAAATTAACCACTAGGGTGTCAAATAAAGCCCGGCTCGGGCTCGGCTAGCTTAACGAGCCGAGCCGATCTTGGGCCAAGCTCGGCTCGGCTCATTAAGCTCGTAAGGGCTCGTTTGTAAGTATGAATAATTAAAAAAATATTAAATTTATATAGAATAGATGTGTAGTATAGTTGGTAAAAGGTTTTTTTAGTATTTGAGAGATCATGGGTTCAATCCCTCATGTCTCCAAATAATTATTTCTTTTAATTCGAGCTCAAGAAGTATAAAAAAGTAAAAAAATATTAAATTTAGAGAGAATGGAGGTGTAGCAAGCATGTGAAAGGTCCCGGGTTCAATTCTTCACATGTAGCTAAGAAAAAAATTGTTTTAATTCTTGAGCCTGGGCTCCCGAGCTCGAGCTTGGAAAATCTCTAACGAGCCAAGCCTGAGCTCGAGCTCGCCGAGCCCGAGCCCAAATGATATCTTAACGAGCCGAGCCTGAGCCCGGCTCTATAAGCAAAAGCTCGGCTCGGCTTGTTTGACACCCTACTAACCACCTACTAATTTTCTGACCATTTTACCTTTATAATTAAATCAAATTTACCGATATGCCATTGTAATCAAATAACGAACCGAAATGAAAAAAATGAAATAACGGGCAGAATAACCCCAAAACCCATCATCCTCCGATCCCCCTCCTCCAACCCTCATGTATCGTCCCCATCGTGCATCAGTAGTGGCGGCGGTTGCGGTTGCATCGTCACCATCTTTGTCGACACCAGCGGGGGTGATGATGTCATGAATGCTCGATCTCCTTCTTTCTTTATTCATTGAGTACAATCGGATGAAGTATTTCTGTGCGTGACTTGCCACCTACATGGGTGTTCTTGAGACGACGAAATTTCACGATATGCTCCTCCAATCTCCCTTTCCGTACTTGAGAAGGAACATCTTATGTTCGTCTTCAGACCATGCTATACCCTTCCTTCTCTCCTGGTAAGTTCTCGAAAGCTTCTTCCCGGTGGCATTGCTAGAATACCGGGTTATCAGGTTTATCAAGATAGGTATATAAATTGGTCTAATCTTCTACTTAATTTTAAGAGGGGCAAATCAGGAAAATAAAATAAATAACACACCATAACCATAAGTTAGTAGGCTTGGTGGAGAGATTTGATCGATCACCAACCATCTTAGGTGGTTAGAAATGAAACCCACCCTTATTACATAATCTATTACTACTTCTTAAACCACAGTTGGTATGTGATATTCTGAATACATGTCTTGTATATATATGGACGCTCTTATCTTCTGAATGTTTGTCCTCTTCCATTCTAATATGATTCCATGATCTATTGTATTCAACTGATCGATCGAATATGGCATCTACATACAAACTTATACCGTGTATCATATATAACTCACCGTTAAGTGTCTCATTCGTCTCTTGTGGGTGTGGTCTACACTCAAGATATCTTGGATCGACAACCAAATATCTCTTCACGAAATGAGACATCCAAACAACATGCAACATAAATATATCATTAATAACTTTATATATAATATATATTAATAATTTAGTAAATTAATGTACCGCATGTCTAGCTGTTTTGTAATTTTCAATTGCTTTCTTTTTACTTCAGCTTAAGATTTTAAAGACAATTAATTTAATAAAATTACATAAACATTTATATTATGAATTATTACCTCCGTAGCTCGTCTTTCTTTTACCATCTTTATCATCGACGTGATTTTTGGTGACTGATTGCCTGGACTAAAATCAATTCGACGTACCACATGCTCAAGATCATTTGTTAAATATTTTTTCCTAAGGGCTACGGTTTCTCAATTACATCTACTGTAGTGGCAACAAAGCCAACAAATGCCCATAAATCTAGAGATGTAATTTGGGCACTAGGAAGTTTCACAATTTTTTCATTTGATTTTTCAATCAACTCTGGGAAAAAGTCACTTAATTTTTTCCTCATATATTCATTTTTCAATTGTAATTCATTATAATATACTCCATCTGGCATCCAAACACTCATTTTCCTATATCTACTATCTTTCAAGAATTGTTCATACTTTATATCCCCCTCTCTAATATTAATTATTAAATTTGTTTCTGAATATATATATTTCGAAGGACGTATTTTACATTTTGGGGTAATGAATAATGTACTTGGACTAATTGGATCACATATTAAATCAAAACTAGGAGGTACTATTGACAAACACTCATCAGACAATTTACGATCTAAGGACATGATATCAAATGTACAAATCATGTCTTCGACATCATTTCCTAGCTATATTAATCAATGGAGGTGTTTTTCTCAATATAGCTTCCTCTATATATAACATCTAATCTCATCAAACAATCATCATTATTTTCGATACACTCAGGAAGACTAGAATTTTTCGAGGAAGTTGACGCACTTGATCTACCATGAAATGGTAGTGACATACAATCGACTATTTCGGTAGATGAAGAAATTGATATGATTTCACAAGAAGGATCTATTTGCTTTTTCCCTTTCCTAGATAAAACTTCGTAAATGTCTATTTCTTTCCAATCACCTATCAATTGCCAAACTTTTTTTAAAACCACATAATTTAAATTCTATATTAAATATTTTTAATTTATTAGAAATACTCACCTTCGTAGTAAGATTAGAAATCATCAATTTGAGATATACTACTTTTGATTGGTATATATATATTAACATAATATTTTTAATTCAAATATATATATATATATGGGACGCAGTTCCAAAAAGGCCGATTGCGAATAAATTCTGAAAGGATTGGTTGATAAAACCTATTATCATCTTGGTAATAACAAACATACAAGGAAATATTTAACAACACACATACATACAATATCATAGGTCATTCCTCATTCATGTCTGGAAGAGAGAAAAAATCAACTGGAAAAGGAAAGAAAGACGAAGATTGTAGACTATTAAATATGATACGAAACCAATCTTTAATTCCAAATATCATTTATCAAGATAGATTGATCAATATGATCTGGTATTTCTACTTTTTATCATTATAAATGGATTTAAAATTGATTATTTAATCAATTTCAACAATATCTATAGTTAATTCAAACAATAACTTCAATAAATTCATTATTTGCCTTTATTATTATTATAGAGTATTAAATGTGGTACGAAAACAGTCTTTAATTCTAAATATCATTTATCAAGATAGATTGATCAATATGATCTTTTCTTTCTACTTCTTATCATTATAAATGGATTTAAAATTGTTTATTTCTTCAATTTAATCAATATCTATTGTTAATTCGAACAATTACTTCAATAAATTAATTATTTGTCTCCTTTTTATTATTATAGACTATTAAATATGGTACGAAACCCGTCTTTAATTCCAAATATCATTTATCAAGATAGATTGATCAATATGATCTGGTATTTCTACTTCTTATCATTATAAATGGATTTAAAATTGATTATTTAATCAATTTCAACAATATCTATAGTTAATTCAAACAATAACTTTAATAAATTCATTATTTGCCTTTTTCATTATTATAGAGTACTCTATAATGTGGTACGAAAACAGCCTTACCGTTGGTTTTAATTATTTTATTAAATCCGACGATGAAGAATCAGTCGATTAGTTTAATTTGTTTCGTGTAGAACAAGAGGGTTGGGTTCTTAGTTTCTTACTAATGGGATAATATTTACCAATGTCAACAATACCATATGTTGGGCTCTTAATTATATATTTTGTTATTACATATTAGTGTAGGGACGGGTTGATATTTTCGTCGATATGAAACACCTGAACCCGGTTATTGATTACTCGATTTTTTCGAGTCGGGTTCAGGTCTTCGCGATTCACCTGAAACATGAAGAAATTTATAAAAAAAACATTATAAATTACTTTTATTGTTATAAATAATAATTTTAATGTTTCAATTTATAACTTATAATTCATAAATAAAAAGTACCTTTTTCATTTTTACCTTTTTTATAATATTATATTATCTATAGAGTCTTATTTTCCTTCTTCCTAAATCCTAAGACTTCTTCACTTTTCGTTCCTAATTATTATATTAATTATTTGACTAATTATTATTTTGTTTTATTGAGTAATTATCAAATGTGCCGAGTTCCCAATCAACTATCAGACATAATTAATATAGACCTTTAGATCTTCATCTATCAGACATAATTAAGTTATACACAATCAACTGCATTACGCACGACGTTCGGTTCATATCTCGAGGTTCCACATGACATATTACAACATTTATATAAGACATCCTTAGATGTCACTTAATTCTTTCCATCTGACATCCTCATCAATTTTCTATCTCAAATATAATTAAATATTAATTATAACCATTTTTAGCTTATCCTTACTTAATAATGACTTGGAGTGATTGATTGATGTACTTCGAGTATTGATATTGCTCTAAAAATGGTACTCATACAATATTTCATACATTTTCATCATCATATCCCTCATTTACATCCTCATTTTTTCCATAACTAACATCTCCTCATTCATTCTTCCCAAGAACATCTCCGTCTTCTCCAAAGATATGTCATTTTGTATATTTTCGCTTAAAATTTGTAGTTAAACCTTCTTGGATATCTCTATTGGAGTAGTTATCAAAACAGATAATCAGCTAAAGAAGTTAGAATTTATCAATTATAAATACCAACATTGTATTGATTCATTAATTCAAGGAATACACATTCAATTTAGTTCACCTTGTTCAACTTGGCACCAGAGTGATACGACCTAAATCGGATCTCTACTGTGAAACAAAGTCACCTGTAGATTTGGTGTGCTCCAGATCCGAGAATTGAATTACGAATATCCGAGACAGAGCGCAGCGGAGCTAAACTCCTGATATTGAGTCTTAGCGTCCCAAAATCGATTGTTGTTAAGCAGATCTTGGTCGGAGCTCAATTCGGCAATGGACAGCAGCGGAAGATCAGGCTGGACGATCGGAGCAGGAGAGGTCTGCGTCGTGGAATGGTGATCGCGAAGTGAGATGAAATGTATCGACGAATTGCCGGACGTAAGATCGGGAATGTGGAAGGATTTTCTTGTATTAAAATTGATTAAAATGTTTTACAGAAATAGAAATTATTTATACCTATTACAGCATTTATGAAAATGAAATTACTTAAGGGTTCTTTAACAATTTTCCCATTAATTCATTTTAGGGCTAAATCCCTAAATCATAATCCCGCGTCCAGTTGGGCGTGTGGCTTACTCTGGAGGTTCTTCTTGCTGAACCCGGTTTGGAGGAGTTAAACGAACTCCGCTCATCGCTGTCTTCTGATTCGTCAAATCGTTCCTCAGCGGCAGACTCGATCTTCTCAACGTCGGTTCTAATCCCGGTTTCATCAACCCGCAGCATCGCATCATCACCAGACGGTCCAGAATCGACATTGCCCTCAATATTGATAGAAGGGAAACACTCCTTCAAATCTTCTTCGAATTCCCAAGATGAGTCATCTGGAATGGCGCCATTCCATTTGATCAGTAATTGTTTCCTCTTCTTGCTTCCTTGATGAATAGTTTTGTTGCCTAGTATAGAAACAGGGTAAAATATAGGGTTATTGCAAACATAAATTAATTGCTGATTTTTACTTTCTCGCTCTACATTTGATCCACATAATCTCTTCAGTTGTGACACATGAAATGTTGGGTGAATTTTGCTGCCCTCAGGAAGCTTTAATCTGTAAGCTACTTCATTGATTTTTTTTGCTTACTTCGTAAGGTCCGAAATACTTTTTACAGAACTTATTGTACAATCTCTAAGCTACAGAACCTTGCCTATATGGTTTTAATTTGACTAAAACCCAATCACCTTCATTGTATAATACCTCTGACCTTTTTTTTATCTTCTTGATTTTTCATTCTAGCTTGTGCCATATTCAGATTTTTCTTTATTTTGTCTAAAGTCTCCTCTCTGATTTGTAGCATTTCCTCTACTGATTGTACTGATGATTCCCCTTCTTTGTAATGAGGTATCTCATTTGCCTCCTTCCCATAAAGCACTTTAAATGGTGTGAAACCCAGAGATGAATGGAAACTTGAGTTATACCATAGCTCTGCCCAAGGCAATAATTTTAACCACAAATTAGGATTTTCATGGCAGTATGACCTTAGGTACATTTCCAAGGTCCTGTTGACCGGCCACTTCAGTCTGCCCATCTGATTGTGGGTGATAGGCTGATGAGAAATTAAGCTTAGTGCCACTAAGCTTATTTAACTCTTTCCAAAATCGAGATGTAAATACTCTATCTCTGTCTGATACAATTGAAGTAGAAATACCATGCAATTTCACTATGTTCTGAATAAATAATTCTGCCACTATAGATGCATTAAAATTTGGGGGAAGTGGGCTGAAATGGGCATACTTGGATAACCTATCCACTACAACCATAATTACTGATTTTTCCCTTGCTTTGGGAAGATCTGTTATAAAATCCATGCTAATGTCTTGCCATACATTTGAGGGTATGGGAAGTGGCATTAATAAACCTACAATTTTAGTGTTTGAAGGCTTTATCTGTTGACAAACTAAGCATTTCCTTACATAATTTTTTATTTGTGCCCCCATATTTGGCCAAAAGAAGTACTTGGCAATTTTTTTCCAAGTTCTATGAATTTCAGAATGTCCTCCTAACTGTGAATCATGAAGCTCAAATAGAATTTTATTTATTATAGGAGAGTCTTCATTCAAATAATACCTGTTTTTGAAGAATAAGGTACCATTTTTGACTGAATATCCCATAGTTCCCTCTCCTGTCTCAGTGTACTTCTCTAGTAATTCCTGTTTTTTCATTTTACTTTTATTTTCTACCTTTATCTCCTCTAGACGTGTATAATTGGGTTAGATAGGGCTAATAATGAACCAGGTACCCCTATGGAACTTGAAGAGAATAATACTTCTTTTTCTTCAAAATTTCTGGATAATGCATCAGCCACCACATTTTCTTTCCCGGATTTGTAAATTATTGAGAAATCAAACCTTAATAGTTTGCATAAAAATATTTGTTGCTCTAGTGTCTGGATAGCCTGAGTTAGAAGATTCTTTAGGCTTTTGTAATCTGTTTTGATAATGAAATGTGATTCTAATAAATAGTGTCTCCATTTGCTAACTGCTTAGGTAATTGCAAACATTTCTTTCACATATATAGAGGCTGCCATTATTCTTCCAGATAACTTACAACTGAAAATGCTAATTGGGTGTGAATTTTGGCTTAATACAACACCTACACCAGACTTAAACGCATCTGTCTTAACAGTAAATTCAAGCCCCAAATCAGGAAACATTAAAACAGGAGTTGATACCATTGCTGTTTTTAACTTCTCAAAACTGTTTGTGGCTTCTTCTCCCCAATTAAAATTATCTTTTCTCAATAAATATGTCATCGGGGCTCCAATTGAAGAATACCCTTTAATAAATCTTCTATAATATCCTGTTAGTCTCAGAAATCCCCTCAACATCTTTAGTGTTCTTGGTTTTGGTCATTCTACCATTGCCTTAATCTTTTCAGGATCTGGATGAACTCCATCTATAGCGATTATATGCCCCAAAAATATCATTGAATCTTTGCCAAAGGAACACTTAGATAATTTGGCTATTAGCTGATTTTTTCTTAATAGATCAAATATTGTTTTTAAGTGCTCTATGTGATCTTCTAGTGAAGCACTATAAATCAAGATATCATCAAAAAACACAATAACAAACTTCCTCAAATAATTTGAAAACACCTTATTCATTACTGACTGAAAGTTAGCTGGAGCATTTGTCAACCCGAATGGCATTACCAAAAACTCAAAATGCCCTTGGTGAGTCCTGAATGCAGTTCTTTCAATATGGTTAGTGGTGATACAGTATCCCGAACCCGGTCACAACCTACCAGCAACTAGAAGTCCGGATAGCCTAAGATGAGTTGAGGTACCTATTCTAGGGTTGGGGAGGTCCCAAGTCGAATCCTAGGAAGATCGACTTTCCTGAGGATCGATTTCCCTGGGATCGACTTCTGAATAAAGTCGATCACCAGGAAAGTCGATCCCCAGAAAGTCGATCTCTGGAAAGTCGATCTCGAGCCTCGACCTGATCAGTTGGGCAGTTAGGCGATTACTGCCCAAATGACCAGATTACCCCCATAAGAACCCCTATAAATAGGAGGCATCCCCCACTCATTAAAGGCAGGTCATTTGGAGCGAAATGAATCCTAGCGAAGCAGAGCTCTGCGCACTTGAGTTCCGGTCCAGTTTCCCGCGGAGTTCCCCGCTTGGCGCTTGCTTGCGTGTCTTGGAGTACTGGTCGGGTTTCACCCCCATTAGTTGGCGCCGTCTGTGATTCAAAGATACTCACGACAAAAGCTCCTCGACTTTTTTGAAAAAAGGGATCGACTTTTTTCCAAGTCGTCAGCTAGGGAGTCTTGCGAGGAAATCAGCCAGCAAGGGATCGACTTTTCAGAAGATCGACTTTTTTTTCCAAGGGAAAACGTCGATTCCTCAAGGAGCTACGCTTTCAGGCTACGATTTCCAAGGAATCCTCCAAGTGCACAAGGGATCGACTTTCTCCAAGCGAAAAGTCGAACACTTTCAGGGAATTTTCCAAGAAAAGTCGAACACTCCAGGATGGTGGTAACACGAAGTACTTTCCAAAGAGGAGCAAATTCTCAGGAGGCGCCAGAGCAACAGCCTGGAAACTCAAAAACTAAAAGGCCAGTGGGTCGACCGCCCAAGGGCAACAAAAATAAAAGGACTCCCACAGGACCTGAGGCTGAACCCGAGGGTGAGCCCGAGCAAACTCCCCAAGTGTCAGCAGGAGGGGAGAATTTGAACATCACGGTACAGGAAATAGCTGAGGCCATCCGACTCCTTACTGAAAAGGAGAAACCTTCGGAAGAACAACCTTAGAAGGAAAAACCCGCGAGCAGCAAGAAACCAAGGGCTGCAGCATCAGAAACCACTCACGGGTTCGTAAAGATGCCCATAGAGGAACTGGAGAAGATGAAAGAAACCATAGCGAAAATGAGCGAGAAAATAAAGAATATTGAAAAATCCAAAGCATCAATGTTCCATTCAAAAGCTCAAACCTCAAAGCAGGCTAAGGCACAACAGGAGGTGTCAAGCCATAAGGCAGCACACTCCAGCGCGCCACCACCCCGCAAACCAGAGGAGCAACCTAAACCTCCTCCTAAAAAACCCATATATGAAGAGAGCACAGGAGACACAGAAGGAGGAGGCAAAGTCCCGAACTGGCTAGTGGGTATGAATGCCCTGCATAAATCGCTGATGGTAAAACCAGCACCTCTGAAGTTCAGGCTACCCAGGCTACAGATCTATGATGGGAAAATGGACCCAGTAGACCACATAAATATGTTCGTAGGGGCAATGCAGTGGGCCACAGCAAGGGATGACATCCTATGCAGAGCATTCCCAGGAACACTAAAAGAGCCTACGTACAGATGGTTCGTCGAACTGCAGCCAGGGAGCATAACAAGTTTTGAGGACTTGAAAAAGAAGTTCATTGCCCAGCATTGTGGAAACACAAGGGTCAGAAAGGGCACGGAATCACTATTTGCAATCAAACAGAATGGAGATACGCTCCGGAGTTACACAACTAAATTTACGGAAGCCATGCAGAAGATCTCCGATCTGAACACAACAATCGCAATTTGCGCATACTCAAAGGGGCTAGACATGAACACACCATTAGCAATAAAGCTAAATGTCAGTAATGTAAAATGCATGGAAGATCTGCTAACAAAGGTCCAGAAATACATAAATTCTGAAGAGTATGAGAAAGAAAAAGAAAAAGAAAAAGGTGTCATAAGCAACAAAAAAGCATATGAAGCACCAAAAAAGAAATTTCAGAAATTTGAAAAGGGAGAACCATCTTGGAGACCAAAACACGATGGAAAGGTCTACCAAATATCTGAGGAGTTTGGGAAATCAAGGTATCCAAAGTATAAAGACTTGGGATTCACGGTTTTCAGCACTCCAAAAGAGGAAATCTACAACAGAGAAAAAGGAAGAATAAGGTTTCCTCAACCAGAAGAGTTAAACCCTGCAACAAAAGAGGCCCGAACAAGGAGGAACAGATATTGCAAGTTCCATAAGGACTACGGGCACAACACAGAAAACTGCAGGGAGCTAAGCACCTTCCTAGACACACAAGTAAAGGAAGGAAAGCTGAAGCAGTATATAAATAAAATAGAGAGGGGGCGACAAGGCTGCAAGGACCCAAAGAACAAGGGTAAACGCCAACGCTCGAGAAGTCCTGACTCAGACACTGACCACAAGAGAAGAGTAATAAATTTAATCTTCGGGGGAGGATCAGTAAGAGAAAGCAGAAGTTACTCGCGAAAGGTAATGCAGACTACCACGGTACCAAAATCTAAGAAAAGATCGTACCCAAGCGAGGAAATAAGCTTCTCTGAGGAAGATCTGGACAACGTGGTCAGCCCGCACGAAGATCCGCTGGTAATACAGGTGGACATCGGAGATGATTTAAGTCTGAGTAAAGTAATGGTGGACAATGGCAGCTCAGTAGACATACTGTATCTAGCTGCATTCGAAAAAATGGGCTACAAGGTGGATCAACTAACCCCGGCCAAGGAAGCCATTTATGGGTTCACAAACACAAAGGCCCCAGTAGTAGGAGCCATCGATCTACAGATATCCCTAGGAAAAAGAAACGGAAGAGTATCACGCACGACACACTTCATCGTGGTCAACATAGATTCTCCGTTCAATGGGATCCGGGGCAGACCAAGCATTCACGGTTTCAAGGCAATACCGTCATCTTACCACCAATGCTTCAGATACCCAGTAAAAGATGGCAAAATGGCAACAGTTTTCGGAGCACAGAAAGACTCCAGAAACTCGTACAGGAAGGCAACTAAAATGGCCAAACCAATAACCCTGTACATCCAGGAAAGAGAGGAGGAAGAAGACACAACCTAAACCAATCAAGTTGAGGAAGTCAAACTCTCGAAGGGAGGAGTCTTGATAGGCACATCGATATCCTCCAAGTTGAAAAAATCACTACTGCAGCTGTTAGAAACTCACGTGCACACGTTTGTATGGGAAGGGGAAGCACCCTCACAGGTACAACGTACTATAACGTGTCATGAACTCAACATAGACAGTAGCTTTACTCCTATACGGTAAAAGCGAAGAATACTCGCAGCTGAAAGAAAGGAAGCAGCACAGGCTGAAATCGAAAAGTTGATCAAGGTTGGGCACATCCGGGAAGTCAAATACCCAAGATGGCTAGCAAACCCAGTCATGGTTAAAAAATCCAATGGGAAATGGAGGATGTGCGTAGACTTCACAGACCTCAACAAAGCATGTCCAAAAGACAACTATCCACTCCCATCCATCGACAGATTAGTAGATGCAGCGTCAGGAAATGAATTGCTATCTATGATGGATGCACATTCAGGGTACAACCTCCCCTTTATGGCAGGACCCTTCAGGGCACATTCAGGTTACAACTCAAATCGCAAACCTACGTCCTAAGTGGCTAAGTAAAAAGAATCTAACTTACGTCCAAAAGCGACTAAGTTACGATTTATGATTTTAGTTTAGATCCAACTACGATTCGCACGACTAAACCTATGTCCTAAGAATCTAACTTACGTCCAGAGCGACTAAGTTACGATTTATGAATCTAGTTTAACTCTAAAAACACATTAGTCAAAAAAAGTGATTTCATTAACACAAAAAATAAATTACAGAATCCACTACAAAAAATAGAAGGAAATCTATTACAATGATAGTTCAATCTTCTTTCCTCGCTTCGCGAACATCGCTTTTGATCTTATCTAAAGCCTCCTTGTGTTCCAACTGCACTTCAGGATGTTCTTTTAGTCACGCCATAATATCTGAAATGTAATTGGCGGGCATACTCGTAAACACGTGAGGACCAAAAAAGTTCACGTCTTGGAGTTGATCGGATTGACCATCAACTTCGAACTCCAAGTCCTTCACCTTTTCGGAAGAAGCGTCCAGAGCTTCCTTCATCTTCTTCAACTTCTCCGTGGATCGAGAGAAGCGATCTTCCAAATCTATCAGAGCGGAAGTGGAATCAGATAGTTCAACTTTCAATTTCTGAATTTGCGATTCAGAAACCATAGCATTTCCGACTTCCGCACTTAGCTGCGTCTTCAGCCCATCAATTTCCTTTCGGGCAGCAGCAAGAAGCGACTCAGATTCTTTCAGAGAGTCACAACTTCGGCGAAGATCAGCAATTTCAGATCGGTGCGCAGCGCACTCTTTGTTCTTCGCCGCCATCGCTTTCTCGTGCTCAGCAGCTTGCTCCTCCAACTTCTTATTCCGTTGGAGGGTCTTCCTCAACGACCACACCTCTTTGCAGACAGCTTGATATTTGTCATCAAGCTTGTTGTACTCCTGTTGAGAACGGAGTGTGTCGTTTGCAGATTGCATCCCAATGGTTGCATTTGATAGATACGCGACCTACAAAACAAAACAATCGATTAGTAAAGTAAAATAAAACACATATATGTAAAAGTGATTGCGAATCACTTACAGCAGATATAGCTTTTCCAAGCTCTTCGCGTATCCAGTCCCCAGGCTTAGTCAGAAGCAGCTGGGCAGCCTTCGTTCGCACCCCTTCATCGGCAAACAAGCCCGGATAATCGAATGTGGTGCGGAAGGGGCGAATTCAGGTACAGACCTCGAGCTCGAACCAGTCTCGAAGGTTCCGCCATCTTAAGTATTCGGGGACTCGGGCGGAAAAAGCCCGCCCAAATTTCGATTGGGCGGACTTTTCCACCTTACATGGCGGCACTTAAGTGTACTTACATGGCGGAAATCCGCCATGTAAGTTTTGGGGTTTATTAAAAACCCCAAATCAGAACAGAACGCGTCTGTTCTGATTGAAGATTCCAAGTGCCGCCGACTGCAACCTCCGCCGACTGCCAACCTCCTCTGACGACGTGCTCGCTCGCCTCCGGTTCCAAGCTCGCCTCCGATTGCTGGCTCCTCCGTCGTGGTTTGATCACGCCGCCTCCGTCCTGGTGAGATATTTCAATAACATTTGTTAATTAAGTTTGTTTGATTGGTTTTTAGAATTGATTTTATGTTGAATGTAGTTTGATTTATTGTGATTTTTTTAGGGTTCTTCGTTCAGTCGCCGTGTCTTCGCCCTTGATCTCCTAGAAGTGTGAAGGTATAGTTTTATTTGTTGTTTTTGTTTGTATAATCTTATTCTTCAATTTTGTAATCTATGGATTGTTTTTTTTTTTATCTATCTTATGTCTACTTTAATATTTGTTTGTATATGTTTGTATAATCTTATTCTTCTATTATGATTTTTCATGTTATGTTTCATCTATTGATTGAT
>LFYR01000811.1:819663-930427 GCA_001185155.1 Zostera marina
TAACATTTTTTATTCATCATTTTTTGTAATTTTGAATAAAGATACTTTACCTTTTCCTTTACTTGACTTACACCTTTACTCTGAAGTATGTTGGTGTAGTTCTAGATGATTGACTTTTTTAGAATTTTGATTTCATTAAGTCGATGCTTTCTTCTGGTCAGTACCATCCTTTTCTGAAGATGTCGACGTTTATACATAAAGTCGATCTCATTTCTCCCTGGAAAAGTCGACGTCGTACAAAAGTCGATCCCATCTTTTTCTGAGGATGTCGATGTCGTGCGATTGCTGACTCTATCCTTTTCTGAAGATGTCGAAGTTTTTTCAAAAAGTCGATCTCATTTCTTCCTGAAAATGTCGACGTCATACAAAAGTCGATCTCATCTTTTTCTGAGGATGTCGATCCGAATAGTGCTGGAATGTCGATCCTGTCCTTCTCTTTTGAAAGTTTCGAATTCCTTGATAAATGTCGACGTCTATCCCCTTCTGGGAATGTCGATCTGAATTCTCTGCGGAATGTCGATCCTATCCTTCTCTTTTGAAGGTTTCGAATTCCTTGATAAATGTCGACGTCTATCCCCCTTCTGGGAATGTCGATCTGAATTTTCTGTAGAATGTCGATCCTGCCCTTCTCTTTTGGAAGGTTTCGAATTCCTTGATAAATGTCGACGTCTATCCCCCTTCTGGGAATGTCGATCTGAGTTTTCTGTGAAATGTCAATCCTGCCCTTCTCTTTTGGAAGGTTTCGAATTCCTTGATAAATGTCGATGCCTTTGTTCTGAAATATCGATGCCATTTGGTCGGATTTTAGGGTTTTTCGCGGACTGGGTCGTCTTGGGCCTGCCGGGCCCATGGGCTTTTCGGCTCAATGGGTGAACCCGGATGAACAGTGCCCGCGACAGTTCGTCTTCGACTTTCCTCTATAAATAGCGGAGGGGGATTCATTTATTTCCCACCTACTTCCTTCGCTCCGAGTGATCGACTTTCTGCGCATCGACTTCCAGTTTCTCCGCTTCGACTTCCAGCGTCTCCGCCTCGTCTTCCAGCGCGCGTAAGGCTTCGACTTGAGCTTTGGAGGTGCAACTTTCTGGGGCCCGACTTTTGTCATCGGGCTCTTCTGAGGTTGCACTGGGTTCGACTTCCTTGAGGTCCGACTTTTCTGAAAGTCGGTCCTTCTTCGAAGTTGTTCCCCTTTGGACTGTGGTCCGACTTTGTGAAGTTTGACGCCCTGTCATCGACTTTCCAAAGTTGGATCCATTTTTACTGGGATCGACTTCCATGGGTTTAGCCTTTGCTTTCCTGAAGTGATTCCCTTGGTTCGACTTCCTGGAGTCCGACTTTTGTCGTCGACTCCCTTGGGTCGGATCTGCTGGGATCGACTTCCTGAGACTTTTTTGTCTTCTGAAGATCGACTTCCCTGGGATCGACTTCTGAAGTCGACTTCCCTTGTATTGGTGCGATTCCCTGAAGTCTGGATCGACTTTCTCTTGGGAATCGACTTTTGCAACCCTAACACAATCATATTAACTGTTATGCCTTTCGTGCAGGTTGTGATCATGTCTTCCGATAAGAATATCCAACAAGACCTTCCTCCTAACGAGGAGCAGGCTATTATCGTTAGCCCTCAGGTTCAGACTGCTACTGCCGTGGTCGAGCCTAAAACTGAGCCGTCTTTCTCCTCCCCTGTTGGAAGTAAGCGAAAAGTTCTTTCTGCTCGTCGTACGCGAAAGTCTGTACCTAGTAAGTTACTTTTTTCTTTTTTGTAACTTACCTTTTATTTGTTTTTTGTTTGTAGGTTCTTCCCACTCTTCCTCCTCGAGTTCAAGTTCCTCTAGCTCAGGGTCTTCTACATCCAGTTCTGGGAGTTCGAGTTCCTCCTCTTGTAGTTCCTCTTCTCCTGAACGGGATGTAGAAGTTGGGGGCACTCCTCCTTCTATTACTAGGACTCCTCCGCCAACTGCCATTATTTTGGCTCCTATTCCTGAGGATGTCCCTGTTGTTGAGGCGCCCTCCCTGGCTACAGACAGTTCTACTCAACTTCCTCCCGAAGTCTGTAGTCAGAACCTTCATATCTTAGAGGACTCTCCCTTAGGTTATCCTCCTGAGACAGAGGAGAAGTACCCTTTTCCTTCTCCCCTTGAGGAGAAAAGCGCCCCATCCTTCTATCGGGAGATGGATGGTTCTTGGCATCAGTGGTCCGTTCTTCTTCGCAACGATTTCCACGTTGTCCCTATCCTCGACCGGGGCGAGTACGGGACTGGGTATGGTTCTTTCTGTGCTGTCTCCCTGACTGATATTCCGGGCTACCCTCTCTCCTCTAATGCGGATAGATGCTCTAACACCCTTTCCTTAGATGCCGCCCAAAGAATTTTACGGTGGTTAGAGCTTAGAGAGAGAGTGTACTGGGCCTATCCTTCCGAGAATACCGGTGATGTGCCCCCCTATTTCATGTTGGCACTTCACCGTATTTATTTCACTAACTTTCCGATTCTTCCGATTCCTTCCCTAGTTAGTGAGATCCTTTTGTATTCTGGGTTATGCATCTCTCAAATGGGTGCTGCCTTCTTTTTCTATGTCAGGGGGTTCATAACTATCCTTAGGGATGCTGGCATAATCCCAACTGCTCGGCTGTTCTTCCACTTCTTCTCTTTTCAAAATCCGAAGAAGGGCAGCGCTTTCATTGCATGTGCCAGCCATGCCTCTAGTGTTCAACACTCTGCTCTTTTGAAAGATCCTCCGACTAGGCGGAACAAGAGCGAGTTTATTTTTGTGGATTGCAGGCTAGGTCCTGGTAGCCGACTTCTCCCTGCATCCAGTAGTGATCGTAGGCCCACTCCCCGTCCTGTTTTGACCTCGGACGAGGGAGCTTTTGTGCAAAGGCTGGCCTTTCTTCACCCCATCGTTGTGCCTGTCGGTCACGCGATAGACAATACTTTCAACCGACAAGGTTCTCCTTTGTTTTTTTCTTTTCTATTGATGTGCATTTTTACTAACTCTGTTTTTAATTTCTCGCAGATTTTTATATGCATAATCCTGGAGGTGTCCCTGAACGCGTGGGACAAAATGAAACGGGCACAAAGGTTTATGTGCCTGCCTCAAACCCTTCCGACGCCCGACATTTGAGGCGTCGTGCTCACGAGCATGCCTACCGGGCTGGTTCTCCTCCTTCTGCCGGTGAGGGCCAAGCTAATGTGGAGGAGGCACCCGTGGAGACTCCCCCCGCTCAGTCTACTGCCGCTAGACTTGCCTCTTTTTTCCGCGCGCCGGAAGAAGAGCGGGAAAGAGATGCTGGAAAGGGAGTCCAGCCGGAAAGATCGGAGGGGAGAAAGAGCCGATCTGATAAGAGGAAGACCACTCCACCAAGGACTGACCCCTCTCCTCCGAAGAAAGCGAGGAGACACTCCCCAAGGCGACGAACTCCTCCTCGACGGAGGTACCATGTTGGGGAGTCCTCTCGGGGTCGATACCCGTATGCTTCTACCCGAGAGACTCAGATGCCGGGGTACCGAGGTTCCCATCCTCATAATTATGGGACGAAGTTTCCATCCGTTGCTGATACGGATGCTACTCGAGCTACGCTGCGGGCCATTTCTTCTTATCCGATGGATCAAACTATCGAGGAAGTCGGACAGAACTTAAGCAACCCGACCAGTATTCCAAGACGCGCAAGCAAGCGCCAAGCGGGAAACTCCGCGGGAAACCGGACCGGAACTGAAGTGCGCAGAGCTCTGCTTCGCTAGGATTCCTTTCGCTCCAAATGACCTGCTTTAATGAGTGGGGGATACCTCCTATTTATAGGGGTTCTTATGGGGGTAATCTGGTCATTTGGGCAGTAACCGCCTAACTGCCTAACTGATCAGATCGGGGCCCAAAATCAACTTTCCAGAGATCGGCTTTCTGGGGATCGACTTTCCTGGTGATCGACTTTATTCAGAAGTCGATCCCAGAGAAGTCGATCCTCAGGAAAGTCAATCTTCCTAGGATTCGACTTGGGACCTCCCCAACCCTAGAATAGGTACCTTAACTCATCTTAGGCTTTCCGGACTTCTAGTTGCTGGTAGGTTGTGACCGGGTTCGGGATACTGTATCACCAGGTAGATTGTCATTTCATAAGAGAAATGGTAAATAAAAAAATGATCTCATTGAAGCAAATTGGCACTAAATTCCAACTTGCGGATTTTCTCACAAAAACACTTGGTGAGAGAGAGATCACAACATTCCACTCCAAGCTTGGGATATTAAACATATACTCCAAGGCTTGAGGGGGGAGTAAAGGAATTACAGTGCTATAATCCCACTGTAAATCAGAATGTATAAACTGATTCATTAATTTTGTTTAATCATGATTACAGGACCTAAGAGTAATTATCTGCTTAAGAACATTCAACAGATAAATGACCCAAGCCTAAGAATGAGAAGTTGAGGTTAAAGATGCAAAAGTTTAAGTGAAGGATATACACGTAATACCAAAGAAGCCTTGGGTAAAGGTTGCAAATGTTTCAATATTACAGTTGGGCCGGCATTGGAAATGGGTTGCGGACCAGGCTAAATAACACTAAGATTGTTATAGAATTACCAATATAGTTATAACCTAATACTGTTGTAATAACCGTAATTAAGTGTTAATTAGCCTAACTGTAATTAGTATAAATAACACATTGTAAACCCATGATTAAATCAATTAAATGAGATTGAATAGTGATTCATTTAAACCTACTTCCAACGGATCCTAGGGTAGCAGTTAATGCGAAGAACCCTAGAATCCGCCCACTTCTTCCTCCCGTTGCTGAGCAACGAATTGAGTGATTGTCCAGCTCATTCAACTTCAGTCGAGCACTCGCTAGCACCGGCGTTCACCCTCTTACGGATTTAACAGAAATCCCCGCCCCGGACAATACCAGAAAATTGCATTTAAACCTTATATAATATTTTATATAATATAATTTATATGAATAACCCTATATAATATATTAAATATATTAGTTTATATATCAAATATATCCATAAAACAATTATATTTAACCCCCCATAAGTTTATATTTAAAATATATCCATAAAAAATTATATTTAACCCCCTACATTTTAAATTTTCAATATTTCTTAAATTTTTAATTTTAAACCTCAAATGTGAAATATCAAATCCCTAAATTTATTTCTCTCCTTAAACCCTAAATCATACTCTCACTAAATCGATTTTAATTACATTAGTAACATTATTGTTTAAAATAATTACATTAATAACATTATAATTAAACTTAATTTTATAAAGGGAATTTTATATAAATAGATCATTCTTTTAAAATTTTATAAATTGGTCTCAATTATTAACGACGATAAAATTTAAATCGTCGCCAATTGTTAGATCTAGCGAGGATTATCAAAATATCGTCACTACTTATACAAAAAAAAGGATAATTAACGATGATATATTCATATCATCGCTAATATCGCGCGTTTTCTTTAAAATCCTTGTTGAAATTTAACGACGATCCAAAATCGTCGCTGAAAATCTCTTTTCTTGTAGTGAATGATGATAGATAGTTCGACATACGATGAACTTCAACTAATAAGAGAGTACATGAAACGAAAACTGAACGAAGTTTTCCTAATTTGGTTAATTCTTCGTAAAATTACCTAGTCCACAAGTTACATCTCCCGAATTTTGGGTATTGCCAACCGCTAGTCTGATGCTATAGAGGAAACTCTATCTCAAAGGGAAAAAATATCTCAAGAGGACTGATGACGCAAGGTCGGAGTGACGGTCGTTATCGCCGATCTAGATCTCACTCTCTTTCTCTCTCGAGTAGCTAGTGTAGACTCATTAAAGTTAACCCAATTGTTGATCCCTAGGTGAGCAGTGATAGCAACATTATCCTGCTAATGGGGCTGGGCTTTCCAGATACTTATCTGTAGGGTTGACAATAACAGACACGATTCGTAAAAAAACACGACACGAATACGACACGTTTATAATAGTGTCGGATTAGTATCGAAAGTTTTGACACGATTAATAATAGTGTCAGTTTAGTGTTTGTCTCTAAAAACACGACACGATTACACGAAACGCAAGTTGACATGACACGAAATAATTATATGACACGATAACACGACACGATTATTATATTTTTTAATTATAAATATATCAAATATCAATATATAGTAACATATTTTACCAATTTTTTTCTCCCTTTTGAGCTTATTTTTATAATTTTTTTAGTTGCCTTGATAGGTGCAATTAGTATGGTGTATGGCTTGTCAATATTATTGATGCCATGAAATGAATGATAATTTAAAGAATTGAAAAATTTAGAAATGTTTTTTATATTTTGAAATTAGAGAATGCAATGCATGTTATTTGTTTATTTTAAATGAATGCAATACATTTATACCATGAAATTATTGATAATAAAATGAATGCATGAGTTAAATTGAACTATATTTTTAAATAATTAATAATATTAGTTTAATTATTAATTAATTATTAATTTTAAAAAAAATGTGATTGTTAGTTAATTCTTTTTAATAATTGTTTTGTAATTATTTATTAATTTATAATTAATAAATTAATAAATAATTAATATAATATTGAAAATTCAAATAAACAGTTTTTTTTTAAAGAACTGATTTAAAATCCAATGTTTTAAACAATTATTTAAATATTAAAATTAAAAAATTATTTATTTAATTAATAATTATTTGATAAAAAAATTAACAATCAGATTTTCTAAGTGTGATTGTTAGTTAGTTTTTAAATAATTGTTTAGTAATGATTTTTTAATTTATAATTAATTAATTATAAATTAATAAATAAATAATTAATATAATATAATATTGAAAATTCCAATAATCAGTTTTTTTAAAGAACTGATTTAAAATACAATATTTTAAACAATTATTTAAAAATTAAAATTAAAATTAAAATTAAAAATTTATTTATTTATTTACTAATTTATTTATTTATTTATTTATTTATTTATTTTTATTTATTTTTAATTTAAAAAAAGTAACAATAAGATTGTTAGTTAGTTTTTAAATAATTGTTTAGTAATAATTTTTTAATTTATATTTAATTCATTAATTAATTATAAATTAATTAATCAAATAAATAAATAATATAATATTGGTAATTCCAATAATCAGTTTTTTTTGAAAGAATTTATTTAAAATCCAATGTTTTAAACAATTATTTAAAATTTAAAAATTATTCATTTATTTAATTAATAATTAATTAAATAATTAATTAATATTAATTAAAATAAAATAATTATTAATTAAATTTTAAAAAAGCAATAATGAGATTTTTTAAGTGTGCTTGTTAGTTAGTTTTTAAATAATTGTTTATCAATCAATTATAAATGTATGTGAATCAAAAATACCCATCAAAGTTTTTATATGAGGATCAAAACAATACATATAATTTAATTCCAACATAGAAATGCTAATTTCATCACCATTCAAACAAAATACAGAAACAATTCAAGCGTTTAATTATCGAAGAACATAACTAATTAATTACCTTCAGGTTCATCAATAATCACTTTGGCACTTGAAATTCTTTCAAACGATAACAATTGAATCAGGATATCACTCATTTTCCTTTCACCAAATGCTATTGTGCTCCAGTCTATTTTTATGTTAGACACTTCAAGCAAGGGTGCCTTCCCAAGAATATATTTAATGAATCTCAATTCTGATTTTGATCCGTGAACATTGGTAATATCAAATTCTTTGAGATTATCGAAACTTGAGAAAGAGAAGTTACGTTGATCATTCCAAAACTCATCTGATGTAGACAAAGATGTTCCATCTTCTTCTTCACACTGTAAGAAAAAATGGTGAAATCAGAAATTGAATAAAAAAGATCGAAGTCATTTAATGATGGTACCCCTAGTCCACCAGCCCAGGCCCATACGAGAGTCCAGGATCGAGGCCCAGTGAAGTGAATAAAAGAAAAAGACCTAGGCTGCCTGGCAGGTTTTAACCCGGACGGGTCTACCAGGCCGATTCACCGAGCCGGACGGATATTTCCCCAATGGTTGCGTTCCAAACTCGTCGGATCCGTCGGGCCGGATCTTAGTCCGAGAACGCAATGTCCGAAAACCAGTAGAAAATTGTATAAATACTCCTAGGGGTGAAGTGTAATAGGGGGGAAATAGTTGTTATTTGTAAGATTGTCTAGTATATATCTTGTACTATACGATCATTTAAATATAAAAAATATTGAGTGAAAGCTAAATTGATTACGTATATTTCAAGATAAGTTAACGATGGGCAGTTTTTGAGGATGCAAAAAACGATGGAAGTTTCTTTGGAGCAGTTCAAATTCACACCAAGATGAAGTGTTTTCAATTTGTTGAATGTGATATTTTCAATCATCAATGGAGAAAAAACAACTTCCTTAAACTGCAAATATTAAACAAAACATTAAATCGAAGGAAAAAAAAATTATATAAATGAAAATCAAACTGATTAATAAATAAATTACCACAGACTTCCAATTTTCAGAACTCCAAAAGATAAGATAATTGATATTTGAAAGACTGCTCAGAATATTAGTGAAATTAAAGAGAAATTCACTAGGTATCAACATAAGTTCGACATCAGTCATCATTCTAGTCTCTTTAAATTCCAAATATGATAAGAAACCATTAATTGTCAATGACCGGAGATTAGGAGCGCAATATCAGTCTTTGTGGACAACCTAAAAGAATTTGGATTTCCAAAACCTTCAGAAGTGGGCATAGATTGATCAGAGTCTCAAGTGTATTGACGTTTTCAAATGCGATGGAGCGAAGATGAAGATTGGTTAATAATTTAAACCCATCAAATGAAGAAGGAAGTATTATTTTGCAGAACGTGAGATCCAAAGTGATCAGCTTATCGAAACGAAAGGTAGCAGAATGAATCAAATACTCTTTAGTAAATTTCAGTACAAGTTGTTGAACAGAAGCAACGACCAAATAATCCAGCCATAAATCTACTTCTGAGTTAATAATTTTACTATCACTGTTGTCAAATTTAAACATTCGAATGTCACCTCTGTGAAAAAAAAGAATTCGATGAACTTTACTCATATATGTTCTTGTGAATGAAGATGGTGGTACCTGTTCACTTCTGTAAAATGAATCGCTATGAAATATAAGATCTGACATTGATCTCCACTTATATCTCCATCTCTTTGACAAGTAGCTCGTGCTTATAGCATCTCTTATTGGCAAGCTCCCAAGAATTTTGTTTATGGCTTGTTCAGGCAGAGAACTGATCCTATCTTTTCCTGTTTTCAACTTGGTAATCTTTAACTCTTCTGCCATTGCTCTAAAAACAGTAAAATAAATCAAACAGTAAAAGATCGATTTCTAGATTATTAATTATTATAAAGAAAAAAGAATCTAACAGTAAAAAGGAAAGTTCGGTACACACTAAAATTATGATGCTTTCTTCTAACCAGTTTCGAGAAGAGCAGAAAACAAAGCCGGTAATGGGAGCTAGAACAGGATGGCGGAGATGGGAGCTAGAACAGGATGGCGGAGATGGGAGCTGAAAACAGTGCTATTCAGGTACGTGGGAGAAAAATCCGGTGATCGTCTATGTGAGAAGAATGCTGGAATCCAAAATACGGTGGCCTTGTCGAAGATTTAGAGCTGGAAATCGGTGGAATAAAGTTTATAAGGTTACACATATGGATAGTTGTTATCAAACTAACTAATAATATCTACATATATATAACTAATAATAGGTAAATAGTTAGTAAACTAATGATTAGTTAGTATTAGTAAGACTATAAATAGACTCAAGGTGTAAGAATTTATTAATGTAATGTCACATTCAGTTCTCACTTCATTTATAAATTGTGTTGGATTTAGGGATTTAGGGATTTAGTTTGTCTTTATTGCTAAATTTATTTAAACTATCCTAAAGTACTTATTAAGTATATATATCCTAAGTTAAATTATTCAGTATAAATAAATAAGTATAAGCTTATAATTATAACCTTAATCGATTGACCAGATAACTGAATGAGGGATCAACAGAAATAATAACCTCAATTAACTGGATAAGATATCAGTAGAAAACACTATTTATTATTTTTTAATTTTATTTAATATTTCGTACTATCTCTCTTTGACACTATATTTTCTCTCGAAGAACTACTCAAGTCATTTATCCGTCATTGTTTAAAATCATCTGATGCGGCAGAACAGTTCTATGCTACTGCATTTGTGTCGTCCAAAAATATTGATCTTGTTTGCAATTCAATAGATGTTCCTATTTTTGATCTTGGAATCAAGTCACCTAATGCCGCTCAACAGTCATCTAATACAAAGATATTGTTCTAATATCGGACGTCGCATGAAATTATAAAATTCTTATTTAATTGATTGATTTTTTTTTAAATTGAATTAATAATGATTAATTTGCATGAAATTATAGATCTATTAATTAATAATTATTAAATTGAATGATTTTAATGATTTTAATGATTTTAAATTGAAATAATAATTATCATTAATTTTCCATGAAATTAAATTTGTTAATTATGAAAATTATTATTTGTTTAAAAATGAATGATTATTTAATTAATTATTTGTTTAATAATTAATAATTTTTATTTTTTTTAGATTTTAGATTTTAGATTTTAAAAATGTCATTTAGAGTGAAGCAATTACCTCGTAAGAGGGCTCTCCACCACCCAATCCACAAGATGCTTTTCGATTTTATCGCCTGGTTCATCCTGCACCGGCACCTGTATGTCCAGCATCGGCACCTGTTCGTCCAGCACCGGCCCCTCCCACACCTTCTCGTCCATCACCGGCCCCTCCCATTCCGCAACCAGCAACTCCGAAGAAAGTTGTTTATGAAACGAATTCGGATTAATTAATAATTAGACCCTTAGATAGATTATCCGAAAATGAACTTAATATAATTAATTGAACTATATTGTAATAGTCAATTAAGTTTTATCTAATTAATTATTATTTGATAAAAATTTAATTTTTTAAGATAATGTCGAACTTAATAAAAGTTTCCAATAAAGCTTGGATGAGTTTAGATCGATTTTCGAAAGAATACGGTGAGGGCTTAACTGCTTTCACTAATTATGCCCTTTCGAATTCGACTTACCCAGAAGGTTATTTACCTTGTCCCTGCTCGTCCTGCACGAATAGTGAAGTGATTCCTATATAGGAGATGAGGAAACATGTTTTCAGAAACGGTTGGTTGGAACATTACCTCACTTGGACGCGTCATGGAGAGTTACCGAGTAGATATGCTGAGAAAAAAGTTAAACGACAAGAGACAATGCGGGAAATTGGTAACAACATGATTGGATTGGTTCGTGCGGCTTACGGAGAACATGTGGTCGAAAATGAATTTTTCGAAAAAGAACCTCTCGAATACGAATCAGTCGACGTAGATCTAGAGCACAGATACGATGATTCGTTCTTACGCCGTTTAAAAGAAGGTGAAGAACAGTTATATCCAGGTTGCACAGAGTTTTCCAAACTATCTTTTATCTTGGAATTGTATCAGTTGAAATGCGACAATCATTGGAGTGATAAAAGTTTTCAGAAATTAGTATCCATCATGCGTCGTGCTATTCTAAATGGAGAGTCGATCATTCCGAAAACCATGTACCATGCGAAATCGGTGGTTCGTGACCTGGGCCTTAATTATACGAAAATCGATGCATGTCGCAACGATTGTATTTTATATCGAAATGAGTATGCAGACACAGAAACTTGCCTCAATTGCGGAACGTGTAGGTGGGTCGTCGAAGGCATTCAGAAAAATAAACGTGTTCCAGCGAAATGTCTTCGTCACTTTCCGTTGATTCCACGTTTGAAGAGATTGTATCTGTGTTCCAAAATTTCTGAAGACATGATATGACACCATTCCAAACGTAAAGACGACGGATTTCTTCGGCATCCAGCTGATTCTTTATAATGGAAGAAATTTGACGAGGTTCATCCCAAATTTGCATCCGAACCTCGTAATGTGAGACTTGGTTTGGCAACTGATGGATTCAACCCGTTCAGTGAGCAATCTCTATCTCATAGTAATTGGCCAGTGATAGTTATACCGTACAACCTTCCACCTTGGATGTGTATGAAGCAACCGAATTTCATGTTGTCTCTACTAATTTCCGGTCTGTCAGCTCCAGGGAACGATATCGATGTCTATCTTCAACCGCTTATTGATGAACTGAAGATTTTATGGGCAGATGGTGTTACAGCTTTTGATGTGCGTACGTAGAAATCTTTTAAGATGTTTGCATCACTTCTGTGGATGATACATGATTATCCAGGATATGATGATATATCAAGGTGGAGCAGTAAAAGAAAGTTAGCATGTGCAGTATGTAAGAATGACACTGAAAGTATTCGTTTAGAGCATGGAAAGAAAGAAAGTTTTATGGGACATCGTCGATTTTTAGATATGAAACATTATTACAGGAACGATAAGAAAAGTTTCAATAATCAGATCGGCACTAGAGTCGCCCCGAAACGTCTGACGGGTTCCGAAATATATAGTCAAATTTATCCATTTCGAGATTCAGTAACTTTTGATAAAACTTCGAATGTACCAAAAGATTGTAGACCGTCGACGAAAAGACCAAAGAAAATACCATTGCCCAAAGGATGGAAAAAAATTCGTATTTTTTCGAATTACCGTATTGGAAGACGTTGCTTCTACGGCATAATATTGATGTTATGCACACCGAAAAGAATGTATGTGATAACATTTTGAACACGATTTTGGAAATGGATGGTAAAACGAAAGATAATTTAAATGCGAGGTTCGATTTACAATCGATGGGAATCCGAAAAGAACTTTATCCTATTCGACGGGGAGAAGAATGGGACATTCCGAGTGCGTGTTTCAACTTAACGACAAAAGAAAAGATATTATTTCTGTCAGTGTATAAATCCCTTCGACTTCCTGATGGATATTGTTTTGACATTTCTAGGAACATGAAAATGAAAGAGAGAAAATTTATCGGACTGAAAAGTCACGATTGTCACGTTATAATGCAACAGTTACTTCCTATTGTATTACGAAAATCGACAAAACCTGTAGTGACTTCGGTTCTCGTTGAACTTTGCGGATATTTTCACGATATTTGTTCGAAGGTGATCGAAATCAAACTTATGGAACGATGGGAGAAAAGAATTATATATACATTATGCAATTTTAAGAAAATCTTTCCTCCGGGTTTTTTTACTGTAATGGTTCATCTGACGGTCCATCTAGCAACTGAAGTGAAAATAGCTGGACCGGTACAATATCGATGGATGTATCCGATAGAGAGGTATATATATTCATACAATTATAAATAATTATAAATAAATTTATAATTGATATGTCTTGATCATACAATATATATTCTCATTTTAGGTATCTTCTGACTTTAAAAATCATGTGACCGTACGTAGTCACCCGGAAGGATCTATTGCGGAAAGTTATCTTGCTGAAGAATCAATGACGTTTTGTTCTCGGTTTTTACAAAATGTCGAGACAAAATCAAATCGGCCAGATAGGTATATCGATGGGTTTCTAAATGCACCGACTGATATAACGTTGAATACTTTATAACAGAAACAGTTGCATCAATGTATATTGTTTGACTTTAAAAGTGTCGAACCATATCGAAAGAAACACTTTAAGCAATTGAAAGTTATGTTTCCAAAACACACGCAGCTCCGTTTGGAAAATTTACACTTCAAACAATTTGTCGAATGGTTTAAGAAACACATGTCCGAAACTCAACAATCCGACACAGATTTAAATTCTATTTCCCACGGACCAAGTTGTTTTGCATCAATTTATAGTAGTTACATTATGAATGGATTAAAATTTCAGACATCAGAATTGACAAATCGTAGATCGACACAAAATAACAGTATTTTTCTTTCGGCTACAACATTAGCGTACGCTAAATCCCCAAATGATGCTCCGTTGGTAGCAGAAATTGAATATCATGGATTACTAGAAAATGTTTTCGAAATTTGCTACGGTCACACAACTAAATATTGTCTGTTTGAATGTAAGTGGTACGATCCTGGAAAAGCAGGTACAAAAGTCGATAATTTTGGTGTCATTTCAGTGAACACGACACGAGGAATATTTGGAAAGGAACCTTTCATTTTGGCAAATCAGGCTCAATAATGTTTCTACATTCAAGATCCGATAGAATCTGAATGGAGTTCCGTCCTTAAAATACCAAATATAGATATTTTCGATGTCGATAATGATGATTGTTGTAATTAAATTATGAAGTATTACATTACAATATAATTTAATATTTTGAATGTAATATCATGTTGATTGTAAATATTTATTTTTTTCAGTAAAAAATGAGTCAACTACTTGCAATCGTCGAACGATATGAACGAATCGAGCGACTAAACCGGATTCAACGTAGTTTTTACAAAAACATAAATTATTATTGTCGTGTTTTTGCTTGTTTCCGTTGCGGAGTCAACGGTCATCATTTTCACGACTGTCCAAAAATATGGTCCAGAAATCCTCAAACAATGGAAACCGGTCAGATTTTAGTATTAGGATACGAAGCTAGAGTGTTGAATGATTGTGGAGGCACACATTCATTCAAAATCGAATACAACTCTTCTCACGACGACTTCGAAGATTTGTTGTGTGTAATAATAAAGAATGTAAAATACAATAGGAAAAATGTTTGGTTGTTGTGTCAAACTAAGACCCCATATACGGGTGTTTGGATATGTATTTAAATTAACTAATTTTATTTTAAAATTTTAATATTTCAGATTATGTTGACTTTTTTAGTTCTGATCGGTGTGATAACACCTTTCATGGCATTGGCGATGGTTACATCCCGTCGCTCTTTTGAAGAGTCAAACTCAAGTGGTCAGTTTATTTTTCATATTTTAAATATTATCATAATTTTTATTAAATATTATATCTTAAATATGTAAATTAATTAGATACGAGGCCATCCACATCGAATGTGCCTCCAAAGAAGAAGGGTTGTGGTCGCACAAAAGACCACCCCCATAAACATCCTGAAAAGGTACAAAATGAAAGTTTATGTTTGACAACACTAACCAAGCGACCGATGAAATGGCACGGAAATTAACTGCACGAATGACTCTTTTAGCAAAAGACCATACTCTTTTCCCGTACGACATTGAGTGGCGTCATCAACCGCAACAAAATTTTCAGGACACATTGAAAATATTAACTGTAAGTATATATATTTTCTATAATATTTATTAATGGTGAGAGAGGATCTCGCATCCCAGGACATCACCAATAGCTCACACCCCAGCACGCAAAGAGGGGGGGAATACTGATAGTACAGGGTCCAACACACAGACCATAGTACTAAAAGACGTATCCCAAGATATCTAATACGCAGAGGAGGGGGGAGTACTGGTGATACAGTATCCCGAACCCGGTCACAACTTACCAGCAACTAGAAGTCTGGATAGCCTAAGATGAGTTGAGGTACCTATTCTAGGGTTGGGGAGGTCCCAAGTCGAATCCTAGGAAGATCGACTTTCCCAAGGATCGACTTCCCTGGGATCGACTTCTGAACAAAGTCGATCCCCAGGAAAGTCGGACCCCAGGAAAGTCGATCTCTGGAAAGTCGACCTTGGGCCCCGATCTGATCAGTTAGGTAGTTAGGCGGTTACTGCCCAAATGACCAGATTACCCCCTGATGAACCACGAAATCTGCTACCAGTAGGCTCGCGGGGTCGCGAGGAGGGCCGGAGGCTTTGGAGTCCACGACGCACGCTCTACGTCAATGTACCTGCAGAAGGGGAGGGGAATCGGAGACTCTCTTGGGAGTAGGCGATTCGGGCTCCAAGTATTGCTCTGGTTGGTGTGTGTCAAGTGGGAATGACTTGAGGGTAGAAGTCCCCCAAGGACCCCTTTTATAGGGTCCTGGGGGACGTTTCCTCATTCATTAGTGTGGGACCCACCCCATTAAGGTATCCTATTAAGGAGTGTCTTAATGACGTGGGCCCACTCAAGTAACGGCTGGGAGTCGGCGATTCAGGTGAGGGAATCGTCGATCCAGAGGTTCAATCGCCGACTCCCCATGAGCCTAGTGGCAGTCTACCAGAACTGTCCACGAGGCCTAGAGTCAGCGATTCACCCCTGGAGTCGGCGACTTGGTAGTCCCAATCGGCGACTCCCAGGTGCTGCCTTGAGTACTTGACGTAGACACTCCTTCCGAATTCGTGGAACTCTCCGGGGGTCCGACATAGAGCGACGGAACCCTAGTCCTTGTCGAAGGGCGTTGCTGGGAGTGACTGACGTGATCAGGCATGTCGAAGGGCGTTGCTGGGAGCGAAGCAAAGCTCTGCGCACTTGAGTTCCGGTCTGATTTCCCACGGAGTTCCCCGCTTGGCGCTTGCTGGTGCGTCTTGGAGTACTGATCGGGTTTCACTCCCATCAGTTGGCGTCGTCTGTGATTCAAAGATACTCACGACAAAAGCTCCTCAACTTTTTCGAAAAAAGGGTTCGACTTTTTTCCAAGTCGTCAGCCAGGGAGTCGTGCGAGGAAATCAGCTCGGCAAGGGATCGACTTTTCAGAAGATCGACTTTTTTCTTCCCAGAAGAAAAGTCGATTCCTCAAGGAGCTACGCTTTCAAACTGCGACTTTCGAGGAAGTCTCCAAGTGCACAAGAATCGACTTTTTTTTCCTTCTCAAAAAAAAAAAAGTTGAATACCCCAGGATGGTGATGACACGAAGTACTTCTCAAGGAGGAGCCAACTCTCAGGAGGCGCCAGAGCAATAGTCTGGAAACTCAAAAATTAAAAGACCAGTGGGATGACCACCTAAGGCCAACAAAAACAAAAACACTCCCACTGGACCGAGGCTGAGCCCGAAGCTAAATCTCAGCAGACCCCCCAAGCATCAACAGGAGTGGAAAATCTGAACATTACACTACAGGAAATAGCTGAGGCCATACGACTCCTTACTGAAAGGGAGCAACCTTCGAGAGAACAACCTCAGAAGGATCAACCTTCGGGAGAACAACCTCAGAAGGAGAAACCCCAGGAAAAACCTGCAAGTAACCAGGAAGCGAGGGCTTCAGCATCAGAAACCCCTCGCGGGTTCGTAAAAATGCCCATAGAGGAGATGGAAGAAATGAAGGAAACCATAGCAAAAATGAGCGAAAAACTGAAAACAATTGAGAAATCCAAAGCATCAATATTTCATTCAAAGGCTTAAACATCAAAGCAGGCTAAGGCACAACATGAGGTGTCAAGCCATAAGGCAGTACACTCAAGCACGTTGCCACCACATAAACCAGATGAGCAGAAATCTAAACTCCCACCTAAAAGACCCGCGTACGAGGAAGGCACAAGGGACACAGAGGGGGAAGGATGAGAACTCCCAAACTGGTTAGAAGTCATGGATGCCCTGCATAAATCATTAATGGTGAAACCAGCACCTCTAAAATTCAGGCTGCCTAGGCTACAAATCTATGATGGGAAGATGGACCCAGTGGACCATATAAATATGTTCGTAGGAGCAATGCAATGGACCACAGCAAGGGATGACATCTTGTGCAGAGCATTCTCAGGAACACTGAAAGGGCCTACATATAGATGGTTCGTCGAACTACAACCAGGGAGCATAACAAGTTTTGCAGACCTGAAGAAAAAATTCATCATCCAACATTGTGGGAACACAAGAGTCAGGAAGGGCACTAAATCATTATTTGCAATCAAACAGAATGGAGATACGCTTCGGAATTACACAACTAAATTCATAGAAGCTATGCAAAAAATCTTCGACCAGAACACAACAATTGCAATCTGCGCATACTCAAAGGGGCTAGACATGAACAGACCATTAGCAATAAAGCTAAATGTGAGTAATGTGAAATGCATGGAAGACCTGCTAACAAAGGCCCAGAAGTACATAAATTCTGAAGAGTATGAAAAAGAAAAAGAAAGAGGTGTCATAAGCAACAAAAAAGCGTATGAAGCACCAAAACAGAAATTTAAAAAGTTAAATGGAGAACCATCCTGGAGACCAAAACACGATGGAAAGGTCTATACCAGACATCTGAGGAGTTCGGAAAATCAAAATACCCAAGATTCAAAGACTTGAGATTCACAGTTTTCAGCACTCCAAAAGAGGAAATCTACAACAAGGAGAAAGGAAGAATAAGGTTTCCTCAGCCAGAAGAATTAAACCCTGCAACAAAAGAGGCCCGAACAAGGAGGAACAGGTACCGCAAGTTCCACAAGGACTACGGGCATAACACGGAAAATTGCAGGGAGCTAAGTGCTTTCCTAGATACACAGGTAAAGGAAGGAAAGCTAAAGCAATATATAAACAAAGTAGAAAGGGAGCGACAAGGTTGCAAGGACCCAAATAACAAGGGTAAGCGACAACGCTCAAGAAGTCCCGACTCAGACACTGACCGCAAGAGGAGGGTAATAAATTTAATCTTTGGCGGAGGATTGGTAGGAGAAAGGAGAAGTTACTCGCGAAAGGTAATGCAGACTACCGCAGTACCAAAATCTAAAACAAGATCATACCCAAGCGAGGGAATAAGCTTCTCTGAGGAAGATCTGGATAATGTGGTCAGTCCACACGAGGATCCACTGGTAATACAGGTAGACATCGGGGATGACTTAAGTCTGAGTAAAGTAATGGTGGACAATGGCAGCACAGTGGACATACTGTACCTAGCTGCATTCGAAAAAATGGGCTACAAGGTAGAACAACTAACCCCGGCCAAGGAAGCCATTTACGGGTTCACAAACACAAAGGCTCCAGTAGTAGGAGCCATCGATTTATAGATATCCCTAGGAAAAAGAAACGGGAGAGTCTCGCGCACGGCACACTTCATTGTGGTCAACATAGATTCTCCGTTCAATGGGATCCTGGGCAGACCAAACATTCACGGTTTCAAGGCAATACCGTCATCTTACCACCAATGCTTCAAGTATCCAGGAAAAGATGGTAAAATGGCAACAGTTTTTGGAGCACAGAAAGACTCCAGAGACTCATACAGGAAGGCAACTAAAATGGTCAAACCAATAACCCTGTACATCCAAGAAAGAGAAGAAGAAGACACAACCTCAACCAATCAAGTTGAGAAAGCCAAACTCTCAAAAGGAGGAATCTTGATAGGCACATCTATACCCTCCGAGTTAAAAAAATCATTGATACATTTGTTGGAGACTCATGTGCATACGTTTGTATGGGAGGGGGAAGCACCTTCACAGGTACAACACGCCATAACATGCCATGAACTCAACATAGACAACAACTTTACTCCTATACGGCAAAAGCGAAGGATACTCGCAGCCGAAAGAAAGGAAGCAGCACAGGCTGAAATCGAGAAGTTAATCAAGGCTGGGCACATTCGGGAAGTTAAGTACCCAAAATGGCTAGCAAACCCAGTCATGGTTAAAAAATCCAACGGGAAATGGAGGATGTGTGTAGACTTCACAGATCTCAACAAAGCATGTCCAAAAGACAGCTATCCATTCCCATTCATCGACAGATTAGTAGATGTGGCTTCAGGAAAAGAATTGTTATCTATGATAGATGCACATTCAGGGTACAACCAGATTCTGATGAAAGAAGATGATGAAGAAGCCACATCATTTATCACAGATTGGGGAACATACTGCTACAAAGTCATGCCCTTCGGACTACGAAATGCAGGAGCAACCTTCCAAAGGCTAATGGACAAGGTTTTCAAAAAGCAAGAAGGAAGAAATGTCCTGGCATACGTAGATGACATTCTGGTGAAATCTAAAAAAGCAGATAAACACCCAAATGATCTGAAAGAAACCCTGGAAACTCTACAGAGTTATGGGATGAGGTTAAACCCCGCCAAATGCAGCTTCGGAGTACAAGAAGGAAAATTTAATCAGTGATGAATAATAAAATGAATTTCCAGTTTGCCTTTTAGACTCGTCTCTTCTTTACCTTCTTCTTTCCAATCTTGTGAGTTTTCCACTTTTACGACGATAGCTGACTGCCTACTGCAATTGGGGCTTTCTCATTCTAGTATCTTCATTCCGGTAGTTGATATCACCACCCTCGTATTAAGGAGGTGATACGTTTTAGCCTCCATTCCCTACAACATGCATGGTATCCATCCGATAAAATTGATCATCCTCATTGGCCATAAGAAGTATTATATTTAGCATCATGGACAAGAGGAAAGCATATATTAAAATTACATTTATCATCTGTGAATCAGCAACAGATTTTTATCATTATGTTCCTAAATATCATCATTTCCTATTATCTGCTATGATACGTATAAGGCAGTATTTATTCGTATTTATCTAAGCCTATCTAAGCCTATATCCGAATTCGAATTCGTTTAGTGTCCTTATAATTCGAATTCATTCGATTATTTTTCGAATTTTAAATTTCGTATCCAAATTCGAATATCTGAATTCGGTTTGAATAACATTAACAAAAACCCAAAAACATAACAATTACCGGATAACAATTTTTTTAATAAAAAAACCCTGTAATATTTTAAACATAACAATTTAACATATAAATTCAGCATAATTTAACGTATAAATATTAAATCTAACAGAATTTAACATAACAATTACCAATCCAATATAATTTAACTTAAGTACAAAACAATATATCTAGCATAATTTAAATTTTTAACATTATCGATCTAATATCGAACAAATTAACCATCGTCCATTAACACCTGTTTAATAGTAAACAAACCAATATTCAAGTAGGAAATATAAAAATAAAGTCCAACACAATTAATATTCACAATTTACCATTTGATACAAGTAGAAATGGATAATCGTGTTTCATCATCGATCATTTGAACGCGCAAACAAAGATCTCTCAACTTCTGCGTCAAATCTCTAAGTTTCAATATTATTTGTTGTATTCTCAGAACTTGCCAATATTGCTTGCCTAATGTCTGTCGGGGTCTATAATTTTTTGTGTGCGTAGATAAATGTGTTGTACCTTTATGATTAATTGAGGAGATGAACGGATGTTGGGAGGAGAATGAAGGAATAGTTGATAACTTTTTCATAATATTTTATTCAACAATGTTACTTTTATAAACTTACAACCATGCATACGTTTCAAAACTCAACTTAATATATAGAGTAAATATTTGATGCGTCATCCCTTATATGTGCTATCGTGCGTCGAATTCCTAAGAATCCACCATTCTAAATCCAATGGCGTCACGTCTGTCATACTGTATACCTTCACTTTGAACAACGACGGGTGACGATCTCGAAACGGATTGACATTAAGCAAAACGAATTTCCATCATAACACTGTTTTGTGATTGTTCATGGTGTAAAATTATACTTTGTCTTGCAATCACACTTTTCGATGAACAACTGCATCAGATGTTTGTTGTTCATGATGTGTTATGACCGCCTACATGTCTGCTGTCGTACGACTTACATGTTCGTTGTCCTACGACTTACATGTCCTCTGTTTTACGATCACACTCTCAGCCGAATTACTAACCATCGGTCACTATTTAATGTTTGAACAACCATACTTTACATTATTTATAATGCTATTTAAAGTACGTACGGTGTACATTAAACCATGTCAATTGAATTGTTAGGATTAAAAGACGTATTTAGTGCATATAAAATTCTATACACCTGATGTTTGCTCTTATTAATACTATTAAAATAAATACTATTACCATAATGATATTAGTAGTAACCGAAAAATAATTATGTTTGCACATAATTATTTTCATAATTTCAATTAATTACTATTACCATAATGATAATAGTAGTAACTGAAAAATAATTATTTTCATAATTTGGATTAATTACGATCATAACTGTCAAGATACCTCGGTCGCCTACTTCTCTTTTTTTTTTGAGAAAATAAATTTTCATTACTGAAAAGTGTTTGGGCATAGCCTAAGATTACATAATATAGGGAAATGCAAGTACAGTAAATGTAAAAACATTGTCTATCTCTTATATAACTATGACCCTGACTAACTGGCCAAGGACTGAAGCCTCAAGAAGTTGGACTCCTATGAGCGTATCGCCTACTTCTCTTAGCAGGTGAGGTAGGTTGTCATTCTCTATTGGCGTATCAGTTTACTACTGTCACCATGCACTAGTTTTGTGTATATAGTACTTGCATTTAGCTGTAATGCAGGGGCAGATCTACATTGATTTTGGATAAAATACTTTTAGGGGTATAGGTTTTGAAAATTTAAAACAAAATGATATAAAAATTAATAATTATCAATTTAAATTATTTTAATTTTTTTGGATGTCCAGATGTCTATTTCAATTTTAATTTCTTGTTTTAGTTATTTTAATTAGTTTACATTTTTATTTTAATCTGTTATTTCGATTCTAATTTCTAATATATATTTTAAAATACTAAATGCCAAATCTTTTTGAAAATTTTAATAAAATCCCCAAAAAAATTCCACCACTGATTCTTCCAAACAACGGACGTCAAAGATCTCTTCCTTTTAATATAATCTTATTAACTTTAAGATGTTCAGAATCATTGGTTAAAATTAATATCACAAACATAAATATCAGAATAAGAACATTAATTTATACCAAAAAAATTAACATTACCTTCATCATTCCCATCTATATTAGACATTGAGTCTTTATATAAGTAGACTATTAGGGAATCAAATCTGAAAAATGAAAATGAATAAAAATAAACATTAGCATCTAAATTATGAATCAAAGTGTTAGGAGATGTTGGTAACATAGACCGCGGACTGCGGCCCATGGACCGAACGAACAGCCGTCGAGGCCCAGACGCACGAATGGGCCCGAAGGCGTAGGCGGGCCGGCTGGCCCAGGATCAATCATGGAGCACTATAAATACCTCCCCTAGTCCGTTAGGGGAGGGGGCTGACAATTCAGAGTGAAATACTTGTATTAGGTTGGACGGCGAGCTGACTCCGGTGAACTCACACACCAAAAGGAGATAAATATTAATATAGAATAGGAGATGAAGATTAGGAGATAAAGATGGGAAAAAATATTAAACCAAAAAAAAATTCAAAATAAAACTTCCATTTTCTAGAATGTAAAAGAGGAAAAGTAAAAGATAAAGAAAAAGAGAAAAAGATTAGGTAATGAAGATTCTTATCAGTGAAAAAATTTACCAGGAAGAGAATTAGTCAAACCAAACCCATCAAGTCTAGATTAAAACCATACATATAGTTTAATTCCAACATAGAAATACTAATTCCATCAACATTTAAACAAAATACATAAACACTTCAAGAGTTGAATTGTCGAAGAACATGACTAATTAATTAGCTTCAGGTTCATCAATAATCACTTTGGCACTTGAAATTATTCCAAACGATAACAATTGAATCAGAATATCACCCATTTTTCTTTGACCAAATGCTATTGTCTTCTCGTCTATTTTTATGTTAGACACTTCAAGCAACGGTGCCTTCCCAAGAATATATTTAATGAATCTCAATTCTGATTTTTATCCGTGAACATCAGTGATATCAAAGACTTTGAGATTATCGAAGCTTGAAGAGGAGAAATTACGTATATCGTTCCAAAACTCATTTAATGTAGACAAAGATGTTCCATCTTTTACTTCTTCAAGATGTTCACACTAAAAGAATAAATGGTGAAATTAGAAATTGCATAAAAAAGAAATCAAGTATAAATATAAAAATGTTGAATAAAAACGAGATTGATTACGTATATTTGAAGATGACTCAATGCCGAACAGTTTTTGATGATGCAAAAAGCGATGGAAGTTTCTTTGGAGCAGTCCAAATTTACACCAATGAAAAGTTTTTTTAATATTTTCATTCAATGGAAAAAAAAATACTTTTTTGAACTACAAAAAAGAAATGAAAAGTTAAGTAAATAAAAAGAAAAAAGACAATGGAAATAGAAAATAAATTACCAAACTATGTCCAGAACTCCAAAATTTAAGTTGGTGTACCATTGAGAGACTGTTAAGAACATTGGTCAAATCATAGAAAAATTCATTTGGATTCAATATTAATTTAGCATTGGTCACCATTCGAGTTTCCTTAAAACACAAATATGACAAGGAACCATCGATTGTCAATGATTGCAGATTAGGAGCATGTAATATCAGTCTTTGTCGATAACCTAAAAGATTTCGAACATCCAGAATCTCCAGAAGTGGACATAAATTGATCAGAGTCTCAAATGCATTGTATTTTTCAAATGTGATGGAGCGAAGACGAAGAGTGGTTAAGTTTCTAAACCCATCAAATGTGATCGGAAAGTCATTTCTAAACTCATCAAACGAAACAGGAAGAATTATTTTGCAGGACTTGAGATCTAAAGTGGTCAATTTATCATAACGAAAGACAGAAGAAGGGATCAAATAATACTCCTCAGTAAAATCCAATTTAAGTTCTTGAACTCCAGCACACACCAAATGATCCAGCCACATATCCACTTTTGAGGAAATGACTTTCCATCTGCTGCTAAATACAAACCTTCTAATATAATTACCTTTGTGAAGAAAAAGAGATTAAAGAACTTTACTCAGATATATTTTAACCAACGAAGATGGTTTCCGATCTTTTGGAGTGGAAAATGAATTACTATGAAATATAAGATCTGGCATCGATCTCCATCTGTATCTCCACCCCCTTGACAAGAAACTGGTGCGAATGGCATCTTTTATGGATAATCTCACAAGAATTTTATTTATGGCCTGTTCAGGCAGAGAACTGATCCTGTCTTTTTCTGTTTCCAACTGGACAATCTGCAACTTTTCTTCCATTGCCAAAAGTCTGAAACTGAAAAGGAAATGAAACATATATAAAAGATCGATCTGTAAATTATTATAAAGAAAAGGAATCGAACAGTAGAAAAGGAAATAAATACTAAATAAAAAACTCTGGTTGATTTGATGATCGACTAACCCAGGTAATATTAAATAAAAATCAGATATTCAGAGTGTTAATTGCTGATCATTAAACACTAAACAAAAATAGAAATGCTAAACATTAAATTTGTAAAAATAAAAAATAACCCGTTGGAATAAAATCATAATTCAAGATGAGGATAAAAAAAATTCAATTCAGCAAAAAAATACTAAAAATCAGAAATTCAGAGTGTTAATTGCTGATCATTAAACACTAAAAAAAATAAGAATGCTAAAAATTAAACATTAAAAATTGTAAAAATAAAAAATAACCCGTTAGAATAAAATCATAGGAGGATAAAAAAAATTAATCCACCAAAAAAATGCAAGAGAATCTGAGAATAACCTTTCAGGCTTTGAGCAAGAAAAGGAAAAAACAGAACGCCGGAGAAGACTGTGGTCAGGGTGAGAAGAAATAGACCGGCGAACAAATAAGTAAGTGTAGAGTGTTTGTGGAGAAGAAAATAAGAAATGAAATAGCCGCCCGCCAATGGGGATGAAATCGTAGGAGGGTTTTTTGGGGTAGGGGTTTAGGGGTTTAATATATAGATAATTGTAAATAATTTGTTTGGAAAACCTTCTCTTGCTCGGTTCTACAAAAAAATTTATTGGGATATTGACAATTATGTCCTTCAACGTTTTATATTTTTTAAGATTTAAAATGGGTTATTTAATAAAGTGTGTACTTCAAGGGTTATTCAGTAGCAATAAATACTTTATTATTCAGTAACAAGTGTATACTTTATTCAGTAGTAATTTATATAAAACCTCAAGGGTCACCCGGTCCGGGGCAGGAAGTCCAAATATTTGGACCCGGCTCAGACCCAGATTTTTTAATGGGTCTCAATCTGGGCTGGGTCCAGGTCCAGATATTTTCCTTATGGACCCAGATATAATTATAAAATAATGGCAGGAAAAAAAATAGAAAAAGTAATTTATCTAATATTATAATAAATTCTAGATGCAAAATTGAGAAAATAAATAGAATTTTAAATCATATTAAAAAACTAAATTAGTGTAAATAGTAATTTATGTATAGTTGATTTTTTGGAGGTTAATATTGAAGGAATAAGGTCATAGTTTAAATTAAAATATGGTAATATAAAATATACAAAGATATAAAATTTCGAAAAATCTATGTTTTTTTTTTTTTTTTATAACGGAATGTATCTCTTCACAGATGTAAACCTGTCAACATCCGGATGATATACCAACAAAGCCACATAATATAATCATCGGGTAAATTTAAGTAAAAATATACAAAGTAAGATTCGAATCCTAAACCTCAGAAATCTTAATAGTTCATAAGACCAATGAGTCAACCTTACTATATATAAATATCAGTAATTATTTATAGTAACAAAATTTATAGATCAAAATTAGTTGTACATACAGTTTATGACAATCTACAATTATTTATGGTTTCGGAATCTGATCAGTACTCAGATGAAGGTGAAACTTGATCAGTACTCGAAAATCACTTCAGAAGCATCATATCAGAATCACACTCAAACTCTTCCAATACTCTAGTGATCGATCTGGTTCTCTCAAGATTATAAGGTACCCAAATGAATGGAGCGTCCCCCTATTTATATGATTCTAACAAGAACGACATTCTGGACCTTTGAACAATAACCGTCTGTAATTGGATGGTTAAAAACCTGGGGGATCGATGTTTGGGATTGACTCTTGGTCCAGACCTAAGAAGTCGAACACTGTGATAAAATTTTCCAAAGTCGGCCAGATTCTGAAAATGCTCCCATTTTCTATACGGAATGTTTCCTCTTTCATCGGGTTGTCGGTTTGGGTGTCCGACTACATGTGATGTGAACCAGGTACGGGATCCCGTTTTTATAAGCCCAGGTAGAACGAAATTGGTATTCTAGCTTCAAAATAGAAATCAATGGAAATTGCCCAAAATCTTCAAAGCAAAAAGTAAAAGGGAGCTGAAGATTTGGCTCATATAACTCATGAAGGATTGTAGAAAATAAAATAATTTCTGGAACTCTCATTTGATTCAATACGACGTCTACTAAAAAATTATTATGAATAATGATAAAACAATCAATTGTATTTATAAGCATTGGATTCTCCTTTATTAATGATAAAACAATAAATTATTAGATTCTCCTTTATAAATAAAATCTTTAAATTTTTTTAAAAAAGAATCCAATATTCAACCCAAGGATTATTGAAGATATATATTACATATATAAATATAAATAAATTAAGAATATATATAGGACGCACTTCAGTTGCCCCGCTGTGCGTTATCAAATCGTGACCATTAGTATTTAATCCAATGGTTAAAATAATGTACTGCATAAAACATAACAAATGTACGACGTAAAATAATGTATTATACAAGATACTAACATATGTACGACGCAAAATCGATCTAATGGACAAGATCAATTTGACATGTATAGCATTCGCACTGTACGGTGCACCTGAATACTACTGTATCTGTATGTATAGCATTCGTTTTTTTTCGGCTGTGCATTTTCCTGAGAAGATATTACAGCGACGATTGCCTCATAATCGGAGTTCAAGCCGCCCAATACGTACAATATTATCTTCGAATCGGTTACTGCCACTCCCGTCTTACGAAGGCACTCCACGATTCCCATTACCTCTGAAATAAACGCCTCCATCGCCAGATCCCCTTTCTTTAGGTTTTACACCTGATGTCGCAGTTGCAAGATCTGTGTTCCAGATGACGACGCATGAATCTGCCGCAACAATTCCCATTTTGCTGCCGTTGTCGCGCTTGCTACTTGTGCTAAAATGTCCACCTGAAGTGTTGAGAAAATCCAGCCAAGAACCAACTGGTCTTGTTGAATTTTGGCCTTGTCGCTACCGATTTCGATTTCCCAAGTCACGCATGGTAGCAATCCGTAGACGCGTAGAAAGGTGATGACCTGAGCTTGCTAGACGAAGAAATTAAAGGAATTAAAAGTGAATCACTACTTAAAAGGGTTAAGTGAGGGTTAAGTTAAATAATCTGTGTTAACTCTCACAGGACCTAGTTATAATAAATAACACTTATAACTCTATTTACTAATTTGTTATCAAGTTTTACTGTGCAGATAAAATGACCAAGACTCAGAGAAAGGATTCAATGAAGTCGAGGGTCATCACTGCAAAAGTTTCAATATTATGAATTGGGCCAATATTAAACGAGTGGGCTGAGTCTGTAATATAATTGGTCCATTAGTGAAATAGAGTTAAATAAATCTGTTGTTGTAAATTAGTATAAATAAAACAGATTAGTGTTGTAATTAATTACTGAAAATTAATGAAATCATATTTTCTTAATTACACTCGAAATTAAAGGAATTAAAAGTGAATCACTACTTAAAAGGGTTAAGTGAGGGTTAAGTTAAATAATCTGTGTTAACTCTCACAGGACCTAGTTATAATAAATAACACTTATAACTCTATTTACTAATTTGTTATCAAGTTTTACTGTGCAGATAAAATGACCAAGACTCAGAGAAAGGATTCAATGAAGTCGAGGGTCATCACTGCAAAAGTTTCAATATTATGAATTGGGCCAATATTAAACGAGTGGGCTGAGTCTGTAATATAATTGGTCCATTAGTGAAATAGAGTTAAATAAATCTGTTGTTGTAAATTAGTATAAATAAAACAGATTAGTGTTGTAATTAATTACTGAAAATTAATGAAATCATATTTTCTTAATTACACTCGAACTAACGGCTATCTGGTGATAGTTAACACATTTAGCCCTAAGTTCTTCCCTCTTCTTTCTTCTCTCCTGCGCCGGCCAATTCCGGCAGAAACAAGCTTCAATTAGCTCGCCGTCGGTGCATAATCACCGACATTATCATTTAATATGGTATCAGTAGGGAACGACGTTGACCTAGATACAAATTCCGCATTTGTGAACAACTCTGGCAGTGAAGAAGAGTCTCAAGAATCTTCAGGAAGAGCGTTAAAATATGCAACGACTTCATCTGAAGTGGACAACAGATTTTTTAGAGCTACAAGAAGAAGGAGAAGAAGATCAGTGAATAAGAGAGAAAGAACAAAGTATGTCAAACAAGAAGCCTCCAGAAAATCACCATTTTTTTTATCAGCTGGAGATCATCCAAGAGCTCAAATGGTCTCAGACAAGCTAACTGGTGAAGCCAATTACGTTGCCTGGGCCAATTCTATGAAGCTGTCATTAGTTTCAAGGAAAAAGACAGCATTCATAAATGGCAAAATAAAGAAGCCAGTAGAAGAGACAGGAGATGAGTTTGAGGACTAGGAGATGGTGAACGGGCTGGTACTTTCTTGGATCATCAATGGGGTAAGTCCCCAAATAGCATCCACTTTAATTCACACAGAGACTGCTTATGAAGCATGGGCTGAGCTTCAAGAAAGGTATAAACAGAAGAATGCCCCCAAAACAAGTCAGCTAAGGTATGAAATTAATACCTTAAATCAAGCTAGCAGTTCTGTTTCAGTATATTTTGATAGATTTAAATCTCTATGGGATCAATACATAGAGATAGAAAAACCTGAGTGTAAATTTTGCACAACTTGTGCACCCATTTACACAAGGAAGTTAGAGAAAGATAGGACTCATCATTTCCTATTAGGCCTAAATGAGGACTTTATGACCATAAGAAGTCAGATCCTAGCCTATTCTGAACTACCCTCAATGAACCAAGTTTTTGCACTAGTTATACAAGAGGAAAAACAAAAATTAAATTTTAAAGAAAAGGTAGGAGGTAGTTCTACAGCTATGCTTGCTAAGAGTAATGATAAAGAAGAAAAGAAAGAAGAATTCAAGAAAAAAGGGGTATATGGCAGAAATGGAAAGAAATTGGACACAAAATATTATTGTGATAATTGCAAATATTTTGGACATGTTAGGGAAAACTGTTTCCATTTAGTAGGTTTTCCTAAAGATAAAAAGGACAAAAACAGGAAAAACAAAGATACTGCAAATCAAGCAAGTACCTCAGCAAATATACCAAATCTCAACGGTGAAGAGATACTACTACTCAAGGATTTACTAAGTAAATCCACAGGTATGTATTTTTCTTTTTTTTCAAATAACTCAAATTATCAAAATAAATGGATAATTGATACTGGGGCATCCCAACATATGACTGGAAACCCTAATTTTTTTGATAACACTCCCAAAATGGAATATAATCATTATGTGACCATTCCTAGTGGGGAGGTGTGTAAAGTTATATATCAGTTGGAGATATAACAATTTCTGAAAATCTCATTCTTAAGAATGTGTTATACATTCCACAGTTTAAAGTGAATCTAATTTCAGTTTAACAAAAATGGATGTGATTTTCAGGAAAACAGGTTAAGGAAAGTGATTGGACAGGGTGAGTGTAGAAATGGGCTTTACTTCCTCAAGCCTCAAATTGACTCTGCCAATTCATCCATAGACCTTGAGACCTGGCACAAGAGACTAGGGCATACCTCAGCAGACAAAATAAGGATATTAATTGAGTCTGAGAGTATAAATGCTAAAAACAACTGTATTTTAAATTCTGAAAATAAAGGATGTAAAACAGTTTTGAATATTTCTACTTCAATAAATAAAAATCTTTCAAGTATTAAAGATAGTTGTCTTGTTTGTCCACTTGCAAAACAGAATAAATTGAAATATAAAAAAAGCTTGTCTAAATCAAAGGGTTTGTTTGATCTAATTCATATAGATGTTTGGGGTAAATTCCCAATTATGACACATGATGGTTTTTCTTATTTTTTGACCATTGTGGAAGATCTAAGTAGGGTCACTTGGACTTTTCTTTTAAAAACAAAGGCCATGGCCCTAGAACAAATCAAATTGTTCATAGTTAGAGTTAAAAACCTTTTTAACAAAAATATCAAAATCATATGGAGTGATAATGGAGGTGAATTCACCTCACGATCTTTTAAAAAAACTCTAGAAATATATGGAATAACTCATCAACTTACTTGCCCATATACACCTCAACAAAATGCAATTGTTGAGAGAAAACATAAGCACTTACTAGAGGTGGCTAGATCTCTACATTTTCAAGGAGAAATTCCTCTAATATATTGGGGAGAGTGCATATTAACAGCCACTCATATAGTTAATAGAATTCCATCCAAAGTGTTAGAGAATAAAACTCCATATGAAATACTTAATAATAAAGCACCCAATTATGACTCAATGAGAATTTTTGGATGTTTATGTTATGCAACAACTAATATTAGAGAACATAAGTTTTCTCAAAGAACATTCAAAGGTATATTCATGGGATATTCTTCTAATACTAAAGGCTATTTGGTATTAGACATAGAAACCAAAAAGTTTCATATTTCTAGAAATATAATTTTTAGAGAAAACATTTTTCCTTTTAAAGATAATTTGTTCAAAGATCATCAAGATCAAGCACAAAATAATAGATCATATGAGAATATATATAATAGCATCATATATAAATACTATGATCCTAAAATAAAAAACAAGAGCAAAACAGGATCTGAAAATAATAACTCTTCAAATGAAAAATCAGAATTTCAAACATCTGAAAAATTAAAGATATTAAATTCTGAAAATATAGATTCAGTCATGCCTGATCTATATAAAAAGAAGAGAAATAAACATTCAAATCATAAAGAAAAATCTAAATCTAAATCTCAAAATGAAAAAGAAAATGAGTCAATTCAGACTCAAAATTCAGAAAAACAGCCCTATAAAGATCAAAATAGCTTAAATTCCCTTGATATACATGAAAGAAATTCAGTAGAAGAAAGACTACATGAATTAGCTGAAAATAATCAGCTTAATGGCAATCCTTATACAAATGCACAAAATCTGCATCAAACCCAAAATAATAGTCAAATATCTGATAACAATGTTCAGACAAATCAAAAAGAGTTTAGCTCAAATAATGAACAAACTCAAAACATTAACCAAGAGGATTTAAGCATCTCTCTGGATACTAGATCTAGCCAACCACACAGAAACTCAAAAGAAAGAGCTTCTGTTTTTTTAAACAATAATGCAGTCCAATATGATCTGGACAGCAACATTTTGGATAGTAACTCAAAAAAAATAACAATTCAAAAGAATTCTCCTTAGAATCAAGAGAAGAGAATACTCTATCCAAAACTCATTGTCAAAACAAAAACCCAAATAGAAACTCAAAAGAAATTCATTTTGAGACAACAAGCAAAGATGCTCTGGACACCCAAATAGGTGATCTGAACATCAACCAAAGAGATTCCTCTCTTCAACAAAACTTAAACAAAAATGCTCTGGACACTCTGAATAATTCAGAACACAATTCTTCTGAAATTTTAGAAGCTAATAGACTAAATACAGTCCAACCAGAGAATAACTCAGTTTCTCTAGACAGTCAATCAGGGAATAAATCATCCCAAAACAAAACAAATCAAAAAGTTAGTTTTCATGGTAGGAAAATAATTAAATCAAAACATTTTCAAGACTATTATCTTGAAAATGAAAAAGATTATCATGAGCCAAAATATCCCATGAGCAATCATGTATCTTATCATAAAACTAGCAAACAACAAAAATATTTTCTAAAACAAATAACAGTACATGATGAACCCAACTCTTTTGAAGAAGCTTCAAAAGACCCAAATTGGGTTGATGCAATGCAAAAAGAGATGAAAGCTCTTAATGAAAACAACACATGGACTCTAGATGAGCTTCCAAAGGATAGAAAATCCATAGGATCAAAATGGATTTATAAAATAAAATATAAACCAAATGGAGACATAGAAAGATATAAAGCAAGATTGGTAGCCAAAGGTTTTACACAAAAAGAAGGTTTTGCTTTTTTTGAAACCTTTGCACCAGTGGTTAAGATGGTCACAATTAAAACAATAATAGCTATAGCAGCTATGAAAAAATGAAATTTATATCAACTAGATGTAAATAATGCTTTTCTTCATGGTGAATTACATGAAGAGGTTTATCTAAGACCACCACAAGGTCTTCTATGCAAAGGAGATAAAAGAGTGTGTAAACTAAACAAATCACTCTATGGGCTGAAGCAAGCTTCAAGGAGTTGGTTTGAGAAATTAAGAGGGGTTCTTTTGGATATGGGTTTCATTCAAGCCAAATCTGATTACTCTCTATTCATAAGAGAGAAAAATCAGAATATATCATATCTTATAGTATATGTAGATGACATTATCATAACTGGGAACAATGAATTAGAAATTTCCATAATTAAAGTGCAGCTAGAGAATAAATTCAAACTAAAAGACTTAGGAAGACTAAATTATTTTCTAGGAATTGAGGTCTCATACTCTGAAAGAGGAATATACCTCTCACAAAGGAAATATGCTCTAGGAATTTTAGAGGAGTGTGGTTTCTCAGGAGCAAAACCCTCCTTAATACCTATGGAAAGGCATATAGACCTTAAAAATGATAAGTCATCAAAAATTCAAAATCCAACCTTTTATAGGAAAATTGTAGGAAAACTTATATATCTAAACATAACAAGACCAGATATAAGCTTTCCAGTAAATTGGTTAAGCCAATTTATGCATGAGCCAAAAGAAGTGCATCTTCAAGCTTTGTTCAAGCTAGTTAGATACATTAAAAATGCACCTGGTCAGGGTCTAATATATAACAAAAGGCAAGATATGGCCTTATAAGCATATTGTGATGCTGATTGGGCATCTTGTCAAATAAGTAGAAAATCCTTAACAGGTTTTTGTATAATGTTGGGGGATTCATTGATCTCATGGAAAACTAAGAAACAAGTCACAGTGGCTAGGTCATCTTGTGAAGCTGAATACAGAGCAATAGCTCAAACCACATGTGAAATCACATGGATTCATCAACTAATGAATGAGTTAAAAATTAAAATAAGAACACCAACTGAAGTTTTTTGTGATAACAAATCTGTCATATACTTGGCAAATAATCCTGTTTTTCATGAGAGAACTAAGCATATAGAAATAGATTGTCACTTCATAAGGGAAATGATAAATCAAGGCAAGATATTCATAAAACAAGTAGGAACTAAATTCCAATTAGCTGATTTTCTAACTAAAGCTCTAGGAGACAGAGAAATAACGAATTCTCACTCCAAGCTTGGAATACTTAATATATATTCCAAGGCTTGAGGGGGGAGTAAAGGAATTAAAAGAGAATCACTACTTAAAAGGGTTAAGTGAGGGTTAAGTTAAATAATCTGTTTTAACTCTCACAGGACCTAGTTATAATAAATAACACTTATAACTCTATTTACTAATTTGTTATTAAGTTTTACTGTACAGATAAAATGACCAAGACTCAGAGAAAGGATTCAATGAAGTCGAGGGTCATCACTGCAAAAGTTTCAATATTATGAATTGGGTCAATATTAAACGAGTGGGCTGAGTCTGTCATATAATTGGTCCATTAGTGAAATAGAGTTAAATAAATCTGTTGTTGTAAATTAGTATAAATAAAACAGATTAGTGTTGTAATTAATTACTGAAATTAAATTAATGAAATCATATTTTCTTAATTGCACTCGAACTAACGGCTATCTGGTGACAGTTAACACATTTAGCCCTAAGTTCTTCCCTCTCCTTTCTTCTCTCCTGCGCCGGCCAATTCCGGCAGAAACAAGCTTCAATTAGCTCGCCGTCGGTGCATAATCACCGGCATTATCATTTAATACGAGACTCACCACTTGCTGCTCGTCGGAAGCTGGAATCGTCGCTCGTCAGAAGTTGCTGCTCGACGGGTGTTGGGTTGTGGGAGTTGGGAAAATATTTGGGTTTTAGGGTTTTGGGTTTATTTTTAAGGTTTTGGGGTTTTATTTTATTTTTTTAATTTGGGGAAATGGGGAAACTAGTTGTTAATAATTGAATTTTAAAATAGTTTTAGTAGTTTAGTAGTTGAGGTTTTAGTAGTTTAGGTTTTTATTATTATTATTATTATTATTTAAAATATCCATTTAAACTTAGTTGATAACCCATTTAAATATCCATTTAAAATAAAGTTAATATATAATTGAATTTTCGAATTTAAAATTTAATAAAATTTAATAGTTAATATTAGAAATTGATATTTTTTATAATTTTTAAAAAATCACTAGTTGTTAATTTTTAACTTTTTAGGATATATAATTTAAAATAACATTTATAAATGAATTTGTAACTTCAAATAACTTTTTTAAATTTAATTTTTAACTTTAAAATTTAAAATATCAAAAATAACTTTAATTTATAACTTTAATTTATTTTTTAATTTAAAATAAACTTATTTTATAACTTTTAAAATATCTAATTTATTAAATTGAATTTTAGAATTTAAAAATTAAAATTTATTAAATTAGACTAACCCTAACCTACTAAAGTTAATATTAGAAATTGATATTTTTATAATTTTAAAAAAATCACTAGTTGTTAATTTAAAATAACTTTTATAATACTTGAATTTGTAACATTAAAAATTAAAATACCTTCTTTAAATTTATTTTTTAACTTTAAAATTTAAAATATCTAAAATAACTTCAATTTATAATTTTTATAATTTAAATTTTTATAATTATCTAATTATAATCTAACTTTAAATTTTTTTTAATTTATAATAACTCAGGAAGACCAAGAACCCTTGTAGACATTTCTTGAAACAAAGTCTGATATTCTGCCACTGTCCCTTCCTGAATTAATTTGCTCAGCTTACCACCGGGCAGTTGGTAGTGTAGTGTGGTAAATTTCCTTATGACCGCATCTACAAAATTTGACCATGTAGATAACATATTGCTTGCTTCTAGCCAAGCAAACCACTTTCTAGCAATGCCATCCAGATGGAATGACACAATCAATAATTTTTGATCCTCTGGAACTTTATTGAATATAAAATATCGTCTTACTGAATACAGTCAATGCTCAGCTTCAGTGCCATCGAACCTCGGCATGTTAACTTTAATATGTTTTGCTGGAGTATAGTTTGGATCTTCTAGTACCGATAATGCATAACTTGGATTGTCCAGATCTACTACTGATTGACAATAATTCATTGATTTATCTCCTTGATCCGGTGGTTTTTTTGGTTGATCTTCCTTAATATTTCCTTCACTTTTTTCAGACAATTTCTTGCATAATTCCTCCACTTGTTTTCCCAACTGTAAGAAATTATTGTTAACAGAATTTCTCATCTCCCCCATATCTTTGATTTGGTTTAATTGCAGTGTTTGCAAACGGAGAAAATCTGGATTAGATGACAGGTCTATATTATTTGCCATCTGCAGATTAAAAACGAGTTCACTAAGAAAGCACCAAATGATGCGAGCTAAGTCGAATCTCTACAAATGAAACGGGTTCACCTGTAGACAGGGGTGCTTCAGATCCGCGATGTCAATCACGGGTGTCCGAAGCAGCGAGCGGCGGAGCTAAACTCCTGATATTGAGTCTTAGCGTCCCCAATCGTTTGTTGTTAAGCAGATTGATTCTGGGCTCAATTCGGCAAGAGGCGGTAGCAGATTTCGGTGCGGCGTGATCGCAATCGAGAGAACCGGAGGACGAGATCGAGGAGTTGAAGATGATTGTACTCGGCTATGTGCCGGATTTGTTGAACGGAAGATGGATGGATGTAGAAGTTGTAATATTAAAATTCATTAAAAAAATAAAACGTTTTCAAAATTCTATTTATTCCTATTACAGGCTTTGAAATTTTAAAACATTTCAGGGTCCTTTAGCAATTATCCCCATAACTGAATTTAGGATAAAATCCCTAAATCAAAATCTCTCGTCCAGTTGGGTGCACGGCTCACTCTCGAGCTTCTCCGGATTGAACCCGGTCCGGCGTCGTTGAACGAACTTCGCTCGTCGTCGGTTTCCAATTCAGGAAGTAGGTCTCCGGCGATAGCAGATTCTCTGATCTTCTCGACATCCGATTTCACACCTGTTCCATCCACCACTAACGCATCAAAATCTCGGCTATCGTGTTCAAACGTGTCCACAGACCACTGCCCACTTGTATTATTCTATTTTAATTTTAATAAGAGATGGTAGATTATTATATATTAATCAGCTGGAAGGAATATTACCATCTGACTTTTTTTTTTGTTATTCTTACATTCCTTTGTGTGCACTCAGCACTTTTACCTATTTGAACAGTGGTAATTAAAGTTTTAAACAAAGAGGTAATTAATTTAGATCCTGCCCTGAATTATTAATTAAGATTTAAAAGTAAACAGTAAAAAAAAAAAGCTTTATCACAGGGCTGTAAATGTAACTATGTATAATGTATTATGATTTATGGACATGGTAAATAATAAGTGGTAAAAAAAAACACTGATACCATAATTCTCCTAAACTAGAAGGTTATTCCAAATATACCAAGTTCAAATTTAAAGCTGCAACTTTTACTCTTCATCATCACGTCATCTCCCGTACTCAAACTATCGACGACAATATCACACCGGACTTTGAATTTCATTTTCCGTAGCTTCAACCCACCGAACTTAATCCTCACCGGCACAGTCCCCTTGATCTTCAAGGGTACGGACCCACTATTCCTCACCGCATCTAGATCCTTCACCACCTCATCCGACATCTGCGTCTCGCCGGCCATCACCACGTTCATCATCGTCTCATTCCGGTGACCTTGGTAGAACACCGGAAGCTCCCCCTCGCAAAGCTTGGTATCTCCATACCACGCGCTAAGATCACTCCCATCGACGTAGTATATTCCAATCTTTTTATTAGGGTTATACGTCCTGATGGTCACGTCGAAAGCTGCGGAAGCGGAGCCGGAGGTCGAGTTGACGTTAAAAGTCTTGACGGTGAGATTCTCTACGGAGTAGTCTGGGATCTTGGGTCTGTAGATCAAGTAGAGAATTCCGACTGTGATCCCGATCAGGACTATCAATATCAGGAGGACCAAAAGCGGCCAACAGATGCACCTGCACAGACAGCTACCGCCGCGGCGACGCTTGGATTTGGGAGGAGGAGGGGGAAAAACTGGGACGGTGGACCGACGGTCGGAGTATGCCGAACCGGGAGGGATCAATGGGGCGGTTGGTTTGGTGGCGGTTGGTTGGCCGGATTCCACGTCGACTGGATGCACTTTCGGTGGTTCCGTCGCCATGGTTAAAGACTGATGATGATCGATCTCGTCTGCCATGTAATCATTCACGCCGGAGTCTTTATATAGTGTATTAAAAAATCCGATTAGGTAGAAAGAAAGAAACAAACAAAAGTAAAAAAAACCTAAACTTAGATCCGAAGGTACTTTTTTATAATATGATTTAATTAATGTGAACGCTGTGTTTTGTTGATTTTGACTTTGTTATCCCTGTGACTTGTAAGGTAGGGAAGAGTTTGATGACTTTGATGAGTTAATGACGATTGACAGGACTTATATCATGTTTTCAGTTTTCGACGACGGTTAATTAGCAGTTAATCAGTAGTGATGATGTGTGCACAAAAAGAAATAATTTCAAGATTTTTTTTCTATTTTTAAACGATTTAGATTAAACATAAAATAAATAGATTACAAAACAAATTAAGTAAACAATTAAAAGTAGATAAAATGTATGGAATAGATATAACGTGCTAGTTCTCGATTTATAAGTCAATAATCAATAACGAGGTTTCGATCAAGAATCAAGATGGGGTTATCCTGCGGTTCGTCCCCCAACTCTAGGCCCATGGGCATGTGGTCTTATACAGTTCTTGAGCCAGTGGCTGAAGTTATATTAACTAGTCATTCTAATTTTTTACTTTGACAGTTGTATTTGAATTTTATGCGGTTACTAAATCTAAAATTTTGAATTAGTAGAATTAGTTATCAAGTAACGATTAAATGTTAGTTAAGTAGTAAATATGATGTTAGAATTATATATATGATGTTTGAATATTAATTTGAATTGAACAGACTGCGTATATGTGATCAACCTGTAATTGAATGTAAAAGAGTTATTTCAAATGTAAATAATATAACAATACAGAATCAATCTTTTATATAGATTAATGAAATATCAATAATGAAACCTTCAGAAGGGAATGTTGTTGGTACCGAGACCCGTCCAGACAGACCTCGGACCGAACAGACCATGAGTCTCCCCGCTTCAGTTCAGGAAGCCCATGGACGAATCTGATAAATACCTCCTCTGGTACAACAGAGGGGAGAGTTGATAATCTGAAAGGAGAACTTAAAGAGTCATGTGTGTGAACACTCGATCGCGAGCCCACACACCATCAAGATATATAATTAATTTTAAGGTAGAATCGATCGTTGGTATGTACACCTTGAGATCGATTTTCCAAATATATAGTATATCTATCATATGTCTGGCCATATTTTGTAATAAAAAAGAACATATATCTCATGTATTCCATTCTACCTCATCTTAAAATCAACTCTCCCCGTTTCTTACTAAAAAAAATCCAAGGAAAAAAAATAGAAGCGACCAAGAAGACCGTGGGGATATCATGATGGCCATCGGCACTAACAATTAATCAGGGTAGTTTTGGGAATGGATAGATGAAAGAATCGAAATCTATAAAGGGTTTTGCGAATGAAGAGGGACTCCTAGGGTTTATGTTGTTTTTCATTTTTTTATGAAACAATTAAAATTTCATTAAAAATAAAGGTAATGTCCAATTTACAAAGAGTATAAAAATAAAAATGAATGAACACATTGACTCTAACCCTAACCCTAACCCTAATCCTAACCCTAAAGGTAATGTCCAATTTACAAAGAGTATAAAAATAAAAATGAATGAACACATTGACTCTCTCTCATTAGCTATGTAGTCTAATTATAAAATAACTAGATATACTGCCACAAAATGTTAGTCTTTCATAATTCTATCATATATGTTTCCAAAGGACGACAACAACTCTTCTTATAATACTTCACTTTTTCTTTAATATAAATGAATAATTGATTTTTTTTTAAAGATTAACCTTACATATTAAGTATATTACATAAGAGGATATTTAAAAATTACATTGTATTATATATTGTAGGGATATATTTATTTCGGGTATGAGTATTCTCTGGGACGAGGATTTCAATTACCAGAGATTTTGGCCGGGATTTCAATTCATACTTGGGGTATGAAGATCGATATTGTACCTTTACCCGGCCGACCAGGTACAGGGTATGCTCACCCCTAATTATGAATGTACCATGAATGTATTATTTCATCGATTTCATTAAGAAATTTGAAATAAGAATATCTCCATGTTTTCTTCAAGCACAAAGTGCCATAAAAACTCCATAATCCCAATATAAAACCAAGTATTAAGCTTATATAGATTCCTATAATGTTTGAATCAATGGGTTTTTTGTCTGAAACCAATCTCGGTGTTTGCTCATGATCACAACTTTTTTCCAAAGGAAATCCACAGAGATAGGGATTGTTAGCGTAAACCAAAGGATCGACAAAGGTTTGAAATTGGAAACCTGATGGTATACTCCCTGAGAGATTGTTAAAAGACAGGTTCAAATCACTCAATGACGTCATTCTCCTCATTGTCTTTGGAATTTGACCTGATAAATTATTTTGAGACAAATCCAATGCTTGGAGATCCTTCAGTGCACTCATGGTATCTGGAATTTTAGCTGTTAGCCGATTCCTTGATAAATTAAGATTCACCAAGAAAGTAAGTTTCCCCAATTCCCTTGGAACCTCGCCATCCAATTCGTTCATCGAGAGATCTATGCTTGTGAATAATGGTAGTAACTTTGTGTATGTTATTACACTTCTTTTAAAGGTGATAGATATGTCATCTGTGTAAATATCTCCTTGCTCTGCCATACCACTACTATCACCGATCTCAAAATTAGAATGTGTCATCTCCTCATCTATCATGTGCTTTTGCGACATTGCCTTGAAATCTGCAAAGCTTTTAGGAATTCTCCCAGATAGATGATTTTGAGAAAGATCCAATAATTGAAGAGAAGATAAATTTGAGAGAAGCAGAGGAATCTTTCCTGAAAACATATTCGATCTTAATATCAAAACCTTTAAAGATGTTAACATCGGACCTGAATCCCAAATCGAGAGGTTTCCTGATAAGTTGTTATTACCAAGATCAAGAATGACAATATCATTGCAAAGTTTGAGGGATGTTGGTAGAGTTCCTGAGATGTTGTTGTTTTCCAAATTCAATGCTTGGAGATTGCATACAGAATTATTTGATGAGGGAATTGTGGCTTGAAGATTGTTCCTTGCTAAGTTTAGAATACCATTTATGCCCATTAGACAACCAGGTACTTCACCTGTGAAATGATTCCTTGAAAGATCCAATGAAGTTAGATTCATTTTGCAGAGTGAAGTTGGAATCGTACCTGAAAGTAGATGATGAATAATATTATGCATTTTTACTTGCAAAAAATAATCTAGTTTGTTAGAAAATTAAGAACAAATATATTATGTATGTACCTTCAAATTTATTGTTTCTTAGATTGATATCAAAATCAGATAGGAAGCCATAATATTCCAGATATGCAAAATCAGGTAAACTTCCTATTAATCCGTTGCTTGAGAGTTGTATATATGTAATAGACGACGAGAAATCCCAAATCCATTTTGGAAGGGTACTTAACATTCCAGTATTTGTAATGCTCAGAATTTCGATATCTTTTTGAGTTTGTATCCATGAGGGAAATTCAGACCCAATTTCACAGAAAGAAAGGTACAAATATGAAAGACTGAATGGCGGAATCCAATTTTTAGACACGTTCAGAATCAATGATTTAGATCCAGTTAATCTTAAATCTTGCAAATTTGATAGAATTTGAAGATCTGATTCCAATACAACTCCTTTTAGACCTTTCCCTCCCAAGTCCAAGACCTCTAAGAGTGGGTTCTGAAATAGACAGCTTGGAATAGTCCCATTCATATTATCATTATTGGAAAGATGGAGAAATTCAAGTTTAGAAAGATTACATAATGACTCAGGTATTGATCCAAGAAGTTGATTGTGGCCAAGATCTAATTCTATCAGATACTTCAATTTCCCAATTGAAATGGGAATGAATCCGACCAATGTATTGGTTTCAAGATTCAGTTGTTGTAGAGAAGAGAGTGGTGTTCCAATGGATGTTGGAATCTTTCCAGATAAGTTATTATTGCGGAGATTAAGATTCTGCAACGATGAGATTTCAAAAATCGATCGAGGGATGGAATGACTTAATTTGTTGGAGGAAAAATCTACAATCTTCAGCAAAGATAATTGCCCAATAGATTTTGGAATAGAACCAATCATTCTATTATCAGAAAAATTGATCACTTCAAGATTTGATAAATTTCCAATAGATTTTGGAATGGAACCATTAAACATGTTATTAGAAAGATTAATCTCGCGAAGATGAACTGAAAACTCTCCAAGAGACTCTGGAATTGAACCACCTAAGTGATTTTCTGAAAAATCAAAAGATCTTAGTTTGCTGAGATTTTGAATCCCAAGTGGAAAACCAATGGCGTTACTATTGGGACTCCAAATCACAGCTTCAAGATTTAAATCCTCGATGTTTGGTAATCGAAACATCCAATCTGGAAATGCAGAATCGATCATTGGATTATTGGAAAGATCTAATTTTACGAGAGAAGTGAAATTAACATGTGGAAGAATAGAATCAGAAATCGATCCTATATCGCAGTTGGACAATCTAATGACTGAAATTGAAGACAAGGCATTGAGAGATTCCAACCAACCAGAAGTATTTCGTAAACTAACTCCACTCATATCAAGATATTTCAAAGATGAAAGATTGGAAAATAACCCCCCATTTTCTAATGAGAGTCCTCTATTCCCAGACAGATCTAAATGTTGAATCCTACGGAGACTTTGCATCTTTAACGGTACGATTCCGACAAGAAATGCATTAGACAAACTAAGATACCTCAAATCATGGAACTCTGAAATCAAATCTAAAATTAAGTTGGATTTTCTCATTTGGACACTGCATTGAATGAAGTTGATGCCACTCAAATCCAAATGCTGTAAGTATTTTAAGTAAAGCAAAGATGCATCAAATTCACCTGAGAAAAACCTCATGTAACTAAGATCAAGCTTGATGACACGAACACCGGTATGGGTACTATTGGTGCAAAGAATTCCTTTCCATTTGCAGCATTCATTACCCTTCCAGGCATAAAACTCATTTGGGTCTTCAATCTTGCTTTTAAATTTGATGAGAGCATCCCTCTCCTTGGAAGAACAACCTACTGACACCACCTCCGAACATGATGACCATTGAACTTTGACGAGGAGAGAAGCAACACAGAGAGTAACAACAGCTGAAGAAATAATATTCATGACTGATTGAAAACAATGTTGGTGGAAGAAATGAGTCAAATTGAAGTTGATTTTATGGAACTTTTAGCCAAAAATTTCGTGTATAATTGAAATATGTTTTGAAAAGTAAAGGTATAAACAATTTAGAATTCAACAAAGATGGCTACAAAAGCCAAAAGCACATACCGACTTAGACATTTAGTGGAAACATTAGTGGAGATTATTTTCACATAGATCCTTATTATTTTAAGATATTTTGCACCACAGCAACTTAAAAACAGGTTGTTTAATCAAAAGATTAAAGATCTAGGAAGTTTAATTTCATAATTGAATAATCTAAACGATTACAGATTAAGAAAGAATCTAAATATTAAAAGTATATTTTTAAAAAGTATTTACCCCGCCCAAGTGCCCAACCATATGTAAAGGGATGGAACTTATGGAAGTCATTTGAATAAATGTTATCAAAAAGAACATCTCATGTATTTAATCTATTCTGCCAATCAGAAATAATTATCTACTTACTACCTTCAGTGGCAAGTTTAATTCTTTGGTGATGTTCTGCCACCTTGTACTCAACTATTTCCTGGAAAAGATGGGCATCCAAAACACAGTCATGGCGGCCATATACAGATGCTTGGACACTCGCCATGAGTTTAGCAATTTCCCTACCTGAAAACCCATCACACTTTTGAGCAGCTTCACGGAAGATGTCTTCAGACATGTCTTCCTTCACAGTAATGGCCTGCTGATCTTTTCTAAAGAATGATTTCCATTTGGAGGATTGTTTGTCGTCTTTGCGAGATATGTACTTGTTTAAATAAAGCTTCAACAGTTCGTGGCGTTCTTCCACACCAGGAAGGGGAAACTCGAGTACTTCATCTATTCGATCTGTAATTGCGGCATCAAGGTCCCCTGGTCTGTTTGTAGCCAGCACAAGGACAATGTCTCTTGATTGATCACCTGTGCGAAAAAGAAGAGCATTTAAAGCACTTCTCTGTGCTTCACTCATATGAATGCTGTTCCTTCTGCAAATATAACGAGAAAGGAAGAAGAGTTTAGAAATAGTTATAAAAATATATTATTTTATAAATACCGTCAATAACTGTAGAAATTGTTTAACTTCAAAATGAGATAATGCAGTCATTATCATCATAATTATAACCATAGTTCAAAAAAGCGAAAAGCGCTTCCACTTTTCAAGAAGAGTTTTTTTTGCTTTAAGGGCTTAAAGTGCCAAGGGTATTTTAGTAATATTCTGCAAAAATACATATAATCCTATATAAATACACAAAATCTATAGAAAATTAAAAATACCTTAAAAAATCACATGTAATATAATATTAAATATTTATTTCATATAACTAAAATTAAATCCAACTAAAATCTGAAATTGGGGTAAGGGTTTTTAATTTAAGTTAGAATAGAGTAGAACTGGAAAAAAAGTATATTAGGTGAAAATATTATTAAATAATAGGTGTAATTGGGTAATCAAGCGGATCTTTACCCGAACCCGCTCGATTACCCACTTTAGGAAAAGCGCTCCTCCAAGAGAGCTTTAGCGTGCTTTAAGCGTGCTTAAAGCGACACTTTCAAAACTATGATTATAACAATAAACATGTTGCTAAATTAAGTTCTAAGGACACGATAGGAAATTAGAATGAATGAAATGTTTCATTACTTCACTTTTCACTTTTTTCAACAATAAATATACTGCATGCATATTAAAAAAATCTTACAATAATATAGTTTACCTGAAATATTAAACAAACAAAATAAACAATAGCTTACTCGCATAGAAATGCATCTGCCTCGTCAATAAATAGTAATAAACCTTTTTTGGACTTTTTAGCCCAATCAAAAATTTGATGTATTTTTGTAACTGCCTGTGAACCCAACGGTGCAACATCTCCTCCTGTCATCATTGCATAATCAAGTCCCTGTCAAATTATCAAAGTTTAGTTAAAGAAAAAAGTTCTATACAAGTTTATAAACAAGCAGACCTCATATGCAAAATCTAGAGTAAAATCATCCACCTTAGACATATGAACTAAATACAATTTATTTTATCATTATCGGCAAAGAAAGTAGTAGTTATAGACTTATATAACCATATTTTAGAAATATGTAGCCTCATATAAGCATCAATCAAATAGAAGTTTGATGGTTGATACCATTAATCTACTTTAGCATTGGTGCACAGAATACAGATGTACTTGAAGGTACACAAGTACACAACAATAAAGAATAAATCACGTTAGGCAACTGCACAAACAGTATGGTATGATGAAATCATTTCCCATTGTAATTGATTGGCAAAGTGTGACTGGTTAGATAACTTCATTTCTTTTAAAAAATTCTGTAACAGATGCGAGTTATACAATGATACAAAGGATCATGAGTATATAAGAGGTGAATTAACATCTACAAAAGACGGCAATTGCCACTACATCTCATATTTACCTGGACTGGGGGAAAAAGTATTAAATAGCAGAGATAAAAATGATGTTTAAGAGCCAAGTTAAAAGAACTCTTCATTGATATAAATAAAAATAGTATATACTATATATACTCATGCTAACCAAGCAAAAAAATATTGCATGTCTAAAGGATGCCATGTAATATCTCGCATTCTCTTATTAAATACAAGTATAGTCATGAGAGATTTGTCAGACATCAGAGAATGGAAAATGAGACTGGAATAGAGATCTGAGATTCAAAACCGTGTCTCGTTATGGGGGTCGTGCCCCTGATTGCCTGAATATATTATTGACCTCAATTCTCAACAACCTTTAGTAGAGTATTATAACAGAAAGATAAAGTACTAACAGAATAAGCACTACCTATATAACTAACAACAAAATAATATGCTGATTAAAATTACAATTAAAGCTAATTAGCTAAACAAAAATTAAAATTAGAGTTAATCAATGATTATGTTAATATGCCACTCTAACATGTGAGAGCATACCCACAACTCCACAAGTTTGCATTGTACATCTTGGAAAGATTTTGGATGGGACATTAACGGTGCTCATTAAACTATTAAAGAGGAAGGAAAATAAACATCACACACACTGTACATAACATACAGATCTAGACTGCAGAGATGTAGCCTCTGTCTGATGTTCGGTAACTGCCAAATGCCATAAAAGACAGAGTTGACTTCCTTTCTGGCGACCATTCACAGCTCCAATACCATATATAAATGAGTAAAGTCAGCTGACTCAAAATGGAGGATTCAATTACTAGATTCAGACGCTGAGCGGGTTGGGCGGGTTAGGCGGATCCGGTTGGATCCGTCTAACCCAAATACCCATTTAAATCTTATAAAAATGAGGATTAGGGTTTTAAAACCCTATTTCCTCATTTTTCTCTCATTTTCCTCTCATTTCTCCCTCATTTCCAACCACCTATTTTTTTCTTCCCCCTCTTTTTCAGGCAGCCCTATGGCTCATAAGACTTCATAAGTACTATTTTATTTTGCTTAAGACTTCTATTTAATTTTGCTTAAGACTTATATTTCAATCTAATGATTCTGTATATATTCTATTAATATCTCTGAAAATACAGGTATTTATAGTAATATTATAAAAATACAGAGGAAATTATGCAAAATTTCCACCCTGTTTCATGCGACCAGCTTGATCGCATGAACGCCTGGCCACATGTATGAAGTACTTCAAGGACTTTGAGAATTGAGATTAAATTGTAAGAGATTAGGAGTATTTAATATTTAGTATTTACCATTTTCGATAAATATAATGAGGTTAAAAAAATTATATCATGATTTAGAGTAAATACCGAAATGTCACTATCAATTTTGAATACAATAAAAAATAAAAATAAGCAATTGCATCTCAAATTCTCAATAGATGGGATTTTCTAGATTAAAAATATATGGTGAATTGCAAAAATTAAATTTTTGAATATTATAAAAAAGTTGAAAACCAATTAATTATAATTTATAAGAGTTATTATTATACAGCAATTCCTTACCGACTTCCGTGAGATTTCCTTTGCAACCATTGTTTTACCAGTGCCTGGAGGCCCATAGAAAAGCATGTTCCTGAATGGTGCTTGGTGGGATTTAGTATTTGCAGTAGCACGAGCTAACATCATTATCCTCCTCTGCAATGAGGGGTGGAGTATAACGTTACCAAAGCCAGCCCTACCATCTGAAGATGATTTATGAAGAGAATGTGCACCAAGAATTGAAGACTTGTTCTTCAGACGTGAAGTTATTCCAGACCATGGAAACTTGCCAATAGATGATTCACGTATTAGTGAAGGTTGGCCTAGTATTCTATTAATATATCCCCACATTACACGTGCTCCCTCCCTGCAAAAGAAGACATATAAATAAGAAAACATGGAAAATGATCCTAAACTAGTAAATTCTAAACATTAATCTAGGGTAGTGGTTCAATTAGCTAACACTTAGCTAAAGATAAAGATAATTGTTGCATGGATTTAAGAATAAACTTCACTTCAGTGCAAAATTTATAATAAACCTTGTTGTGTAGACACCAGCAGCTATTGCAGTAACTCCACCAACAGCCATGCCCAACCTACTTCGATCTGTAAGCAACATCCTCAATCCACCTAATAATTCAACATAAAAAAGTCAGGAAAAACTACTTAACCTCATATTGTATATCATTCTATTTGCAGCATAATAAAGTTATAAAGTGGGACATGTCCCATTTATTTAGCAAAAAATTATTATAATAGGTATATAATGATGTCTGCTTCAAAAAAGGCACATAATGATGCCAAGATCAATTTCAAAAAAAACAAGTTCTCAGAAGAAACAAAATAAACTCAGTAGACGATATTGAGTTAAGGGTTATGATTCTATAATCTCTGCTACAGAGGTGCACATAGTGGAGCTGTGGGAGAAAGCCATTTGATGGGTTATAACAACGAATCTTAAGCCTCCAACAATTTTGCTTAATTATAGCTATGTGGTTCATTTGATTGTTATTAAAAACAAAACACTCAAATAGTGAGATCTGAAAACTTGATCCGTTTCCTCGACAATGATCGTGTATATATACACACATAAAAGAGATGACAGAATTTGTGAATCCACTATCAGTCTACTAATAAGGAATAACATACAGCAGAATTAGTGAATAAAGGAAAAGACTAAAACTAATAAAAACATTATAACAAAATTAATTAAATGTGTCTAAATTCTAATTATTAACAGTCAGCTTCCTGTTTAACTTTTTAATGATTAAAACTTATAAGTAAAAGGTTAGCCTTACTACCTTCAACATGACTAAAAGTGGTGTTGATAGCAGCAAGCCACTTTTCCTTTTCACCATTCATTTTATCTATAAGCATTCTCTTGTTTTGATCTTCTGTCAATTTTGCCTCATGAGCTCGGCCTTCAGCCTCAGCCATAGCCTTTACTCTTATCGTCTCTCGTTCAATCTCAGCTTTCTCTTTCTCAGTTTGTCGTTGGTGTGCGTGAATTTGTTCTTCTGTAGCACGTCTAGCCTTCTCCTTTCGTACGGAGGACTCCTCTTGCATTCTAACAAGTTCAACATTCTGCCTTCTCTTAGAGTCATTCTCTGTCTGAAAATTGATAATTAATGAGCAAGAAAAATTGTTGTGTTTAGTACGGTTGCAAATAATTATTGCATTTAAATTGACATTGAAGAAAGAGATTGGAACGACCTGCATTCTTTTTCTAGCTAGTTCATCTTCATAACGAGCCATTTGGGCTTTTGCTTGGGCCTGTTGTTGGACTAAATTTAGCTGCTCTTCAGCCATCTTTCTTTGTTTTTCCTACCATGTACCAAATGCAATTTTATATAAAATATAATGACAGTGAAAAACATAATCCAAGAACCATTATTGTCAGTAAAAAAGTTATATTTAGAGCAAAGTGCAGAATGAGTTACATGGGAGATGAAAAAAACACAGTGCAACTTTACAACAATATACTTTTCTTTTTTTATGCCTCATGGACAAAGGCATCAAAGAAACCATGACAAAGGAATATGTTGGAAACTACTTATATGTGCTATCTTCCTTCCAAAGCCTTGTTTTATTTAATCGGCCAAACGAACCAATATGATGTCATATTGTCATCAGATATGAACCAATATGATGCATTGATGCCAATATGAATCATTTGATGAAGGCTATTTGATGGGGATATATAAGCTCACCAAAGACCTTAGCTATTCTTTTTGGTAAGATCTTGGTGAGGAGTTTGTAAATTAGTCTATTCGTCTGAAGTCAGGAAGATCAATGGCAGTAGAGATTTTTGGGATGAGTGTGAGAAATGTATGGTCAGTGGCTCTTAGTAAAGGGTTCCTCAGAAAAGTCCTGAATAGAGCCTCCAGTGTCCACACCAGACCATGTGAGGGAGTAATTGGCTGAACAAGTCATACTGTCAATGTCTTCCCTACTCTTTAGGATTTCCTTCCACATATTTAAAACTTTCTGTGAAGAATCTTCAATCTGGTGCAATCTTCTGCCTTTCATGCATTTTGTTCTGACAGAAGAAGATGGGAGTTAGGAGTGAATCATCCTTTGACCAGAATTTGGGCACCCTTTTGATATTAACAGAACATGTAAAACATTATCACTCTCTTTTATGGTTATGGCCCTGGCATTATGTAGCCATCGCCTGATGCCTCAAGAGATGGGAGTGTTGGACTCCCATAGGAATATAATATTTATTTCAATCTAAGACAGACTGCTCTTTTTATAGGGTGTGGCACCATAGGCAGTGCTCACATCCCTAAATACTACTTAATCCTCTCTTTTTTCTTTTTCTTTTGATGCAATTAAGTTTTTCATTTATGAAAATGAAGAGTTGTACCTTAGAAGTTACAATGGAAATAAACTAAATAAGACAGACATATGTAAGAACAGTGAGCTCTACTAGACTTTTTCCACACAAGTACACAACCATGTTGTCTGAGTGAGTATCAGACTATCTGCCTCTGGAAGTTGGTCTCCCATATTTGCATTGAGCTGGTGTCCAAGGGTTGACAACAGTTTTTCCTGAAACTTTCAGGCTTGAAGGCAAAACTGATGTCCTTGATGACCTCTCTTAGTACCAATTCTGGTGGTCTGAGAGTGTGTTATTTCCACCTGCGGTTCCTTTCTGTCCATATATATCAGCACAAAGTACCCAATGCATTCCATAATAAGCCCCAAATTGGTGAATGATGTGTTAGTTTTTGACAAGCCTCTGTAAGGTCCCCTAACCTGATATCTTGGTGATTTGTGGTGGGTGTGGGGATGTTTATGATTTTCCAGAAAATATCATTGAGGGATTAGACTAGGGAAAGAAGAATAGCTCTGGAGTAGGTGCAGTTGAAAAATAGATGGCTCCTAGTTTCACCTCTTGTATTGCAGAGGATACATGTTGGTTGTATTGGCATGCCCCATCCATTTAGTCAGACAAATGTATTTAGGTGTCCCCATTTAATCGCCATAGAAAGATGGAGAATTTTGTACCCAAATTCCTTCAGCTAGACTACTTAATCCTCTTGCTTATAAAGTCAGCAAGTCGGTAAGTCACAAACTATTTAAATACCAGGATGATGTACCTTTCCTTGCTGCCCACTCCTTAGATAGGTATTTGACCTCCATGAACTTTTGTTGCAAACTGAACAAGTGATTTCCACATATGGGATTAGCAGCCAGACTTTCCTAGCCAGCTCAATGAATTACTAATCCCTGAACCAGAAATTACATAATTTGAGAGAGCTGACTCCTCGTTCAACTCCTTGCAACATGATCACTTATCTCTCCATACCTAAATTCTAATTTATCCTCTGAGTCCAAAATCTTGCTTGAACATGACAGCAATTTCTGTATTTCTCAGTGTCTGGTGGTTGGCACCCGACTGGGTGGGGCAGCCAACATTTCCTGTTGAATGAGGGTAGTGCCTGATGTTAACATATTCTCTGTGCAAACTGCAAAGATCTACTCGTTATACCTGTTACTGAGTTAATGGTATTATTGTTAAACATCCCTGTTTTAAGGCCACCAATGTACACGCACTGAGGCATCCACTCATAACTCTTAGCATGGATAATCATCGGGTTTTCCTTTCTGATAATCAATGGGGTATCTCCTAGTATATCACTATATCCCAAGTTCGATCGGAACATTTCAAATCGTCCACTATATGTCTGAAAGAGATTGTAAAAGTTGTATCCTTGAACTGTAAAAGTATACCAGAAAAAGGACTCTAGAGCATCCCAGTGTAGGTCCTAAAAGTTTGAAAACCTAATGAAGTAATGAACCACTGAATAGCTTCAGAACTTGAGTAATATCTCTAATTCTGATTGCTTAACCAATACCTGAATCTTGATCAATGGACCAATAATGCTTGAATTGGGTTTTTGTTTTGAGTTTTCAGGTAAATATATGTTAGAGAAAAAATATTGAATCCCACAAAAAGTAGAAAAACTAGAATGTGATAATTATAGGAAAATGAATTTACAGTTTTATAAATTATCAATGGAGAATACCATTATCAAAAAATGAGAAAAAATTTATTTTACTTTAAGTCTTAATCAAGTTTACGATATTTTTTTAACTTTTATGGTGTAATGCTGCTGTTAATGACTCCTGCCCATCACATTTATTTTATGAATAAACTAAATTTTTATGATTTATTTCTTGAATCCATCTTGGTTTGCATCATGCATGAGGCATGCTATGAAAAGTCCAATGTAGGATATTGAGCCATAATTCCTCAAAAATAAATGAAAAATAACACTCACTATTTCTTCTTGTGACCTTCCAGCTTCAAACTGTGCTTTTTCAACCGCTAACTCCTCCAGCCGTGTTTCCTCCTGCTTCCTCATAATCTCAAACACCTAATCCTCGACAAAAAAAAATTAAAAGAAAATTAGAAAGAAAAAAAAAAAACTACCTAAGATACCAATAGGAATAAAATGATGACCTGTTTAGAGTACTGGGATCGATTGATTTCTCGCAATACTTTAGCTCCTCTCTCAAGAGCCTCGGGGTCGAATCCTCCTGTACTGGTGGAAGACGATTCCGGTTGTGACCCATCGGCATAGACATGGTTTATAAAGGCATACGGATCAGCTGAGACTATGGCGGCGGCAATGGTTGCTCCCGCCACCGCACGACAGGTTACGGCGAAGAGAGAGGCCATGTAATGAAGTGTTTTTTCCGCTCAGGTCAAGAAAACAGCCTTACCAATCGGAGGTTTATTTAGGGTTTAATTCTCAAACGGATCCGGACCCGAAATTAATAATAATATTGTCAAAACGAAACGGGTATTGACCCATTACCTTATCCCCAACCCGTTAGATTATCTAGTTAAATAGGGATGTAAGTTTGAGTTCGAGCTCGTGACTTTCGTGAGTCGTGAACTCAGTAGCTTAAAGAGTCAAATTCGAACTTGGTAATGGAGTCAAGTTCGAATTTTCGGATAAGAAAATTAAAAGATACCATGTACGTATGACAGGCTATTATCTGCAGTCGACTCTTCTTACGCTACTGTCTTCCAACTTCGTTAATATTACTAATCACGACGACATCTCTTCTCACTCGTAGAACCAACTATCTATCACTGATGGGATTCATGCTTCTCTCTGATGAGGGTCATACTCGACAGTGTTGGATTGGTCGATCGACTGGCTGGTCAATGCCAACCAGTCGGTCGTCCGACTTTACAATGTACGCAGGAGCATTACTAGTCGGTTGGACCAGAAGTTCTGGTCGCACGCTCTACTCCTTTGCTCTGAAAGAGGTCGGTCATTTGGTATATGTGTGTGAAATAAAGGATTTCCTCACTAGTATTTATAGACTTTCCAGAGGGTAGATTGATCATTTCACCCTGTCGGGGGATAAAATGGACCTTTCCTGGGATGGTCGGTCGGTTGAATAGTCGGACCCAACTTCAGTCGGTCAGTTAGGGACTATCGGCTGAGTTGGGGCCGATCTGTTGACGGCTGACTGTTTAGGAGGACAATCAACCATAGTGTAAGACAAACTAGGATTTCGATCGGTCGACCTGATCGACCTAGAATCCAGTCAGCTCCTCAGATGTGGTCTGATTTTCAATCAACTCTGTCGTGAGCCTATAAAGAGGATAAGATTTGCCCAATCTAGGCCTAGTTGAGAGCCCAGACTCGCTTATGATATCCGATCTTTCTCGAGCTTCCAGTACGCACTCCTGGTAATCTAGGGCTTTTGAGACGACCCTACTTTGCGGTCCATACTCCTGGTACGTGATCTCTGGTATCACCACTCTCTCCATGAGGGTGTTATTCCTTGACTTGTTTCAAAAGTCGAGTATGTAGAAACCCTATATAAAAAATCATTTTTTTTTCATCCTCATTTTTCTCACCTTTTTTGTTTCTTCTCCATTTTGCCCTAATGTGTTCATTTACCCTAATGCATGTTTCTTAAGAAGTTGGCACACAAGAGACATCGATAATCGGAATTATTTTCTCAAACGATGGTAAGTTTTTTTTCCTTTATTAATTATCGTTTTTTATTCACTTCCCATTCTTGATCATTTCTACACTTTCTAAGAAATCTAGATTATCTTGTTATTCAAAATCATTAATTTTTTTCCCACATCATCATGCATGTGTTTCCTGATTCTCATAGTGGTCGGACCGACCATCGGAAACAAAGCGGACGCGACAAATAGAGGTCCCCAACCGACGAAAACTATCTTCACGTCCCCCGAAATGTCGTGGGCAAGGTTGGTCAAGGGTGGGGAGGCACGGAAAGGGGTCGGAGATGTGGCCGATTTAAGCTTGGATTCTGTGGACTCATCTGAGAAAAGAGAAGATGGCGGCAAAATCAGGGTGATTTTGAGTGAGCTCAAAGTGAACAAAGATAAGTGGGCAGGAATGGTGATAATGAGGAGGTTGGGGGGACTCCATGAACGCTTTCAAGGTTAAATCGGCTCTGAAATTCATTTGGGGAGTGGACGGCGACAAGGTGGTGGTACTGTCGAGGAGAAATAGTACATTCCCGCTGAAGATAAATGATGAAGAGGTTTATGGGAGGGTGAAGGGCACAACAGAGATGTGGATAGGTGGGGGCTATACTGTGATGAGGAGTTGGAGTAGTGGAATACACTTGGAGAAGGAGGATTTTGACGAATTACCAATTTGGGTGGTTCTGTCGGAATTCCCGCTGGCGATTTTCAGCGCAATTGGCAGCAGGCTAGGAGTGCCACTGGAGATGGATGGACTGACCGCACAGGGGCTGTTGACAGAGGCGGCGAGGTTGAAAGTGACGATGAAAGGCTCATCAGACATCCCTAGCATGATGGGTTTCACCATGGTCGACGAAATTGGAGTAGAGACAGATATCACGGTGGACGTATTATACAGGTTCCCACCACCACGCTGCGTCAATTGTTGGAGGTTTGGGCACATCAAGACAGACTGCGAGATGGATCGACGATCGTCAGAGGAAATATTGGAACCAGTAGGGACGGTGAGAGAGGGTGAAGACGATGGGAGTGAGGAAGCGGGGCTGAATGAAGTGGACAAGCACATGGGGTTAGTGAAGAAGATGGGAGAGGTGTTGGGGCGGGCCACCCAATGAGATCCAACGGACGAGATGGATAAGGTGATGGGGAAAATTGAGGATTTGGTGAAAAGGGTGTTGGGTTATCGGATACAGGTATCCAGTTATCCGGTTAAATCAAGGAAGAGGGGAAGGGCAAAGAGGGGAAGGAGAAAACCCGATATTCAAATTACGAAAGAGGGGGAACCCGATACCCAAATGGGAGATCCGATTAAATTAACAAGGAGGGGAAGAGAGGTAGCGGTCACCGATGGGGGCGAGCATCGACGAGCGGGTTACACCTACATTGCATCGTCGGGATCTGAACTGGAAGGTACGGGGGGAGCGTCGACGTTCACCAAAATGTGGATAACAACCGGTCATTAAAGATGGAGGATGGAAAGGGAGAAGAGGAGGAAGGGAACGAGTTCGAAGAGTGCGATGAGGATGGGAGAACATACAATGTAGGAGTACATGAAGAGACAGACGACGAGGATACTGATTATGTATCTGAGCAAGAATATAAGACGGAGGAAGAGGAGATGGAAGGGGTAGGAGTGACCATGTGAACGAGGTAAGGTCGGAGGCGCCAGATGGCAAGGATTCCACTCACATAAGGGACGACGGTATGAATTTAATTTATTCAAACAATAGTTTAAATAAATTAAATGAGTTAAATCCCCTAAATATGAGTGGGGTAGAAGCAATACCGGTTAGAAGGTCTAGGAGGATAATGAAGAGGAAGCAGGGGTATCGGAGTGCCCCAAACCAATTTCACATGGGACCCCCCAGATTTCGCAACTGGCAGGGATACTGGGAATGTCGATAGGACAATTCCCCACGAGGTACCTTGATCTCCCACTAAGCCCAACAATCCTCAGGCCGAGGGATTGTTGTAGATTGGTAGAGGTGGCCAGGCCCGCCTTCTATCACATGCAGGGAGACTGCAGTTATTTCATTGGAGTATAGCCGGTAATCTTATGTTTTGGTGTTTGACCTGCAGGTTACCGAGTGAGGTATTGAGATCGTTACAGAGCCTGACATACAAATTCTTATGGGACGGGAAGGAGGAGGTCAGTTAGAAACAAATGGCGTTACCAAAGGCTAAGGGTGGAATTCGTTTCAGACGATTCGAGGACACAATTACAGCATCAGTAATGAAGAGAGTGTGGAGGATATGGAATGCAGAGGATTCTATTTGGGTTAGATGGATGCGCAAGAGGTATGTCAGAGGAAGGGCACTTGCAGACATCCAGAGACGCAATGGAGTTGACTCACCATCATGGTTAGAGATTGTAGACAAAAGGCTGAAGATAAGAAGGGGCATGACTTGTCGGGAGGATTACATATGCATATGGACAGGGAGTAGCACAGGCTTCACATTTCGTAACGTGTGGGACACGATTAGAGAGAGGAGACCAAGGGAAGACAGAGCAGCAGGGATATGGGCATCGGGCGTCAACAAGTATGCTATGACGATGTGGAGGGCTAACCTTCGGAGGATCACGACGCAGGACAAGCTGATTGGGTGGGGGTACCGACCCTCAACCTAAACAGTGTTGGTTGTACACAACAAAGCTGGAGAGTTTCGACCATATATACTTCGGATGCAGTTATTCCAGAGATGTATGGAGGCAGATCTGTAGGCATATAGGGGATTTCTTGACATCGACAGATGTAGGGATCGAATCATATATGAATTGGGTCGACACGAGAACACGACGATCGCCTGCATGGGGCATGTGTTGGACTATACTTTGGTCAACCACATGGGCAATTTGGGGTGAGCGTAATCGGAGGAAGCATGAGAGCAGATCTTCACCGGCACCAGAGCTGGCATGGTGTATAGCTGTGGATGTACGTATTGTCTATGATAGGATCTAGATTTAAATCTAAAAACTCAACTATGGAGGACATACTTGTTAATTAGGGTTTATTATATTTCAAATTAATTAACAACTAAATATGTCATTGAGAATTTTATTTCTACAGAATGAAAATTGGAAGAAGGATATGCAAGCCGAGTTTGAGGCGCTAATGAAGAATCAGACTTGGATTCTCATACTAAGGTCTGATGAGGATAATATTATATATAAACACTAAATGAGTGTTTAAAACCAAACAGAGGGATGATGGCCGGGTCAGTTGAACCCTACAAAGCTAGGCTTATAGCTAATGGTATATATGAGGCAGATTGAGGGACATGATTATACTCGACTTATAGACATGTGGTCAAGGCTAACTCGATTCGTCTTGTGCTAACTGTGGTTGTTTCAAGGGGATGACAACTGGGTCAGATTGATATCTCCAATACCTTCCTATATGGAAAATTAGAGGAGAGGATTATGGTGTCTCAACCGATGGGATTTATGGATGAAAAATTCTCGGAACATGTGTACGTTTGCTATAAAGATCTCTTTGTGGCCTTAATTAAACAATCTCCTAGGAGGTGGTATAGGAGGTTAAGAGGGTTTTTAATAACTCTGGTTTTCAAGGAGAGTTATGATGTTCCTTCTCTATTTATTTAGGCTAACAGTGACAAAATCATCTATCTTTTTGCATATGTAGATGATATTATCGTGACAGGTTCTGATCAAAGCTTTGTGCAAGAAATTATTGCTTCTTTGGGCAGGGATTTGCATATATAGAGTTGGGTAAATTTAGCAACTTTTTGGGAATTCAAATAAGAAAATGCAAAGAGGGGTTATATTTTAATCAACAACAGTACGTATCTTGTGAATTTGCAAAAGAATTGCGAAATAGATAATTTGAAACCCTCTTCCACTCCAATGGTACCACGACCAAATATGTTTTCATAGGAGGAGATTATCTCAAAACAGAAACAATACAAAAGGATCATTGGTTCACTCCAATATCTTACCTTGACCAGGCCTGACATTCAATTCACTATCAATCGATTATCACAATTCATGTGTGCTCCCAAGGAGGTGCATTGGATGGCAATGAAAAAGATTTTGAGATTCCTTTCAGGTATTCAAAAATTTGGCATTTTTCTAGGCAGAATTTCCAATTATTCTATATCAAGGTTCTGTGATGCAGATTGGGAGGTGCGAGGGCATACCACTGACAGAAAGAGTCAGACATGTATCTTAATTAGTTTATGTGGGTGACATTCTCATGGCATGTTCCTCTAAGAAGAAAGTCATTGTTGCACACTCAAGCACAGAGGTTGAATATTATGCAATAGCCAACACTACTGAGGAATTAAAAGGAATTAAATCCTTAATGATAGAGTTAGGGATAAAAATCGAGTCACCACTGTTTTTTTTACATATAATCAAGGGGCTTTCTTTATTGCCAATAATCCGATTGGGTACATGAAACTTAAGCATGTGGCAATGAATCTTGGGTTTATTAGAGAAAGAATAGAAAGTGGTTCTTTGGAGGTTCATCATATTCCTGACACTCTACAAAAGACATACATCTTAACTAAAACTTTAAGACCAAAGACTTTTAAGGAGCTACAATGCAAACTTAAGAGTCTCCGCAAGGTTGATGAGACATGTTAATGAGTAAATTATAGATTAGTTATTATGACTGATTACTTTACTTTTATGTCTTTATCTTTTGGTAATGCTCCACTACCAAAGCTAGTTGAGTGAGTTGTATTTATACATTGGCTATGATCCTAATATAATCACGGTTCTCACCAAGATTGTTTTGTCTTTCACTCTCATTTATCCACGCACCCTCAAGATTCAATATGGTATATGATTCAAGTCACAAATCCGAGACCGATGATCAATCAAGAGAGAATACAATCAAACCTTCACAATAAATTGTGAAGATGAAGTTGATGAGGATAGGAAAATCACACCAGTACTCGCGATGGTGTGAGTGATCAATCGTCTCGTTGTGTCGGAGGCTCGAAGATCCAGCTCAAATTTAAACCAAAAGTTTAGTTTAGATGATCAACTTTGGTGTAATTATTAATTTTGTAAAGAAAATTGAAAAATCAACTTTAGATGATCTTTTTCTCAAGTACACATTTTGTGAATATAAGGTCTACTGAATATTTAATATGAGAAATTACCAAGTTATTGTACCCGACCCTAGAATTGAGATATGGACTGATCAGATACTGGAACCAGGTCACTGCAAGGGGCCCACAACCCATGAAGGCCCACAGGGGCTTCTCCATCCCTAATAATATATATATACTATAAATAGTAAATCACATTACTGTAATAGATATCTTTTACCATTTTATCTAATCAAATTTGTGAGTAATCATCTGCTTTGATGCTAGGAGATCGTTGTCATCACCAAGATACCTATGAAATTTTTATTTTTATATTGCTTTTCTTAACCTTTCAATAATATTTTAAATGACCAGTTAAAATACCTCCAAATTATTTTATTTTATTTTATTTTGACCCCTTTGAATTATTGTAAATTATCAAATTTATTTAAAAAATCATCATAAATATATATTTAATTTTTTTATAACATAAATAGAATGATCTTTTTTAGCATATTATATACATAAATATATGTGTGTGTGTGGGCTTGGTCTTGATCAAGCTTGGATCAGAACTTGGACTAGGGCTCTTATACAACAACAAAAATAGCTAGTGTTCTCTATAAAAGGAACCTTAACGAATGTTCGCACCATTTGTCCATTTGAGGTTTCTTCTCCTTCTCTCTTTTTATTTCTAGTTCTACACTTGTTTCGTCGCTCTACATGTGATTTCTTCTTGTTTTGGAGACTAAAATTATCGATCTTTTTTATTTCTATAGGTAATGGGAAGAACTAAAGTGAAGTTAGAATGGATGCAAAATTTTGCATCAAGGAGGCAGACGTTTCGAAAGAGAAGCAAAGGATTCTTGAAGAAGGTTTCTGAGTTGAATATTTTATGCGACGTAGAGGCTTGTGTTATACTCAAAAACCCTTTCGAAAACAAACTTGAAATATGGCCTAATCAAATTGGCGATGTTCAACGAATCCTCATGAGGTATTCGCTTTAGTTTTTATATCTCAGATATATTTATATAGGGCGCACTTCAGGTGTGCCAAAAATTGACACACCTGAAACTCAGCCTATCTATATATGTTTTGAATGGTAAATAATTAAATCAAAGGCATTTTAAATTTTAATGATACAAAGAAACATTTATCCTTAATTATGCAAGAGTATGTTCATAAATATTTTGATATTCCAATATATTTTACCATTTTTAACTGTAGGGTGGATCAGACTCCAGAGATCGAAAGAAACAAGAATATAATTAACCTTGGTAGCTATCTGAGAGAGAAAATCTCGAAAATTCAAGCTCAAATAACAAAGGTTGCTAAACAAACGCAAGCGATGGAGAGAAATAAATTATTGTTTGAGTATATGAAAGGCAAAGAGTTGACTGATATTAAAGAAGAAACGACAATCTACAACCTCATTGAGATGATTAACAGTAAGCTACATGTGGGGAGTTATCGACTTCGGCATATGAAAGAGGATAGAAAGCGTCGTGGCAAAAGTCTCCTATGGGATATCAATGATGCATATGATCCATCTACTCCAAGTGAAGATTTTCTATACTATGCTTCATATGCCATGGAAAGTAAATCGAAAACCAAATAATATATATCTTGTTTCTTGTATCATTGCTTTGTTGGAATAAAATCATGTATTGTTGTTAGTTTAGTTAATTTTTCTTTCAATTCTCATGTAAACTGGATCTTATTGTTTGCTTCTATTGTTTTAAACTAGTTAAATGATCTCTCTCTAATTTTTTTAGTGTATTTAATTTATATTATAAAAGACCTTGTTTATCGCTGCTAGGGTTTATATTGTCCATGGCTTGAGTTAACTATTTGTTTTTTTTATAACAGAGGATATTTTTTTACATGATATAAAAATATCTATATTTATATGAAATACCATAATCTCATAATATATATATCCATCAGTTGGATTATAGTAAAAATTTTAGTGAAAATATGTACGCAATTAATTAACGAGATGTGAATCTTAAACTTTCAAAAACCTTAATAGTTAATGTGTCCAGTTAACTATGTGCTTATGACTGACTGCTTGATGATATATTATATGAACTTTGATAAATGATATGAATGATTTATATTTTCATTTTTCCATGGAAATTTTTTTCTGTTATAAAAGAAAAAACTTTCGAAACACATGTACTTAATACACTTGTTTTTTTCACTTTTTAATTTGCTACAAATAGTTTTTCCATCACTTTTCCTAGCAAGTATTGTGGGAATTTTGAAACACCAAAAATGATTAAAAAAACTACGACAAAACAAAATTTCATTACTTTTTTGACCAATTTCATGACAAAATTTCATGCATTATACCCCCTACATAGAAAATGTCAATGATCTAGTTATTTATCTCATAATTAGTTTAATGAATTATCTAATTTTATAAAGTCTAAATATGTTCAAATCCTATTATGTTTTTTTATTCACTTTTGAACTTATAATCTCGTGATATTTGTTTTGGCTGTGTTATTTTTTTTTGTAGTAGTTAGGTGGATTCTACTATATTTAGGGTATTTCCTAACATACTTTTTGTTAAATTAGATGTATCATGGAAAAAGTATGATTTTTTTGTTAATATCTATTGATAAATATATTCATACATAAATTCTGATGAAATAGTTATAAATGAAATATTGTGATGTATAATATTTCAACCATTAATTCTCTATCTTGTGATTGAAAAAACACATTTTCTCGAGACAGAAATAAAATGGATAGATGAGACATGAAGGGATGAGATATGATATGTCACTATGTCGATGATCTTATACGAATAGAACTCAATATATTCAATTTGTGCAATAAGTTTGTCTCACATTGATTATCTATATAATCATTATTAGTTGATAAATATATGTGTATGAATTATCAACTTTAAAAAAAAATTACACAACCCATTAATTTGTAGATGGAATATATGAAGCATTACGATGAATAATAAATAGGGATAGATTCAAATAAGATAATTATAAATGAGATATAATAATTCATAAGATAACATATATATAACATCTCAAGTCTCAACCATTAACATAAAAATGGAAAAAATGAGATATCTTATTTATAATTATCTCATACAATAATTAATTTTATTTTTACACAAAGAGATAATTAGTTCAACCGCTCATAATAACTATTAAGAATCTAAAAATCTAAAGTTTGATGAGTTTAGCTGTGTTGGAAAGTATTAGGGAAACAATAGGCAATGCAATTTCTATTGATTGATCTTGATCGGTTATTGTTAATACTAAGTCTAATTAGTGAAATTAAATTGATAATTAGTTAGTATGTTGTTTCGCGTTCGTCTGTGAATGTGGAGGTTGTTATTCCTTTTTGTACATTATAAAATCAAAATAGAACTCCGTGGGATACAACCATGGTTCTGTCAATCTTTCTTTACAACTTCACTACATTAATATGGTATCATCCCCAGACGATTTCACTTCCGCACCAAAATCAAAGAGTACGACGACGTCCAGTGAACAAAAACTTCATGTGAAGAAATTATTATTTGTCACCCTCAGGCTTCGACGATTCTACGAGGCAATGATCTACACAAATATGTAGAGGGCGATCTCAACCTCTCTGGTGATCCGATGTGTGTTCGTCATGATCAATTAATCATGAGGTGGCTCTTCTCAGCCTTTTCCTCCACGGTTTTACCTTAGGCGGCAAATTTGACTACCTCTGCTGAGGTTTGGAAGGCATTGTCAATATTTTACTCTTCGAGCTCCATCACTCGAGTATTGTTTCTTCGTCGACAATTTCTCTCTATCAAGAAGGACACTATATCGATGACAGAGTACATCCATCATGCTCGATCGCTTGTTGACAGTCTAATTGTTGTGGGCGAGATGTTGAAAGAATTGAACATCGTCATCAATGTTATTGGGGATCTTTGTTCGGAGTATCTTCCTTTGTGACGTCTTTGATCAAAAATTTCGATCACTCTATGACGCTTGTAGATATTCAAGCACTGCTAATGGATCAAGATCTGAAGGATTCAGTCGTCCATTCTGCTTCGTCTATCGTGGCTAATATAGCACAATCTCGTCGTTTAAGAGTGTTGCGTTCGATGCTAAGGGGACTTCGTGTCAGATCTGTAATCGTGGTGGCCATGGAGCAATTAATTGCTATATTCGGTTCAATGCTCGTCGCTTAATTCCCTCCTACACATAACCGGAAGTTGAGCATCATTGGAATTGGCTCACCTAATACTGCATCAGCTAATATGGACGCTCAATAGACAATTAAGTATCGGTTTGGTATTCCGATTTTGGAGCTTTCTCTACATAATAGGTAAACAACAAAATCTTCAATCCTCTAAAATTTACTCTGGATTTACTACAATCAATGTCGATGCTAATGGTGAGCGTATAAAGATTTCTAACACTGGGAGATCTAAATTCAACAATAATCAGAGGATTTTTTTTCTAAATGATCTATTGCTTGTACCGTTTGCATCCAAAAACTTATTATCAGTCTTTCAATTCTGTCGTGACAATTCTGTTTTTCTCGAATTTGATTCTCATATGGTAAGAGTTCAAGATGTTTTACTCACTAAGGAAATACTGATGCAGGGGGAGCAGAAGGACGGGTTGTACCAACTGTCGATTCACATTGATCGGACGCCTCAGGCGATAATGTGTGAAAAAGCATCAAGTAGAACCTGGTACTATAAATTGGGGCATCTTCATCAGCGAGCGGTTGATTCTTTAGTTAATTAAAAGTTAATTGAATCTTCTTGTGGAAATTTTGGAGTTTGTGAGTCTTGTTACATTGGTAAGGTTTCAGTCTTTCCACACAAAACTCGTTTTATAATTTATAAAGATCCTCTTGCTTTGGTGTTTGTCGATATTTGGGGCCCAGTCCCTTGCGTTTCAGTTGGAGGATTCCGGTACTATATAAATTTTGTTGACTCCAAGACCAACTATAATTGGGTCTTTCCACTTCAGATGAAATCTCAAGTCTGAAATATTTTTTTGGTTCAAATCGTTGGTTGAAATTCAAACATTCCATCTGATTAAGTTTTTTCAATCAGATAATGCTCTTGATTTTAAGAAATTATCTCAGCTCCTCTCCAAGTTCGGAATTCAGCACAGATTCACTTGCACGTATAGTCATATGCAAATATGGGCTATGTTGAACTCCGTCATCATCACCTCCTTGATACGGCGGTGACGTAACTTCAGCATGCTTCGATGTCAGACAAATTTTGGGATTTCGCGGTCATGGCAACTACATACACTTATAATCGTAATCCTACAAATATATTGGATGGAAAGTCACCATTAGAATATCTAGTTGGAAGCACGCTAGAGCATGCGGAATTAAGAGTTGTTGAGTGTAAAAAATTTCCTTGTCTACGTCCATATCGTGAATCTAAGTTGAGATGCATATCTATGCCATGTGTCTTCATCGGCTACCTAGCTAATTAATCAAGACGGATACTTGTATCATGATCCCGTCTTCGGAAAAATCTTCTCTTCCAAGGATGTTAGATTTACCAAAGATGAATTTTCGTTGAATTCTTCGATCAGTGGGGAAAGAGAGGTTATCAATCAGTCTAGTTGGTGAGACATGCCTGATTACGGCAGTCACTCCCAGCAACGCCTTTCAATAAGGACTAGGGTTTCGTCGCTTATGCCGAACCCCCGGAAGGCTCCCATGGTGCGGAACAAGTTCATCGTTAAATCGCCGAGTTAACCCGTAAGTCGCGATTGGACTACCAAGTCGCCGACTTTAGGGATAAGTCGCCGAGTTAGGGCCCAGATCGGCAGTATGGTAGACTGTACATCTCGCCCCTGGAAACTCGACGAGTTTGCCCAAAAAGGCGATTTTCATACCTGAATCGCCGACTTACGACCGTTACTCGCCGTCAGCCAACGCCATAAATGCTCCCATCTATGGCAATAGACGCGATGTCCGCCTTTGATCGTGCCCTCCGAGACCCTATAAAAAGGGTCCCAAGGGGACACTCAAAGGCACAACACAAGTTTCACTCTCACCAGAGCATCACTAAGAAACTCGCCGATTCTCACTAGAATCGCCTAGTTTCTACTTACAGGTATTTGACGTAGAGCGCGCGTCGTGGACTCCAGAGCCTCCGGCATCACCTCGCACCACCGCGAGCCCCTGGTAGCAGATTCAGTGCTTCATCAGCTGGCGCCGTCTGTGGGACTACCGAACCACCGATATCCCGTCGTAATCGCGATTTTTTTTGCAAAATCCGGCTTGAGCTCTCACAGAGGGTTTGCCGACTTTGTCAACTAAGTCGCCGATTTAGATCAACAGTAGCCGATTCTCGGCTCAGGTCCGATTTATTCTTAAATCGCCGACTTAGCCTTGAGAATCGCCCGATCCGGAATATTGTCTGCTAGCTAAAAGTGTTGTCCACGACTTTGTTCGAAAAACGCCCCAAAATCTAAAGTCGTCGATTTAGACCTCTAAATCGCCGATTTTTCTTTGTTTGTCGAACAAGCTCAGTCAGGTCATCTCCCCGCTTTGGAACTTTCCCGCTTTTGTTACTATGATCATCATCGAAAAACAAAAGCACCCTTACTCTACGAGAAGTAAGGGTAAAATGCCAACAATCGAGCTGGAGCAGGGAGAGCAGTCTCGACCAAAGAGACCCGACAATGCTCAACCTGACCAAACAAACTCGGTTCCTCCACACGTCGAGGAACACATAGTGCCCAAGGATCCTCCCACTTTGGAAGAAAGGTTGTTCAACTTTATGGACAACATAGAAAGGAGGATGACTAACCTCGAGCAAGCGAGGAGTCAAATGACCACCATCCGTGAAAGAGCAGATGAATCTGGGTCCATTTATTCTCCATCTGCGGAGAAAACCAAATAGAGTTCTCGTCTTAAAACAAAGACGGGACCCAGTAAGAGTCGCTCCGAAAGGACTCTTACCACTCGGTTTGTGGAGGATCTTCGTCGGAAACTGGCCGACAACCCAGCTATCGGTAATCCGCACGAGATCCTAAGGATCAAAAGTGCTCCTCTTCACGAGAACCTTTTGAGGGGATCTTTCCCATCCACCTGGCGGGTACCCAGGATTGAAGCGTATAATGGTTCAAGTGATCCAAAAGATCACGTGAACCTCTACCTTAATGTCCTGGAAACGTAAACCATCGATGATGTACTGTTGTGTCGGGCATTCCCCGACACTCTGAAGGGCAGTGCTTATCAATGGTTCTCTGGTCTGCCAGCTGGCTCAGTCACCAGCTTCGCAGACCTCTCATTAAAGTTCATCGCCCAATACGTGGGGATGATCAAGATCAAACACAGAGCCAACGCACTTCTGGCACTTCGACAGGATAAGCTGTCTCTTCGGGATTACACGATCAAGTTCACTACAATGATGACAGAAGTGAATGATCTAATCCCAAATGTGGCCATAGCGGGATACATCAAAGGATTGATCCCTTTCTCCCTTCTGGCCCAGAATCTAACTCTCCATAAAGTGGACACTCTACCTGACCTCTTCCAACGCGTTCAATCATACATTGAAGTGGAAGAGGAGGATGAGAACAAGCTAGCTGAACATGTGACTCCTAGCTTCAAAAAACAAAAATTTGAGAGGAAGGGGTACAGTGGAAACAACAATTTCCACGACACCTCTAACAGGTACACCGACAACAAGGCTGAAACTTCCAAAAAAGAGTGGAAGCCTAGGCACGATAACAAGGTGTACCAAACCTCAACCAGTCAATCGCCAAAGGGTGCATCCCAACTGTGGAGAAGAAACACCCCGCTTACAATAAGCAAAGGCGAGCTGTTTGAGAAGCTAAAGAACCGAGCAGATCTGTCTTCTCCTCGTTCTTTAGACCCTTCAACCAAGGATGGCTGCACACAAACTGGAAAATACTGCAAATTCCACAAGGACCGCGGCCACCTGACAGACCATTGCAGGGAATTCTCGTCTTTTGTCGAGCAATTGATCTCAAAGGGAGAACTTGGCAACTTCGTCAAGAAATCCTGAGGATGGGACAATTGCAAATCTGACCCAAAGGGGAAGCGTCCACGCTCTCCTTCGTCAGATAGCGACAACAGCGAGGATCGCCAACGGAAGACCATTAATATGATATTTGGTGGTGGATCTGTTGGCCAAAATATAGGATATGTCCGAAAGGTGTTGATGTCACAATCAATACCTCGAGACAACGGAAAACGGGTCCGCGAGGAGAAGTCAATATACTTCTTCGAAGAGGACCTGAACGATGTCCTACAACCTCACGAGAACCCACTCGTGATCCAAACAGACATCGGTCCCAATTCCCGAGTCGAGAGGATGATTGTCGACAGCGGCAGCTCTGCGGACATCCTTTATATGGACACTTTTACCAAGATGGGCCTTAAAAGGGAGGAGCTATCTCCCTGTAAGGAAGCCATCTACGGTTTCACTAACATCGCCACCCCAGTGGCCGGTGTTATTGATTTGAAAGTCTCCATTGGTTCCAAGCGAGGGAGGGTTATCCGAACATGTCATTTCATAGTGGTGGAAGTAGAATCCACTTTTCATGGCATTTTCGGACGTTCCTTCATCCACGGAATCCAAGCGGTCCCGTCTTCCTATCACCAATGCATACGATACCCAGCAAACGGGTTCGTTGCAACTGTCAAAGGATCATAAAAGGATTCTAGACAAGGGTATAAGAAGGCAACCCAGCTGACCAGGCTTAACAACATGCTCGTCCATGCCCCGCCCGACATTGAGGAAAGGGAGAAATTACAACCTATGGACGAGACTGAAGTATTCAGCTGGAGGGGGGACAAGTGGCATTAGGGAAGGGGTTACCCTCTGACTTAAGAGCCAAGCTTGTGACTGTCCTGGAGGAGCACCAAGACAGGTTCGTTTGGGAGGGTGAGACACCGACACAGATTGCGCGTCAGATCGTGACGCACAAACTTAACGTCGACTCATCCATTTCAGCTCGATGCCAGAAACGTCGAGTGCTCACTTCTGACAGGCGGGAAGCAGCCAATAAGAAAATATCAAAACTCCTGAATGCTGGGTACATTCGGGAGGTTCGATATCCGACTTGGTTGGCCAACCCCGTCCTTGTCAAGAAGCTCAATGGCAAGTGCCGCATGTGTATTGATTTCACCGATCTCAATAAAACATGCCCCAGGGACAGTTACCCGTTGCCATCTATCGACGAACTAGTCGATGGAGCATCCGGTAACGAGCTCCTCTCTATGATGGATGCCCACTCAGGATACAACCAGATCCTGATGCATGAGCCTGATGAAGAAAAAACATCCTTCATCACGGACTCAAGGACATTCTGTTACAGAGTAATGCCATTCAGCTTGAGGAATGTTGGGGCTACATTCCAACGCTTAATGGACAAGGTTTTCGCGGACCAGATCGGACGCAATGTTTCCTATTACGTCGATGACATCCTAGTCAAGTCGTCAAGCATGAAAAAATACCCTGATGATCTGAGAGAAACCCTTGATACACTAAAGCAATATGCGATGAAGCTCAACCCAGCTAAGTGCGCATTCGGAATCCAGGAAGGCAAGTTCCTTGGTTTCTATGTAGGTCGGCACGGAATTAAACCTAATCCCGACAAAATCCAAGCTATCCTTGATAAGGAAGCCCCCCGCACAATCAGAGAAGTACAAAGGCTGAACGGTCGGATTAATGCACTCAGTCATTTTATATCACAAACGGCTGACAAGTGTAAACCGTTCTTTCAATTACTGAAAACCGCGGCTAAGGGCAATATCACTTGGACACCGGAGTGCGAGGAGGCATTTGCTAAGTTAAAAACACATATGTCCTCACTCCCCATGCTGACATCACCCAAGGAAGGAGAGGATCTGTACTTATACATAACGGCCTCAGAAAGAAGCCGTGAGTGCAGTCCTCATCGCACAGAGGGACAAGGATCAGGTCCCTATATACTACCACTCGAGGCGACTGCAAGGTGCCGAACTACAATACTCTCCTATCGAGAAAATCGTATATGCGGTGATCCACGCTTGTCGTCGTTTTCGAGCCTACTTCTTAGCGCACACGATTGTGGTACTAACATCGTGTCTTTTGCGCCGTCTACTTCACAAATCAGATATCTCTGGGAGGTTAACTAAATGGGCAATCGAGCTCAGTGAGTTCGACTTGGATTTTCGACCAGCCACTGCCATCAAGAGACAAGCTGTGGCGGACTTCATTGTCGAACTCACACCACCTAATTTGACCCAACCTTGGGTTGTAGAAGTAAACGGCTCGAGTTGTAGCACAGGCTCAGGTATCGGAGTGAAAATCCATAGTCTGGATTGAAAAAACTACGAACACTCGGTACGGCTTCACTTCCCGGCCTCTAACAACGTCGCGGAATATGAAGCAGTCATACACGGCCTGAAGCTGTTAAGAACTCTCGGCGCTGAGAATGTCACGCTCCGCACTGACTCTCAGCTTGTAGCTCGGCAAACCACTGGTGAATTCGCTTGCAAGGAACCACAAATAACTAAATTTGTGGAGACAATGGTAGCACTCACCAAGCAGTTCGCTGAGTTCAGAATCGAGCAAATCCCTCGAATTCAAAATTCCCCCGCCGACGCTTTGGCACGTTTAGCGTCGGCCTGGGAGGGAGGGCAGCGCGAGATATTAGTAGACTCCATACTCCAGCCTACATGCCAAGTATTGACTGTTACCTCCGACCCTCAAGAGGATTGGAGGCAACCGATATTGACATTCATTCAGAATGAAGTACTTCCTGACAGTAAAGAGGAGACCAAAAAATTGAAACATAAAGCGGCAAAGTACTGTGACATCGGAGGGGTGCTTTACAAAAAGTCCTTCGATAGCCCGCTGTTACTCTGTTTGGCCAAACCAGATACGGATAAGGTTATTCGGGAAGTACACGAAGTCTCGTGCGGGCTCCATGAGGGAGGAAGAGCACTGGCCTTCAAAATCATAAGGCTGGGATATTATTGGCCCACTCTAAGGTTGGAAGCTCGTACTTACGTCCGCAAGTGCCGAGCATGTCAGCTGCACAACCCCATGCAGCAGAAACCATCCGCGGACATGACTCCGATTCTGAGCTCGAGCTAGTTCGCAAGGTGGGGACTGGACATCGTAGGACCATTCCCCCCCTCAACATCCCAGGCTCGGTTCATCTTTGTAGCAGTAGATTACTTTGCAAAGTGGGTCGAGGCTCAGGCTGTAGCGAAAATCACTCAGGATGCGGCAGTCAAGTTCGTCTACCGCTCCATAGTCTGTAGATTCGAAATTCCCCAACACATTGTCACGGACAATGGCACACAATTCACAGGGGGAAAATCTTCAAGAATGTGCGAGGACCTAAACATAAAACTCCACTTTGCCTCCATTTACCGACCTCAGGCAAACGGGCAAGTGGAGGTCACCAACAAGGCCATCGTACAAGGGTTGAAAAAGAAAATCGAATCAGCTAAGGGGACTTGGGCAGACAAGTTGTGCGAAATCCTATGGGCATATTGCACAACGAGTAAAAACCTCACGGGAAACACCCCTTTCACTATGACCTATGGAGTGGAAGCAGTCGTACCGATCGAGATGAGTATACCAACATATCGAGTCTCGAAGTACGACGAACAAACAAATGACCAAAACCTAGCTACAGAGCTAGAGTTGAGGGATGAAACCCGTGACGAGGCGGACTTGCGGAATAAATCGTACAAGGCAAGTGTATCACGATACCACAACCGTCAAGTACGCAAAAAAGTCTTCCTGCCAGGAACTCTCGTCACGCGGAAAGCTAGCATAACAGAAAGGAATAGACCAAGAAATAAACTGTCATCCAACTTCGAAGGTCCCTACATCGTCGAAGAGGAGATAAGGCCAGGAACTTATCGCCTACGGCGACAGGATGGAACAATGGTTCCAAACACCTGGCGCGCGGACAACATGCAACAGTACTATGCATAGTACTCATCGCATTACGTTTATTTTCTTTAATTTTTCTATTATGTATGTTAGTCAATCGTAGAATTCTTTCTTCATGTTATAACCCGCAAGGATACCCTAAAAAATCTATTTTGTCGCTTTGGCCTCAGTAGATAAAGGATCATTCCGTCGCTACGGCCCCAATGATCCTATCCCATCTTGTCGCTTCGGCCTTGATACGGATCAACAAGTCACTCCATCACTATGACCGGAGTCAGACTACACTCTCAGGGTTCAAATCCAGGGTTAGTACGAACAAGTCCAATTTAGGCATACAAGCCTAGAATTGCGATTACAACCCTATTCGCACGTGCGAATCAGGAATTAGTGGATTTTACATCAATTTATCACTCCAACTATTTTCAACCCTAAACGTTAATTTAGAAGTATAAATCATTTTTGAGTGTAACTAGTGACTGAACTTTGATTCGTACGACCGAGCTTACGCCCGGTGCGGCTAAGTAGGGTTAGCAGAATCTAACTTACGTCCAGAGTGGCTAAGTTACGATTTGTGATTCTAGTTTCAAGCTTAGGTTACAACTTCAAAATATTTATACAAAAAATTAACAAAGAAAAGCAAAATAGTTCATTGATTGATAAAAATATTACAAAAAATCCACTACCAAATTAAGGCTAGTCTTTTTCTTTCCTCGCTTCCCGAACATCGCTCTTTATCTTATCAAGAGTTTCTTTGTGCTCCAGCTGCACTTCAGGATGTTCTTCTAACCACGCCATTATATCAGTCACATAGTTGGCAGGAAAACTTGGAAACACATGAGGACCAAAAAAGTTTAAGTCCTGGAGTTGGTCGGATTGACCATCAACCTCAAATTCCAAGTCCTTCACTTTCTCGGAAGAAGCGTCTAGTTCTTCCCTCATCTTTCTCAACTCCTCTGTGGATTGAGAGAAGCGGTCATTCAGATCCTTTCGCTCAGAGGTAGACTCAGAAAGTTCTACTTGAAGCTTCTGAATTTGTGATTCAGAAGCCATTGCATTGCCAACCTCCGCACTCAGCTGCGTCTTCAGTTCTTTAATCTGTTTAAGAGCATCAGTGAGACGCGATTTAGATTCCGCCAAAGAGTCACGTTCTTGGAGAAGAGCAGAAATCTCAAGTCTATGTGCGGCGCACTCTTTATTCTTCGCCATCATCGCTTTCTCATGCTCAGCAGCTTTTTCTTCCAATCTCTTGTTGTTTTGGAAGACTTTCCTCATCGACCACACTTCTTTACAGACAGCTTGATACTTGTCATCAAGCTTAATATATTCTTGTTGGGATCGAAGCGTGTCATTACATGACTGCATCCCAACAGAAGCATTCAATAGATACGCAGCCTACAAAAAAAACAATTAGATTAGCACAAAAATACATAAGTCAAATAAGATGCGAGTTTAGGTCACTTACAGCAGATAGAGCTTTAGTGAGCTCCTCTCGTATCCAATCTCCAGGCTTTGTCAATAATATCTGGGTAACTCTCGATCGCACCTCCGCATCCGCAAACAGGCTCGGATAGTCAAAGGTGGTTCGGAAGGGAGCAAACTCTGGTACCGACCTCGTGCACGATCCAGTTTTAAACGTGCCACGAGGACCAGATTCCTCAGTCTTCCTGATCTGAATCAACTTGGCACTATGCAACCTCGCAGCCAAGTGAGGGAGCACCGCTTCACGGTAGAGATGTGCCCCCTTCTTCTTCTTGATCGGCTTGCCAGAAGGATCTTCCGACTTCAGATAGTGTGTCACATCAGAGAAGGTGAAATCCTCACGCTGACACAGAGCGAAAGGAATCCCTTGACCATATTTGTAAGTAGCAAAGGCTGAGAAGATCTTCTTCACATGCTTAAGTTCCGCCTTGCTCAGCTCGCAAGGAACATCCAAGTGTACGCGCCGAGTGTTGACCCAACCCTCTCGACTCCCGCGTACGAAATCGAGTCAATAAAAAAGAACTCGCTCTTCCACTGCGGTCCGTAGTTGGTGGGGAGTTCGATGATCAGCTCACGTCCATGAAACCGCTTAGCTAACCCCAACCGACCAGATTCGGAAGCGGGAGCCTTGACAAGTTTGTAGAACCAGAAAAACAAGGCAGCGGTTGTAGGAATATTCAAACTCCAACAGATGTTGGAGAATCCTCTCAGGTATATAAAGAAAGCTGCCTGCATCTGTGACAGCGACACACCAGCTTGTAGCAGTACTTCACTCATCAGTATAGGGATGGGTAGCACGGAGAAGTGTCTGAAGTAGAGTCGGGGGATCGCCTGAAACCCCGCAGGAGGAAGGTTAGCAGGTTGATATTGCGACCCCCAAAATCGCAAGCGTCCAGAGATGCGTACCCCTCGCAGAATGTCTCGGGCTTCGCGCACAAACATGACAGAAAATGGGTGCATGGTATCTGTTTGTGGTACAAGGGGAGCATCCAAAGAGTCTTCTTCAAAGGACCCCTCGCTTGCGTCGCTTAGGGGCAGTAGCTTAATCTCACCACCCGACAAAGTTTCACAGTAAGCATAGCCGGTGTGGTTCTCAACTCCCTCATAAAATGGAAGGTTGATATGGTCTCCATCCTTATCCACTTCAGTAGGAGGAGGAGGAGACTTTGATCCTTCAGCCGGATCAGAACGACGTCGGCTTCGACCGCGGTCCAATTCCAGTTCCTGATCATAGTCAAAGGGCTCAGAAACCCGTACACCCTCCGCGGTGGGGATGTATGTCTTTCCCATACCTCCCATCCCATAAATAGGAGGAATGGAGGTACTACCCTCGCCACCTTCGCGAGAAGAGTTCTTGATATGTTTCGGATGTTTTCTTTTCCTTTTCTTACTCGACCTCTCAGATTCAGCAGTCGGCCTCTTGCCCAGGTCAGAAGAGGTCATCCCCTCAGTGTGGGTGACCAAAACATCAGGTACCACCACCTGAAGGGGCTCATATTCTTCAACTTCAGCCCCCGAGTTTTGGGGCAATGTCGGCGATTTAAGTGTAAAACTCGCCGATCCTAGGTTAATAAACCGATGAAATCAAGCCAGTTTTCCCCGAACAAAGTAGAGCAGCAGCAGCATAGCCCAATGCATAGCAATAAGAAGCATCAAAATTTGTTGGCATACCACATCTACCTTCGTATCTGCAACCAAGATAAAGTTTCTAAGAAGTTAATACAAAAGCATAAATGTTAACTCGGAGAGGTCTCTTGAAAATGGGAACACCCCCTTTGCCTTTAATCGACGACTTCCCAAGGGGACTCACCGATTTAGGAGCAAGAGTCGAGGGGATTTCGCCCACTTCAACAGAAGACTCGGCCACGACTAGAGCCTCGGAGTCTTTTCCCAAACTCGCCGATTTCTTGTTAGAACTCGGCGATTTCTCGGGAGTGAGCCCAAGCAACTCGCGTGCAGTGGCACAATACCTAGCATCCGACTGTGCATCAACAGTCGGAATCTCCGACCCACCGCGCGTAGGCGAGGGGATCGGAGACTCAACGGTGTTGAGCACCGCCGCTAAGCTCTTATCAACGTCTGTATTCAGAATGTCGTCGACCAGAGCTTCTGTCTCCGACATGGTGAGCTGAGGAAGTGTCGTTTTGTCTGCCAAAAGTCGGCGATTTAGAGAGAAACTCGGCGACTTGGTCGGAGATTAGGGTTTAGGCGATTTGGGGAAAATGATGTGCAGATTAAAATAATCGATTCGCTATTTATAGACCCTGGAGAAATTGCAAAACACCCTCGATAAATTTAAAAATTACGCGAAGGAAAATCGCTAATTGATCCTCGAATCTCCAAAACTCGGCGAGTTACCCATAAACTCGCTGAGTTTAGGCAAAAAACATGGGATACGGAAGGGAAACTTCCTTATTTGGAAAATTTGCAAACATTTCCCAAGATCCCAAGGATTTTCTAAGAAATCTGCCAGCTTATAGTAAGGATCGCCGAGTTTGTACGAAAATCGCCGATCCAGGTAGGCAAACTTCAAAGTTTGCTCACAAAACCACCCCGATGCCAAGTCGCCGAGTTAGGACATTAAGTCGTCGACTTAGGGTATCACATAGCATCTTAGGGGGGGAGTATCACAAGCTCCCTTCAGCGCAACAAAAGGAGAGTATCACAAACTCTCCACGACACTTCTGCCGCTTAGGCCAGAAGTCGTCGTATTTCGAGGGGGAGTATCACAAGCTCTCCTGATATTTCTGTCGCTCTGGTCTAAAATAATCAAACTTCGGAGGGGAGTATCACAAGCTCTCCTGACATTTCTGTCGTTTCGGCGGGAAATCGTCAAATTTCGGGGGGGAGTATCACAAGCTCTCTCGACATTTCTGTCGCTCTGGCCGGAAATCGTCGAATTTCGAGGGGGAGTATCACAAGCTCTCCCGACATTTCTGTCGCTTCGGCGGGAAATCGTCAAATTTCGGGGGGGGGAGTATCACAAGCTCTCCCGACATTTCTGTCGCTCCGGCCGAAAATCGCCGAATTTCGAGGGGGAGTATCACAAGCTCTCCCGACATTTCTGTCGCTCCGACCGGAAATCGTCAAATTTCGGGGAGGGGGGGGTATTACAAGCTTTCCCGACACTTCTGTCGCTCCGGTCGGAAGTCGTTAAAATAAGCACGGTAAATCTGTCGCTTTGGCCAGATTTACCAAGGATTAGTTCGAGCAAAAAAGAATATCACGAGAGGTAAAATCGCACAATAAGTTCAATTGGTCAATAATAATATGCGTTTTAGACTGATCTAGTTGTTTTGCAGGATGTTTTCTTTTTTTTTGCAGGTATAATTCTGTCGCTTCGGCCAGAATCAGGTCTATCTTGTCACTTTGGTCTTGATAGACCAAAGATCATTATGTCGCTTTAGCCTTAATGGTCTCAACCCATCATTCCGTTTATTTGCATTGATGGGTTGACCGTCGTTGCGGACATAAAGTCGCTCTTGATCAGGGTGGACTATAAACATTAGTTCTATCGCTTTGGCTAGAACTCAATTCTGTCGCTTCGGCCAGAATCAGGTTCTGTCGCTTCGGCCAGAATTCATCTTGTCGCTCCGGCCTTGATAAACACAGTGCAGTCGCTCTCGATCAGGGTTAGACTATAAACAGGTAGTTCCGTTGGCCTGGAACTCGATTCTGTCGGTTCGACCAGACAGAATCAATCCATTCTGTCGCTTAGGCCTTAATGGATACGGAATCAGTACGTCACTGTGAGCGGAATGATTCGATCCCGTCTTGTCGCTTTAACCTTGATGCGGATCACACACAGAACCTCGGTTGGGGGGGGTACTGGCGATACACGTATGTTTCTTATGCTCTCTTCAGAGGGGAGTACTGGTGAGACATGCCTGATTACGGCAGTCACTCCCAGCAACGCCTTTCAACAAGGACTAGGGTTCCGTCGCTTATGCCGGATCCCCGAAAGGCTCACACGGTGCGGAACAAGTTCATCGTTAAATCACCGAGTTAACCCGTAAGTCGCGATTGGACTACCAAGTCGCCGACTTTAGGGATAAGTCGTCGAGTTAGGGCCCAGATCGGAAGTATGGTAGACTGCACATCTCGCCCCTAGAAACTCGGCGAGTTTGCTTTAAATAGGCGATTTCCATACCTGAATCGCCGACTTACGACCATTACTCGCCGCCAGCCAACGCCATAAATGCTCCCATTTATGGCAATAGACGTGATGTCCTCTTTTGATCGCGCCCTCCGAGACCCTATAAAAAGGGTCCCAAGGGGACACTCAAAGGCACAACACAAGTTCCACTCTCACCAGAGCATCACTAAAAAACTCGCCGATTCTCACTAGAATCGCCTAGTTTCTACTTGCAGGTATTTGACGTAGAGCGCGTATCATGGACTCCAGAGCCTCTGGCATCACCTCGCACCACCGCGAGCCCCTGGTAGCAGATTCAGTGCTTCATCACCAGTCAAAATCGTCGTATTGAGTTAGTCAAAATCTCTAATCAACATACAGAAGGCCCAACCGATGTAGAAGAGCCCACTCTAGATTCGGTCAACAGTAACTTGGATTCGGATCCAGTTCAGATAACCAAAGTCATTCAGTCATAATCCGATTTAATTGAGGTATATATAGGATCTTTCTATGTCTAAATCTAGGGATTTCACATCTGAAATTCCATCGGTCGAGTTGGTGGTTTGTGATAGGAAAATGGTTACGAGAGCTCAGAGAGAGATTGTTAAACCCAATCCATGCTACGCTTTGCCAGTTGCTCCTTCTGAGATTGGTCTTACCAAATCTTTTAAGAAAGCATTACTCGTACTTGAATGGAACGATACGATGAAGGCTGAATTTCTCGTGCTAAAAAAGAATGAAACCTGGACACTCATCCCACACAATTCCGATAACAACGTCATCAATTCACTTTGAATTTTCAAAGTGAAGCAGCGTGATGATGGTACTATGGAGAGACTTAAAGATCAGTTGGTTGTGAATGGTCTTAGGCAGTTTGAAGGTACAAAGTACAATGAGACATTTAGCCATGTTGTTAAGCTTGTCTCTCTCTGGTCAGTCTTGACACTTGCTTTCACCGATGGATGGAAATTACTTCAGGTCGACATGTCAAATGCCTTCTTACATTGGAAAATTGGAAGAGCATCTGAATCACCAATGTTTGTTCAAGAGGCTCAGAGAATTTTTGAATACGTTGGGCTTCATTCAAGGCTGGTGTGATCCTTCCTTGTTCATTCTTAAGGGGGAGATTCCATTTGTGCACACCACTACTTGTTCGTCTATGTTGACGATATATTTGTTACAAGGTCAGATGATGGGTTATTCGAAGAGGTTCATCACTAAATTGAATGCTGAATTTGTGTTGAGACGACTTGGAAATCTCTCCTATTAATTTCCTTGGTATACAGATGAAGGCTGGTGATCAGGGGTTGCATCTTAGTCAAACCCAATATCTGGTCAACTTACTCAAGAGTTATAATCTTGAGAATTTGAAACCCTCTGTCACTCCCATGGTGTCAATGCATTTGGATGAGTTACCAATTGAAGATGGGAAGGAATACCAGAGGATTATCAGCTCTCTTCAATACCTAATATTGACGTGCCCGAACATTCAATTCTTCGTCAATAAACTATCTCAGTTCATGTCGGTGCAAAAGCCTCTTCATTGGGTCACAATGAAGAAGGTTCTGCTTTATCTGTCTTGAACCCGGAGGTTTGGTATTATTCTTAGAAGAAGAAAAATCTAAACTCAGTGTATTCGGGTTTTGCAATGCTGATCGGGAAGCCGATGCCGATGATCGGAAGAGCCAGACCGGATATTTGATATATCTTGGTGAGTCGTTAGTCACTTGGAGTTCCAAAAAACAAGATACCGTTTTGCACTCCAGCATGGTATATATCTTGGAATCGGAATACAGAGCTATCGCGACGACGATCACCGAACTAGAATGGATTAAAAATCTTTGACTGTATTGGGGTGGAGATTGAAACTTCAATGGTGCTTAAGTGTGACAATTTGGGTGCTACGTTTCTCGCATCCAATACGGCCTGTCATACGAAGTTCAAGCACGTTGCGATGGATCTCAAATACATCAAAGAAAGGGTTGAGGTTGGATCTATTTGTGTCGCATACATCTCCGGCAAGCTTCAACGAGTCGACGCTCTAACAAAGGCTCTAAATCCTAAAATGTTTATTGAACAGGGATCCAATCTTGTGAAACCTCTCGATCTCAAGCTTGAGGGGAAGTGTTAATAATAAGTCTAATTAGTGCAATTAAACTGATAATTGGTTAGTTTGTTGATCCACGTTCGTGTGAAGGTTGTTATTCCTTTTTATACTTTCGTGGGACAACCACGGTCTTACCAATCTACGAACGATTCTTTCACTTAGCTAGAAATAAATCCCATTGCAAATAAAATATAATTAAAACGATGGTTTGTAAATCAATTTATACTTGTTTTGTTATATGTTTATCAAATGTAACAAACATTTCCGAATAATTTATAATTTAAAACAGAAACTACATCTGCCCAAAACAAATGTAGTAATCTACCTATAAAAAAAAGTAGAAGTTAAATTGTTAAGGAATGAAACTTGGAATAAAATGAAAATGTTTAGTAGTATTTTTGTCATCCTTTTTGACCGAGTAGAAGAATCGGAACAAGAGGTTTTTAAACTTTGTTATAACTAGATCAACATCCTCTGCAGAAAAGCTAAGACGTGAATCTCTCTCATATTATAGAAATCATTGCAAGGTGCGAGTATTGTTACAAGTTGGCGTAATATAAACGCTTCAAACCTTCAGTGTTTTTTATGCTTTATTTATTATAACAAATTTCTAAATAACAGTTGAATAATATAATTTAATAGTGTTGAAAAATTGTCAAAATTTCGTGAAACTAAACTAAAACAGTAAATCATCCCTAACAAAACATCTGCAGTAGCTAAAGCAAGCAAAATGATATTTTTATCTCAGATTCTCAAAAGTTCCAAATATTTTAAAAAGCATATAAGACATGAATGAACTTCTAATAACCTTGAATTCCCCTTCATCATGGTCAAAATTTAGCTTCACCAATCAAAACACATTCAAGAATTAATCAACTTAAAAATTGCTTGCTCTATACCACTGCTTCTCTGGATAATAATAACATCGAAAAACAAAATAGATTGACTTAATAAACATGTTCATTTCAACAAGAAAGAAAAACTAAAGCACATACCATGGGGTTATATGTAATGGTTGATTACATTTTCATCTTCTTTTTCGCTTCCCACCTTTTCCTAATTGACCAGATTTGTAAGCGTGTTCTTGTTCTTGTAGGAAAGCTCTGGCTTTTCCATATTTCTCTGATCTCTCTTCGTCATGTAACATCTTCTCTCTTTCTTTTGCTTCTGATAAGAAGTAATTATCTTTACGTAATTCCCGTGCTGCTCCTTTGGCTTCTCTCTTTAGTAGTTTCTTCAATTTCTTTCTCTCTGCTCGCTCCCGATCTGGGTCATAGTCTCTGCCCTTCACATAACTGAATGGAAAACAAAATTCAGAAATCCCAAATTATAATAAGTTAATAACATTGACATAAAAAACAATGACTGGAAAAATGGAAGAAATTAATGAAAGAAAGCAAAAACCGAAGATTGTGTAGCAAACTGGCAATGCATATATATATATATAAACATGCAAGAGATTCATATATTTATATAAATAAATAAATAAATAAAATCAAGTACTTTTCTTCAAATTTAGGGTTCAATAATGTCAATGGTTGGGGCTTCTTCTTCCGCATTTGAAGTGGACGTCTTCTGTAATTTGTCTCATCAGCTATTTTCTTTATCAACAGTGAAATATCATCAATTTTGCTTCGCAGAAATGGTGGTATGCAACTTTGCTTTATCACTTCATCTAAGAGACCAGCAATTGGGATGAAGATTTCAGGGAAAGAATTCAAGTTTTCATAAATCGCGATAAATCCACGCAAGGTTTCGGTTACAGATGTGAGGACATGAACCCTAATTATAACAAAAAAAAGCAACAATAAATCGAGGGAATATAAAACTTAACGAGCATTCTAATTCAGAAATGGAAAATAAACAAATCTCACCTAAAATCATCAGAATCATAGAAAGATGAATCTGCAGACAGATCAATAACGTCTAGGAAATTGATAGGATGGGGATTAGAATATTTGTTTTGTATGTACAGCCAGGGTTTCAATGTCTTCAGATCCATAAAATAGTAACACTGTTGTTCAAAGAAAATATAGTAAATGCAATGTAAATTGTAAAACAGAGTTCAGGGTGTAGAGTTTAGTCATGTTTAATAGTATGAAATCGAACCTGTGAATGTTTTTGCATTCCTTGTTTCATATTTGTGGCAGTTATCAGAAGAACATTTATAAATACCACAGCCTCGGGACAATACTTTCCAGACTGTTTCACAAGCTGTATAGCAAAATAATAAAATTTATACCAAAAATTTAAATGTATGATTTTGAAAAAATAATACCAAAAATTAAGTTTAAAGGATTTATATTTAATTCTTTAAGAAAAATAATCTCTTTTTAATATATAATTTTGAAGAATAGTTAAGTATAAAGTATTTTGATAAGCACAAATCTCAATAAAAAAATAAATTTTAATCCATCCATTCAAATGTTAATTCCGTTATAGTATTTTTGTTGCAGAAAGCCAGAAACGAGTTTTTTTTAAATTCCAGATAATATAGAAACAACTTACAGAAAGGATCATAGAACAAAGAAAAGACCCAACAGCAATGTCACGACCACTCTTGATAGGACAGCGCATCAAATACTCACACATCATCAATGTTGCAGGTGTCATAACAACATGTCGGAAGTCAGAACAAGGGAAAATTAAGGACCACAACCTCAATAAAATTAGAGTCTTCAAAGATGGCCAGCTACTTTTTTCTGCTATTGAATAAGAAGAGATTATCTAAAAAAGACAATGTAATGTGAAAATAATCAAATATAACAGACCACAATCAAACCTGAATTTTTTATGTCCTCACAAAATTGAGAACGTATACGAATCAGTCTTTGCCGAGCACAAATAGCTGCAAAATATGGGGTTTCAGCACTCATCTCTAACAATGGCTTGACGAACAAATTAATAACACTAAGATTTATTGGCTTTTTGGTTGCTAAAACAGCAAAGTACTGAAGTAGAACTCCATAGAAAACCTGCATGTATAGATAAATTATATTATGTACCTATATATCATAAAAAACAACTGTGTTAGAGAGACAATTTTGCATCAATATATAAATATTACCTGCATTTTCTTCCTGTTTTCGGCTTTAAGCCTGATGGAATTGCAGGCACGAATGCGATTGATAGCCTCAACTATTTCAGCCTCTGAACGATGATCCAGAAGCATGCACAATTCCTCTAAATTTCTGGGAGCTTCAATTACAAAAGGAAGGGATTCATTCTTGGGCACAGCTACCTTTTCAGTGGGTTTTGTTAAACCATCATCTTCTATGTCGCCACCTTTGTTCTTCACATTTCCTCGATCATCTGCAATAGGTTCTTCTTCACTTTCCTCCCAATCATTCATGGATGGAAAATTATCAGAATCTCCCTCACTTCCACTGCTTTCATCATTGTTGTTCTGAGAATCATCAGCTTCACCATCAGAGCCATCTTCATTCTCGGAATCTTCTTCATCAGTTTCTTCCTTCTTTTGTTCCATTATTACATCTGCCCAACCAAATTTATCAGCTGGTTGATCTTCAATAGATAAACCAAGATCGTCCCCAGAAATATGTTTAGCTTTCTTTGAAGATGACTTGTAAAGATTCCCATCAGATTCATCATCATTATCATCATCGCTGCTGTCATCATCATCATCATCCTTGACAGAAATCATTCTTTTTTGGCGTTCTTCCTGAATAACATGAATAGGTTAAAAGATGCTGATTGCTATACCTTGAATCTTTGAACTTGATTAATTCAAATAGACGACAAACTTAAATTATAATCTATATATATATTTATAATAGATAAAATAAAACATATGTTATATTTTATTAACCTCCATTTGTTCAAGACGTTCTCTTTCTTCTTGGGCAATTTCCTCAGGAGTCTTTGTTCGGTCTGAAGGGCGGGCACGGATATCAAGTGCCATTTCTTTGACAAGCCTATCATAAATATCAGGTTTTTCCTATGAATAAAAAAGAATAGAACCACTCAATGGTTTGAAAACAACATTTTTTTTCTTTTAATGAGATGGGAAAATAATCAAATATGTGAAATAAATATGCTAGAAATATGAAGGAATGAAGATCTACCTTGCTAATGATGTTTTCGTTTACAACAGAAGGTTTATTTGAAATTGACTTCTCTTTGTTACCAATGTTCAGCAATGCTTTGAGAGCAGTCACCTTAGTTGGTTGGGTCAAAGAAAGTAGTGCCTTGGACTCGGCCAAAGACACAAAATCATTATCCAATTGTTCCATCAAGCGTTCATCTTCTTCTTTGCCCTTCGCCTTCAAAGACTGCATAAGAACAAGATAAATCCCAAAATTAATGAAAACGAATTTATAAATGTTTAGTCCAAAAGAACATATTGACTGAACTCATTTAAATAGAAAACCAAATAAAAATTATGATTTATTGATTTATTTAGATTCGTTATACCTACCATATCTATTGTATTATTTTCAACATATTAGATTTGTATTGAATATTTTCGACAAAGCCATTCAATATTTTTGAAGCGGTAAATAAATGTTACTTCAGTAAGTGTGTGCTTTGAATCTTTAACTTTTTGTGTCACACAAGATCATCACCATTACACTAAGCGAATGTGGATATACTTAAATATTATTATTTTTAAATCGTTTTTAAATGAAAAAATTAACACAATAAGATATTCAGGAATTATTAATCCATATTCTATAATCAATAAATTATTGAAATGAAGGAAAGAAAAAGAGGAAAAACAATTATTTACCTTGTGAAATTTGCTCTTTGCCATTATTTCCTCATATACTTGTTTTTTTGTTTTACGTACCTGAAGCAAACCAATTGACAATACAAAAGCTTAAAATATTATTGCTTTCAAAGAATTAAAACACACAAATAGTTTTGAAGTAAATTACTAACAAATTATATGTTCACAACTGGGAATGAGGGGGGAAATGTATAACAAAAAATAATATAAACATAGAAAATTATTATATAAAAAATGTAACAGAGAATAAAATTCAAAAACAAAAAGCAAAAAAATTCATTTTCTTATTTATTCTTGTTACATTTTTTTAAAACCAACCATAATATTGACAAGCTCACAAGTACATAATTTAAAGCTTAGAATCATATATTGTAACAAGGTCAAAACACTCTGAGTGGCATACCAGACTACCAAAGGCCAAGATTTTAAAAGCAGGCACTTAAGTGGCTGAGCGATTTTAAAATAAATACCACTTTTAAGCTAAAGTGGTCTTAACTGCTTTTAAAATTTTGCACTTGCCTATCTAATTTACCAAGTAAATCAAGGTTGATAAAATTTGGTATTTACTAATCTCATGTATCATAAAATGCTTTAACCATATAACCAAGCAGTTGAAGAAATTTGATTAGATTAATTGATAATAAAAAACAAGGTAATTTATGATCGTACGATCAAAACATTCGTAAAATTAATAGCTCACATTTTCAGATTTATCAAGCAAGTCAATTTCTGATGAATCACGAGTGCTGTGAAGACTCAAATACCTGTTTTCTGTAAATAGAAGATAGAACTTCAAAATTAAAAAAGGAATATTAGTGTACACTAATAAAAAAAATACTGCAATAATAAATGGATTTTAAGGAAGAGATAGACATTAATTAATGGCTGCTTAACAGAAACCTGTCAAAAAGGTGAGAGATGGGCATGCTAGAGTCCCTGACTATCTCCTTAAAGACCATGTGATTTCTAGGACTTTTGTTTGTTTCTACCTAAATATACCATGACAGGTTTCCTAGAATATTCCAGTGTAGTCCCCAACAGATGGAATAATGGGTGGATTTTTTACAGGTTTCTGTTAAGTTCCCAATTCTGATGTCAATGTAGTGAGATGGAGGAAAAGAGGTTGGAGATCTTCCAAAATGGAAACCAAAGATGAGCTTCCAACATTAGTAATGGCTTTTCTTTTTACATTATTGGGAGGCTTTGAATTTGGAAACCAAAGATGATATGGAATTCTGATTGCCCTCACATACCTTGGGGAAAGTTACGGAGCACTTATTTTATTTACCTGTGAAATTGGAGAAATCCTCCAGTATGCCTAGAATATATCTAAGGGACTTTGGATTTGCTTTAGTGAATCAAAGGACATCATCTGCATACATGAGGTAGGTGACGGAAGTGGTACCATTCACTTAGTAATTGTCAAACTTCCCTTGCCCCACCCTTATTTTCAAAAGGCCTGATTAGGACATCTATGATTATGTCAAAAAGGATTGTGAAGAGTGGGTGATCTCTATGTCAAATTCTTCTTTGACTTATGAAAGAAAGGAGGCATGGAGGTATAATCTACAAGAACAGAGAAAAAGACTGTGGAGATACAATTGTTCATGATGTTTGAGAAATATTGGGAGAAACCCATTGCTCTAAATGTGGAAGTGATAACTTTCCATTTGACATTATAAAAGGCCTTATTAAGATCTATGCTCAAAAAACATCTTCTTAGGACTCAGATATAGAAACCTATATTCTTTTTGTAATAGAGATAAATTTTCATTAGAAGTGGGTCTTGCCCAGAGTCCAGAACAGAAAATTAAAATATATTCAAAACAGAGACATCAATTTCTTAACAGTCTACTATCACTAGTGTAATATTAAAGACATCTAGGCTTAACCCCTCCATGTAGCCACAGCTACCGATAGCTATATTCGATTATTCGTATTAAATTACAAATACCGATGTATTTTTATATTACTCGTCCACATTGGAATATTCGTGATCTGCATCCTACAAAAATTACAACAAAATAATAGTAATAGAAACATTGGAAGAATTTCTTCCATTTTGAAAGTTAAAACTATCCGCTGGATCCTCCTAACCTGCCTATTGCCCAAGGTTTAAAATACGCCATGCATGATATACCAGAAACCCACACCTCAATGCCTAGTGCACCACATATAATTTGAAAAAATATATACATACACATTCTAACAAAATATTCTAATATTAATAAGATATACCTGAAAAGCAGAAAGTAAATATACATATTCTGACGTGAAGAGTTAATTCAAATGCAAAATAGCATACTAAAGTAGTTTTTTTAAGTAAAGTATGCCTGAACCTAGCTATCACCTAAGGGAGCACATGTAATAGCAAAGACAACTAAAACAAACTAACTAAACATAGCTAGAACTGAAAGAAAGAAAAATGAATAAAATAAACTGTACAAACTAAGTCATGTCAAAAAACTATGGGGCAATAATAGGTGATGTACAATAATGAAACGAAAAAAAAATGATTGAACGCTGAATAGATTACTAGAAGACTTAGCCACATATCATAGTGCATGGAAGTAGATAAAAACATACTCTTAGATTCACCATCTTCGTATTCTACATCATCTTCATCTTGAGGAATTTCTTCATTAAAGTCATCAAAGTGTGAGAAATCATCATTCCCCAGACCAAGGCTTTCTTCATCATCAGTCAAGTTAAATTTGCTCTCTTTTTTAAATTTTAACTATAAAAGAATGAAGAGTAAAGTATAATTCAAATGAAAAATTAATAAAAACACTATATTTAAGCATACAAGAGAGAGAGAAACTCTAAAATCCAAGAAAATGATATTAAATCAAAAAAGAATATCCCTCAAAGGTTAATCACAACGATAAGCAACTGGCAAAATATTTTAAAAAATATCTTGAAGGAAACTTGCATTTGGATTTTGATCAGGGAAGGGAGTTCAGAAATCCTCATAAATCACGTAAAAAAATCCTACAAACGGATCCTAAACACAAGATACCAGTATACCACGTAATGCAGTCCATCCTGACAAATGGGGAGAAGAAGTGACAAAATGTTGATGTGAAGCTCTATTAAAACTACCTATGTGAAACATTCTGCCCCAATTAGATCAAATTTCAAAACATCAAAATGATCAGCATTTAATTGCAAATGCAACAATCACTTTGAAAAGTTTGATCAAAATCTTAATCTCAAAATCAATCATAAACCCTAATAAGTAAAAAAACATTGACCAAAATGCATAAGGACTTAAGTAGTTGTACCTGACGCTCTCTTTGAAGCCGCATGATAGCCTTCTCATATTCACCAAGCTCATCGTTCCCTTCTCCAATTCGTTTGTCCACAAATGTTGAAGCTTTACGACTCTGTTCATAATCCTTCAAAAGTGTCTTATTCCTCTGTACCATCAATAATACACCAACAAAAGATCCATAAAAATACAACCTTTTCCAATCAGCACCATAGTCTTGAGTTAAAAAAAACAATACCTTGTCAACAGAAATCGATCGGGCGAATCCAATACGTCTTTCTTCACCTTTCCGTTTCTTACCTATCACATTTTGTTTTTGACGAGTCCAAACACTCTCAAATGGGTTCTGATTCAGGACATTCCCAGAAGATTTGAACCCTTTCTTCGATGCAACAGCTTCAGGACCAGAGAGAAGATGTTTTCCCTTTTTCTTCTTACTCCCCGTCCCTGGTATCTTCTTCGTCATTGCAGACAATGGTGAAGCCGGAAAACTTTCGTTGGAGAGATAGAATCGGATCTGTTAACTGGGTTGGACCGTTGGACAGTTGTTAACTGGAGCAGAAAAGTAAGCCCTTGTCGCCGGCAGCCAGCAGATCCAGAGAACCGAGGGTTTTGGGAAAATAATTTGGGAGATGTTTGGGTTTGTTTGATTATGTAGTACGGTTTTTTCAATCAGCTCGGCCCATCTACCTGCACATATATTATAGAGATTAAATTGATGGGTTTTTTTGTTTGTTTTTTTGTTTGTTTTTTTGAAACAATTAAATTTCATTAAAAATAAGGCTAATGTCCAATTTATAAAAAATAAAGTATAGAAATAAAAACAGAAGTAAAAAGAAATGAGCAAGAAGTTCATTGACTCTCTCTTATTAGCTATGTAGTTTAGTTATATAGTAACTAAATACGCTGCCTCAAGAGGTTGGTCTCTCATACTTTTATCATAGATGTCTCTAAAAGGTGACAACAGCTCTTCTTGTAATACTAAAAGAGAGACTGATGTCTTTAATGACCTCCTTAAGGACAACCTCAGGTGGTATACTAATGTGTTGTCTATATTTTTTATTTCTTTCTGTCCATATATGTCACGACAAACACCCAATAGCATTCTATAGTAGCCCCCAAGGGGGAGTGGTGCGTAATTTTTTGTGTTGCCTCCGTCAGATCCCTCAATCTAATATCTGGACTGGATTGGGTGGAAACTGAAATATTTATTATTTTTCAGAAGACGAGATCCTGGTGCCAACGGAATTAAGAGAGATCTGGAATAAGAACAATTAAAGAAAAGATGACTCCTAGTTTCATCTTCCAGGTTGTATAACAAGCAAACAGGAGGTACTTGTACTTTCTAACTTTTCAGCTTCTTGAACATTGTGCTTTTTTTTGATAAACTTAAATTGATTGATTAAATCGAGTTTTACATGGAACCTAGTTCCACCAGGAGCTGGCCATGTGTCGGATTGAGCCTTACCCATGCCCGATCGAGTCCAACCAAAATGACTCGGGTTGGGTATTTAATTATCTGATACCCGAACATACTTGAACAAACCTTGCCTATGTCCAGTAATCAATAACGAGTTGTTGATGAGAGTCGTCCTCAACAATGTCGGATTGGTCGATCAACTAGCTAGGTGGTCGGTGCCAACCAGTCGATTGTCTTACATCATAATACAGGAACATTACTAGTCGATTAAACCGGAAGTTCTGAATGTTTGGTCGCACATTCCACTCCTTTGCTCTGAAAGAGGTCAGTTGCTTGGTATTTGTGTGCAAAATAAGGGATTTCCCCACTATTTATAGACTTCCCGAAGGGTAGATTGATCATTTCACTCTGTCAGAGAATAAAATTTACCTTTCCTAAGATGGTCGGTCGTTTGGGTAGTCGGTCGTTTGGGTAGTCGGACTCAACTTTGGTCGGTCGATCAGTTACGCATGGCCAAAAATTTGTTGTCATCATGGGCTCCCTTCAAGGTAAAGATCCTAGAATAGCAAACCCGGACAAGACAAGTTGAGGTTAACATCCTGAGCTACGGTGGCGGAGACGGATACCTCAGAATGATGGCCTCACTTGTCTTGTCTGGGTTTGTTGTTCTAGGATCTTTGCCTTGAAGGGAGCCAAGCTTTTTCAGGCGACCAGGCGATGCCTGGGTGCGCATATTGCATATGCGAGCGCCTGGTCGCATATGCAACCCAATATGCGACGTTTTTTTTAATGTATTTTTTTTTCAATATATCACATGTATTTTCTATATTTTATATAATTTCCTGATATTATAAGTCATAATTAAAATCATAATTAAAATAATATTTAACTATTTAAGTTAATTCTAGATTGGAAATAAATTCCAGTCTGAAATAATCAAATAAATTTCACTATTCCCGTCTGAAAACAGATGAGAAAATTCCAGATCAGAAGTTCAAAACAGCTCTCACATGATCAGAAGTTCAGAACAGATCAGAACATGATCGGAAAAAGATGATCAGATTGGAAAAAAAATCACAAAAAAAATTCCAGATGAGATGATCTGTTGAAAACATGAAAAAAGTTCCAAAATAGATGGAAAAACCTCCGGCGAGCTATAAGGAGTGGTCCGGCAAGGTGAAACGAGTGGTCCGGCGAGGTAAGTGGAGCTCCGGCGAGGTAAGAAGAGAGGTGGAAGATCTGGATTTGCGTGTTTTTTGGTGATGGAGGGTAGTGGCAACGGTTTAGGGTTTAGAATAATATAAGATATGTTTATTTATATTTTTATTTAATTAGGTTTTTTTAAGCTCCTTAAGTTGTTACAATATAATACATTTCATTAGAAAATTTTTAAAATTTTTAATGGGTATATGGGTCAGGTTTAGCCGGATACAACTAAGACTTATAAATAGGCGACTCCCCAAATATGCGTGCATATGCCGACTTTTATTACTTGTATTCAGGGATCAGTACGATTGTCCGAGCCACGACTTCGGAGATGGTTGGAACTTGGAGAGTCTATTGCACTCTTCGGTCATCAACATTAATACCAACCTTCCAGTCCTTCCTCCTTCTTATGACTTGGAGGATGGAGAGGTTAAGTCGTTCTCCCTAACAGAGGGCAATGAAACTTTCGAAACGCCTATGGCTGAGGATGGTGCCACTGAGGGAGTGTGTCTGATGCTATCAACGTGGATGTGGATTGGGAGAAGTCATTGGATTTGCTCGACTGTACTCCTGATCTGAAGTCTTCTAAGAATACAACTCTTGGTATGACTCCTCAACCTCATCTATCATTTTCATATGCATTTTACATGGATGTCTGCTCACTAACTGAACGCTTGCTTTGTTCGAAGGTTCTGAACCGTTGCAGGTGGTTGTCAAGCAACCCGTTCGCGACCCGTCCCGTTTTCACCCCTAAGTCTATCTAAGGCTCTATTTATTTGCTATTTTTTATTATGATAATCTTTTAAGTTTTAACTTTTAACCATTGTTCTGCTGTTTAGAGTTCAAAAGTTAATAATTATTATATTAATACACTCTTCTTCTCTTTAAAGTTCATAAAAATCTCTTTAACGTTCAAACAATCTTCTAGAGAAAAACAAACAAAATTAAGACACTGATTGCCGAAAAACAAACAACAAAGAAGTTGGTAATTGGTATAATTTTCATTCTTTAAACAAAATTAGGGGTGAGAGAAAAACTGAGAAGGTATGTTTTAATAGCTGAGAATGTAAATGGATAAATGTGATCTGTGTACTGAACAAGTTATAATAAAAGTCCGTTATTTGACAAATCATGAAATCTAGACGATACTCTTTGTCAAACAGATTCAAACTAAATTAATAATTTCATACTAGCTCTGTGTATATATCAAGTTATTGTAAAGAATGGTATATGATGATAAAAGAGAGAAGAAGGTAACGGTAGAAGAAGAAGAAGAATGAAGAAAGGAAGAAGATCAATCAAGAAGTGTTTAGAAGAAAAACACAAAACAAGACTTTAATCTCAAACTGAAATTGAATAATCCCAAATTACAAACCCTAATTTATTTATAGAAAGAAAACTTAACTAATACAACTCTATAAAGTAGTATTACAATTATGCCATTACTGTCATTATTCCAATAGACCCCTTATATTATATCATTCTACATTCCCCCTCAAAATATGAGTTTTAGAAATAAAACCCCAGATTTTGCAACAACAAAAAACCCATATGTGACTAGGGAATCATAGACTTTGTACATCACTATATAAACTGTAGACAATCCAGAGTACAAGCATAACTCCAGTAAGTTCAGCATGAAGTGAAATCTCTAATAAGTTTGCTCCTATCGATGTAAAGGAGCATGGTTTAAGTAGTTTGAATATGGATGTTTATTAATTAAGTTGATAGTAGGGGAGAGAAAACCCAGCTGGGATTCTTATTTTTGCTCATCTTTTAATTTTTTCTCTGGGAAAACCCTTCCATCCTATTATTTAATAAATCCAACCAAATTCTCTAATGAAGACCAAGTCTTTTCACTTATTTCATAGATGTTTCCTGTAACATTGCTAATACCTACAAGTTTATATATAACACTAGTACTACCATATGTTTAATACTATCTGCAGTTCTCATAAAGATGATTGAATGTATATCAAAAACCAACCAGAGAATATAACTAAACATTGTAAAAAAACAAGAATAGAAGCATAAAATAAGCATATATTTAGAGAAGTTGTTGTTGTAATGTAATGAACTCAATCTATTGATCAGCCACTTTAGTAATCCTATCCATTTAATCTTTACTATCTACTAATGGAGCCTTTGTTGTTACTAATTTGTGTCTATTTTTATGTGTTTCAAATTGTTCATTACTCAGAACCTTTATAAATCCATCAGCATATTGAAGCACAGAATGAATGTATTCCAGTTTCACTGCACCCTTAGCTATTAGGTCCTTTATATAATGATAGGAAATATCTATGTGTCTTAGTCTAGGTGTAGTTGTAGTTGTAGGATTTTCAGCTAAAAAGATGGCTAACTTGTTATCACAATAGATAGTTGGAGATTCATCAAACCTAATATCCAACTCTCTAAACAAATTACACAAGTTTTTAACATCTTTGCAGAAAAAGCTCTATATTCTGATTCACAACTAGACTTTGAAACCTCGTTCTGCTTTTTTGCTAATCACCCAACCAAATTTCCTCCAAACCAAAGACTGATCCCAGTTATTGACTTTCTGGTCCCTGGATCTCTACCCCAATCAGAATCACAGTATCCTATGATAGTTTGTGGTTCATTCATAGAGGGTGTGAATCTTAGTCTCAATTTTTGAGTTCCCTTAAGATACCTAAATACCCTTTTTGCAGCTTGTAAATGTAGATCAGTAAGTTGATGAAGAAACTGACTTAATAGGTTTACATAAAAGGATATGTCAGGTCTAGTTAGATTAAGGTACTGTAATGACCCAATCATGCTTCTGAATTGAGTTATATCTTCTAATATCTTACCATCTTTCAAGGTTAATTTAGGAGTTAACCTCATTGGAGTTTTGGATGGGGAAGATTCTCCTAATCCATATTTAATCAGTAATTCACTGATGTATTTCCTCTGAGTTAAAACAATGGAATCTCCTTGTTTTATGGCTTCTATGCCTAGGAAATAATTCAATGTTCCTAAGTCTCTGCATAAGAATTTTTTACAAATCAGTTCTATGCATGACTTGTTTTCTTTCTCAGAATCACCAGTTACTATTATATCATCTACATATACTAGAATGTATACATTTGTAGAGATATTGGTTTTTAAAAATAGGGAAGAATCTGTTTTGCTATTAGTAAAGCCATTGTTCACTAAAAACAAATGTAAACTAGAATACCAAGCTCTAGGAGCTTGTTTAAGACCATATAAGGCCTTATGGAGTAAGCATATATCATTTTGTCTATTTTTATCAACAAACCCAACTGGTTGTTTCATGTAAACTGTTTCAGAAAGATATCCATTTAAAAAAGCATTTTTTACATCAAGTTGATGAAGGAACCATTTATTTCTACCTTCACTACTGGACTATATGTAGCATTAAAATCAATTATTTCTTCTTGATTGAATCCTTTAGCTACCAATTTAACTTTGCATCTCTCCACAGAGTCATCATATTTTCTTTTAATTTTAATTAATACCCATTTATTTCCAATTAGATTCATTTTCGAATCAATAAAATGCACCAAAGACCATGTTTGATTCGAAATTAGAGCATTGTACTCCTCTAACATAGCTTTTTTCCATTTTCCCTCTTTGTTAGCTTGGGTAAAGGAAGTAGGTTCAATTTCTCTATAAATTGTACTTGAGCAGACAAAATCCTATAAATGTTTAGGCCTTTTTGAGACTCTAGAGGAGGGATCTCTAGTTATCTCATGTTTTTTATCAATATTATTATTTTTACAGATCTTGTTATCAATCTTTTTATCCTTATTACTAGATTCATGTTTTTCTTTATCCTTATCACCAGTCTTATGGCTAATAGCCATTGATTTAATTCCTGTTGTGATATCCTCAATATCCTTTTCTAAGACATTCTTTTTTTCAAGGTTAATCTGACTATTTTTTTCTCCCATGGAATTTGCTACACTAGGAGTTTTTAACTGTTGATCAGCCCTAGATAATGTTGGACTAGTATCTAATTCTCTAATAGTTTCATTTCCTCCTATATTAGGAGTGTTTCCTAGTTGATCAGACTTTTTGGTTCTGATTTTTCAGATTGTGAAACTGTTTTGGATTTAGGTAGAGAAAACAGAAAATCTCCAATTAGTGGAGATATCTCATTGACTGATTTTTCCTTGGTTTGTGCATCAGATTGAAGAAAGGGAAATTCTATTTCATTGAATTTTACATTTCTAGAAATATATAATTTATTTTTTTTCTAAATTATAGCAATTATAACCTTTATATTGATGTGAATATCTTAAAAAAACACAGTTAGATGTTTTAGGTTCAAATTTATTTCTACACTTATCATGTATTAAAGGGTAACAAGTGCAACCATTTTTTTTTAAGAATTTAATATCAGGGATTTTTCCTAACATAGCTAAATGAGGTGATTTACCTCCAAGAACAGAGGTAGTCATCCTATTTATTAAAAATACAGAGGTAAAGACTACCTCTGGCCAGAACTTATACGGAGTTTCAGATTGAGCAAATAGACATTTAGATGTTTCTAAGATGTATTTATTCTTTCTTTCCATTGCCTCATTTTGTTGAAGAGTATATGGACAAGAAAACCTATGTACAATGCCATTTTCCTCAGTCCATTTTTTCATTTTATTATTTTTAAATTCTCCACCACCATCACTTTGAATGGTTTTTATCCTGGTACTGAATTTATTTTTCACAAGTTTTGCAAATTTCTCAAAAAAATCTGATTTATGAGTTAAAGGTAAGACCCATGTATATCTTGTAAAATCATCTACTAAAGTTGTAAAGAAATGGAAACCTTACAAAGACTTTACTGGAGATATGGTCCCCATATATCTATATGAATCATCTCAAGTGAATTTTTAGTACTTAATTATTACAACATTATTAAAAGGCAGTTTGTGTAATTTGCCTAAAGGACAGTAACTACAAATTCTAGTTCTATCAACTAATTTTTCAAATTGTACATCAGCAGCCATCTCCTTCATCACCTTCATAGAGGGGTGTCTCATCCTACAATGCCACAAATCATTAGACACTTGTGCTGAAAAATTCTTGGCATCTATTTCTTGATTTACCTCTTCTTTGAAGTGAAATAAACCCTTCTTACTATTCACAATACACATAATCTCCTTGGTCTTCAAATCCTTGATAATAAAACCAGAGGGGATTAGTTTAATACTACAACCTAAATCACAACAAAGCTTTTGAGCAGAAATCAAATTTTTTCTAAGCTTGGGAATAAACAATACATGGTTTTAGACATAACTTTTAGAATTTAAAACAAATCTTATTTTACCAATTTTTTCAATTTTCAGATCTTCACCATTACCTACAATGACACCATTATTACCTGTGTAAGCTTGATATTCAATTAATCCAGAGTCATCAGAGGTCATATGATTGCTGGCTCCTGAGTCTAAACACCAATTTTCGCCAATGGTGATTGTGTTGGCATGTATTTCCTCATCACCATTAGGTGCTTCAACGGTAAATGCTGAAAAATTATCTCTTTCTGGACAGAATTTAGCAAGATGATAAAAGAGAGAAGAAGGTAACGGTAGAAGAAGAATGAAGAAAGGAAGAAGATCAATCAAGAAGTGTTTAGAAGGAAAACACAAAACAAGACTTTAATCTCAAACTGAAATTGAATAATCCCAAATTACAAACCATAATCTATTTATAGAAAGAAAACTTAACTAATACAACACTATAAAGTAGTATTACAATTATGACATTACTGTCCTTACTGCAATAGACTTCTTATATAATTATATTATATCATTCTACAGTTATTAAGTAGGACTAAAATAACATTAATTTGTTGAGTAAAATAGATAAAATGCAAAATAAAATGGCATATTCAAAAAGAAACTTGCACACTTTGTCTCTCATCGATATAAACAATATGTGGTATTTAGATGATCGAATGAATTTAAATATAATATTAGCAAACTTTATCATATCCGACGTTGCATAAAACAGAAACAATGTTTTTTTCTACCGATATATTTTAATCACTCAGAGCATTCTTTTAATATCTTATATCCGCCGGGCTGGTATAATAATAATAGGGTTTTCTAAATCAGTTGGTCCGAAATACTGGCAAACTGCTAGGATAAAACGTATTTGTTTAGGTAATTACTAAACAATTTACTAGTTACAGTACATAAGGTTTGGGGGGGGGACGAGGACGAGGGATGTCTCTGGAATTTTATCTTGTGGGTCGGTTGACCCATTTGGATGATGGGTAGGGTATGACCCAATAGGGTAACGAGTCTTGGGGATCCAATAATTTAATTAATTGGAGTGGTGGAATTTCCCTGGTAGGTTGGGCTCAGATTCTGGAAATTAATCTGGATTTTTATTTTGGAAATTATTTTTGGACCTATCCTTTGACATGTTTTGGCTATTTGAAAATTGAAACTCTCTTTCCTTCTTCAACTACTTTATGGAAATAATTTACTTGTTGCTGGTCCACAGAGCAGTCAGAATTGTTAGAAGAAAATCCATTGATGTCCTCGATCTCAGCTATGACTCGTCGCTATTCCCATGTGGTCTATCTGAGTGTAGTGTGAGCTGTTATCTGGAGCGTACTCTTCCTGCCTATCTGATTAGGTTCAGACAGTTTAAGTATGCAAATGATATAATTAAAGTTAAATTACTGATTACCTCTTTTCATCCGTCATGGATGAGCATCAGCAACGCGTCCCACTGAAGCAACGCTTACTGTTCTATTGGAGTTGCGCCCTTGCGCTTAAATTTGGTTCCATCGAAACCAATCTCAGTCGTCGTTATTATTTGTCTCAAGAGCACTTGTTTTGGATCACGTCGCGCCGTCATCCACCTCTGGTTCCTCTGCTTCCAGATGTGGAAGAAAGCTACTCTGTAAATGTTCCACAGAAGACCCCATGTCGGAGTTCCTCTCATCACTTTGTTCAGTTCGATTGCCGTTAGTCGAACAATATGTCCCTGAAGAAAATAATGTTAGACGTGGATTTTGGCACTTTATCCAAGAAGGTGTCTGCTCTGGAAAATGACAACTCGATGCTTCAGAAGGGGAATGAGGATCTCTCTTTCAAGATCGATGTCAAGCTAGGATAAAGAGATAAAAGAAGCAAATGAGCGTGCCTCCAACGCTATCCCAAAGGAGGTGGAATACTACCAAGATTTTATGGAGGAATGGAAGCTGGTGCTCGACCATGAAACGAACTTACAAGCTGAGAGGGCAGTCACCACTTACCTGTATCCATTTTCTAATTCCCTGAAAGATCTAAATATTGGATTTTTAGATAGATTCCCTAGATTCACAAGAGATATGTGAGACATTCAGATACCTCAACTCTCGAAACTCCGAAATGAGCTCTAGAATGAAGTTGGGTTGAGTGAAATTGGAATCATGATCAGAGGATTGAATGAATAGAATGCTACTCAAGTCCAGATACTGAAGATGTTTTAAATAAAGAAGGGATGTGTTGAATTCACCTGAGACAAATCCTTCATTAGTGGTACTAGTATGGAGTTCAAGCTTGACGACATGAACACCATGTTGTACTGTTAGCGCAGTGAATTTCTTCCCAACTGCAACATTCCTTACTCTTCTAGAGATAAAGAAACCCATTTGGGTTTTGAATCTTGTTTTTAAATTTATGTAGATCATCCATATCCTTAATAGAACAACCCATCGATACTCAAACTCTTCATGATTGATTATTGGGTTGAATCCAATGTTAGATGAAGAAATCTGTCAAATTGAAGTTGATTTTAGAAACATTTATTCAAGTCTTAAGTTGACATCAATAATCAATATTGAGTATTGACCAATATTTAATTTCAACAAAGACGACGGCCTTATTTTATACTAGATATGATGACAAGATAATTGATTTAAAAGGTCATCCGATATAGTTTAAATAAAGATTACATGGATTATTTATTAAAAGTGTAAAACCATGGTAAAAAAACATAATCTAAAAGGGAACATCTAATAAGGAGCTGGAATCATCAATCTCCAATAATAGCTGAAATCACCAACATCTTCATCAATTCATCAAAATCATCATCATCATCATAGTCGTAATCATAGTCGTAATCATAATCATCGTCGTGAAAATCATAATCATAATCTCCATCACCAATATCATCAACCTCATCATGATTATCAACTTCATCATAATCTCTAGAGCCCAGCATCTCTGCATATTCATCATCTAAATCAACATACTTTCCAGAGGAAGATTTAAGATATTTCACTTCAATTTTGCTCAATCTGTACTTCAACTTTTCCTTAATCATAAGGTTGAAACAGTAATCGATATGAAGGATTTCAAGTTGGGGGCAACCATCAAGAATAGCAATCAAACCATCATCACCGAGTGGATCTCTAATCATTTCTAATTTCTTCAAACCAGGCATATTTTTTGCTATTGCAAACGCTATTATGTTGCATTTTCCTTCGAAATCGTGCCCTTCACTATTGAAGGCAAAATCTTTTAGATTTGGACATGAATGTCCAATAGATTCAATTGCAACAGAAGACAAAGTGCGATAAGAGTAAGTATGAAGAACTTCAAGTAATGGAAATCTCTTGCAAGCTTCTAGTAAATCATGCTCTTTGAAATCAACTTCGTCCCCAATATTAAGTACTTTCAGCTGAGTAGACCTAAGGAATGAAAAAAACTCATTGATAATGTATATTAATAGATGTAAAAAATTGATATTCATATTAAGTGAATAAATTGGAGATCATTTAAATGTGAAGAACAAATAGAGAAACTTAAATTTTTTAACAAATAATTAGCAAATGCATGACTATAGCAATCATTAACTAAATAAATAAAAAAACTTGTATGTACCTCTCGGAAGCACGTTGGAAAATAAATTTGGGGAAGCCAACATACTGAATAGAAAGCTCCTTCAAACATCCTGCACTACGATCAATAGATGCTAATGCAATATAATCTAAATTAACCGTAGAAAACGATTTTGGGTCTTCCTCATTATCATAAAATTGGTTATCATCAATATGGACATGTCGATATATTTGAGATTCGTGTGCAAGTTTCCACCACTGTTGGCACACTGACTGTACCGATGATATTAGACAGACAACCCCAACCTTGTCAAATATCTCTGAAAGAACATCCCACGGGAGCCCCGCCCAATTTCGAAAGTCCTTGAAGAACATATCAGGATCATCCATTGGTGATATTGAATGGAAATTATTGCTGAGAAAATACGAAGAAGCTCAAAATCTTCCAAAATTCCACTGACACAAATTTACTCACATGTTTCATAATTCCTGATGGGTAGATAAAAAAAAAATACAGTAAAATTTAATGACAGATGGGTTTTAAAAACAAGAGTAAAAAAAAAAAATTCCTAATCCAAAAAAATCAATCAGCATATAATCGATCATCCACAAAACACCCTAAAGAACTACTCAAACAAGAAACCGGCCCTAAAGGAAAATGAAGAACAAACACTATGGCTAGAAGAACGGCGTGCTATCCCTACCTCCGCATGATGACGAATGATCCTCCTCCTCCGCCGAATCGTCTTCCACTTCCGTCAGATGTTTACCGAACTGAGAAAGAGAGAGCTCCTCAGTATAGGGTTTAGGGTTGTCGATCACTCGATCTCCTAAGTAGTTATTAAACAGTAAATTTGAATTGTATTAAATGTATAGTATATGTTGAGCCCAACGCAGTAGGCCCACTACTTAATTATTAAGTACTAACTAACTAACTAATAAACAAACTATTATTATTTTTAATCATGTGAAAGCAAAATTATGTGAATTTTGTGACAGAACCTTCAGTATACATTAAAATTTAAAAGTGCATCATTGTAAAAAAGGTTAAATCTTAACGGAATCGTAATTTGTGACAACATACATAGTCACTATGTTAATTACAATACATAATTAACTATGTATTTAAGCTATTTGTAAAATATTTAACCCGAATTTCAATCATATTAATTTTATAAATCGACTAATCCGACAACACATGGAGTAAATGGACTAATAAATTAACCAAATGACAAAAGACTAATTAGTCATTAACCATGTGTTACTTTGTAATAAGTAATTATTTAACTCTACCTAGCTATTGTGATTAGTTTACTATACAGTAGTTAAGTAGATTAGTCAAATTATAAATACTTTACCATAATTACACACGTCGAGTGAGATTGTTTATCGATTACTTTTCCCAGATTGGGTGGGTTAATTTCATTTTTTTCAAATAACTGAGTATAGTTTAATTTTAATGAATAGAGAACGTCATTTGAAAAAAAATGAAAAATATATCAACTGGGAATGAAAGAGAGTAAAATTAACTTATCTTTCGATCTAAACTTCGTTTTCTTCACTTTATCCGTCTTTTCATAGAATTCCATCACCAATAGTCGTTCGAAACCCGTCGTCATCAATAATCAGTCGTATTTAAAACAAATAAAAAGATAGATTAATGTAAAAGTAAGATTTTAATGATATTTAATTTTTTTTTTTACAAATTAACTTTAATTTTTCCACAACGTACGTACTTTGATATATTTGTATTCTCTTAATCAAAACAAAACATATATATATATATATATATATATATATATATATATAGGTTTTTAACAAATTAATTATTCATATGACAAGATTGTCTGCAATTGTAGAGTTTTTGGGTATCACTGTGATACCAGATCGGATGTAGAAGCCTTGAGAACGTCTGTCTGCTTCCTCTATTCCCTGCAATAATTTTTTAATTCTTAACACTTGCACTTATAATATTTCATGACGTGCTGATTCATTATTTTAAATCAAATTTTGTATCATACTTGTGAATTTGTAATTGTCACATTTTTGCCAATCCTGGCGTTCTTGTCGATTATACAATCCCTGCATCATACATACATATATACAATTTTTAAAATACAGGGTCTGGACTTATATTGAATGAAACCCCTAAACTTACTTGATCTTCGTGTTCTCTCCAATTCCGATCGGAACACTTCCATGGGCTACAAGTGCTGCGATTTCTGCATCAGTCTCGTAATAGTCGGCACCGATCATCACCGTATCCTAGTAAGAAGAACATATATATATATATATATATTTATATATATTATTTGCGCCTTAGACGTACACCAGTTATAAAGAAAAAAAAATTATCGACGCCACTCTGACCGGGAAAGGCATCCCGCAGTCAAAATTGGCGCATGCACCTAATCTGGCAACAACATTATTAATTTGCAGCCATAAAAAAACCTTTTTTTTTTTTTTTTTTTTTAAATCTAACCTTTAAGTGAACACCATTGCTTATTCGAGATCGTATTCCAACAACACTATGCTCTATACAACAGTTCTTCAAGAAGCTTCCATGAGAAATTATTGAATCCATAATCTGAAAATTTCTAGTGAGAACAATTAATTTATTTTCATTTAAATACGAATGACAGATCATCAGCAACCGGACCAACCTTGCTATTATGAACTTCTGATGAAGGTAGATTTCTCCTTGACGTGAAAATTGGGTTTGCTTCGTCGTAGAAACTAAATCGAGGTGGCTATATATATGATATGGTACGATCAAATTAAAAATCAAAGATGGCGTGGGTGATTAGTTTGAATTTAAGAAGAATTAAGAAATGATTGATATCTAGCTATATACTTACATGTTGAGTTAGGGCAAGATTTGCATTAAAAAATGATTTGATTGTCTTGATATCCTCCCAATAGTCATTAAAAATATATGCCTACAAATATGAAGTGAATTTTGAAATTTCATGGTTTGTAAATTGTGATTGATAAAGAGATTAAAGAAAGGAAAATAAAAACCTTGACGAAGAACTCTTTTACAGAAGCTGGTATGATTTCAGATGCAAAGTCGTTAGCAGTTGGAAAACGCCATCTTAGAAGATTTAAGAGTATATCTTTTTTGAATACATATACTCCCATTGATGCAGTATATGGCTTCTTCTCTGTATCATCTGTTTTCATTGCCATCAAATCATCTCTCCTAGGTTTATCCTTAAATGAAATTACTCTCCCCTTTTCGTCAGTCTTCATCAATCCATTTTCTAACGCTCGACTGAATATAAAAATCAATCAAATCAAAATACAGATTAAATTGTTCTATACACCTGTTTTTTTAGCGGCCGGGGCTTAACCGCTAATCTTATCAGGTGAGAACCTTTCGGTACATTTTTCACCTGATCGATAATAGAGAACACTTCAGATGAGATCCAAAATATATATACCTCTTATCAACAGGAAGACCTGAGATTGTGATATCAGCTCCACTTTGTCTATGACTCTAAACACCAAATTATAAATAGGAATATTATAAGTTAATAGACAATTAACTAGCTTAAGCATGCTTGATTACCATCATTGCCCAGATAATAACGATCGATCGATAAGCTAACCTGAATAAGGTCCATATAATCCATACGATAGATATGATCTCCATTAAGAATCAAAACATCCTCAATCTCCTTCCCCCTGACATCCTCAAAAAGCCAATGGAATTGCCTAACAGCATCCGCGCTCCCTTGAAACCACTTGTTACCCGACTCACCTGAAGTTTGAGTAGCAGCAAGAACCTAGCTAGGTTTTAAATATTTGAATGTACAACATCATATACATATATAAAGAGAAAAAGAGAGTTTAGTACTAGAGCAAGCTAGCTAGGCTTATATATGTAAGTTTATAAATAATTAATTACTTCAACAAACCCATTTCCGAAATTGACTCCATTCCCAAAGTTGTAAGCTCGAGCTAGATGGCGATTAAGCGAGGCGGAATTGAAGTGAGTAAGGATGTATACTTTGTTGATACCACTGTTGATACAATTGCTCATTGGAATATCAATCAGTCTATAAGAACCTCCTATTGGCACCTACATCAATCCAAAATTCCAATCCATTGATCAAATTCAATCCAATTACCCCAATGGACAAATTAATTAATCAAGCACACTAACAGCGGATTTGGCTCTCTGATTGGTGAGTGGAAAAAGGCGATTCCGAGCACCGCCGCCAAGAATAACCGCCACAACCGTCCGAGCTTCAGTCGACTGCCCGCAAAGTTAAGAAAATTATAAACATTAATCAAAAGAATTGTATATACACACATAAACACAAACACAAAGTGGGTTGTCTTTATAAAAAAGAGAGAGGTTGTATGTAGTATATATACCTTGTTATCTGAAGCTGCATCTATGCTGATTGTTGTGGGTGTGGACATCGAGATGGAGTACTTAAGAGGGTGATAATCTGAATTAAGGTAAATATTAGATTTAGAACGAAACTGCATATTATAATTCAACTTCATCGCCATCATTTTAGTCCCCATCATCTCCCCACTCCCAAATCCATGGCAGCTGCAGCCTGATATTGCAATTTGCATCGGCATAATTAGTAGAGTCGATCAGTAGTCGATCTCAGCAAGCAAGCTAGCTAACTAGCCAGTACAGATCAATCCAAACCAGAAGAACCACATTATCTATCTTATCTATATCATGTCATCCACATGTTCTCAATTTCCATTAATCCTCTTAAAAAAAAAAGTGAAATTTCCACTAACCTACTTTGGTATCAGTATTAATTACATCAATATCCTCAAATAGATTTTAAAGCAATTAACCAAAACTTGCATATTATATATGATAATATGTACAAGCACTAAACAAAATGTCAAAATCACATGAGGTGGCAGCTATTGGTGTTGTCGTCGCTGAAGTACGACTGCGTAGACGGATAAGACGGCGAGGGAATGGCGGTGGTGGCTGAAACAGGTGGACGAACCGGAGGATGAATGTTAGATTTAATCGGTAGTTTTTGTTCTTCTTCTCCGACCAAGTTTGGTGTTTTCTTTTTCTTCTTCTTCTTTGCAGCATGGGTTCGAACCAGAACCTCCTGAAGCGTCGGTGTAGTTTGAATCGTCTCCGGAAGTTTAATTACCACATCAGCTTTTGACCTCCCAAATTCGACTTGATCATCATGGGTTTTCTTCTTCGTCTCCTCTTCCTCCGTTACGATCACACGATCACCGGATAATTTAGCTACTTCATCCTCATCCTCCTTCTTCTCCTCCTCCGTCGTGATCTGAATCTCCTGTTCACCACCACCACCATGACCAATATCAGTATCATCATCATGTACATGGTGAGATCTAGGTCTGAAGACGTCCTTGATGAACCCTAGATTAAACCATCTTGCCTGTTGACGACGATGGTGTCCAGACAGTCCAGTGCCATGAATATTCTCTTTACGATTTTTCTTCATGACGGTGACGGATTTGGTGACGACATCTTTACAGATCTCCTCATCACCATCGTTGTAAGAACTATGGTGGTGCTTCTGCTTCTTCTGGTTATCGAAATTAGGTTTAAACCCACCCTCGTCGGCGACGTTATTGGCATGATCGTGACCGTGATCGAATTGGGCCAGTAGAACGGATGGCTTGTTATTTTTCGCGAGCTTGTTTATAAGAAGGGAGGGATCGACGTTACCCAAGACGGCGACGGTTCCCTGCTTTGCGTCGGTCTTGGTTGAATAAACCCCATCGATCTCTTTCAGAAGCTTCTTCACCTTCTTCTCGCATCCTTCGCAGTGTATGTTCACCTTCAGAAGGAATGTCTGAAACAGAAGATGTTAGATAAATTTATTTAATTTAAGTACTTAATTACTTACACGTACCTTCATGGTGAGGATTCCACCGAGCTTGTCGTCGTTCATTTTGAACCGCCGGCCGTGGATGGATACGATTGTGTTTGAAGGGAAGGACAAGTAAATTAAACTATTAAAGTAGATTAGGTTATTATGTGATTTATGTCGGTGTGCTGTGTACGTTCTTCACGTATTCAACCACGTAGATAACATGCATGCATTGGTCGGTATGTCGGATATAGATCACCTTCTACCGCCACGTAGTCAACAATTTTTTAATGTCCGTTTCACATGAAACACAGACATTATTTAACAAGGTGAGTTATAGAAGTATAAGAAGGTTTGGTTAGGGTGTGTTAGAATAATTTTTTTTCTAATTTGCCCTCATTTAGATAATGTAAAATATTTTCCCCGCGACCCATACCTGTGGATGACGTCTAGAACTTTCATATCGAAAATTTGCATTTAACTTTAGTTTTTATCTTTCATCTAAAAATAACTAAACAACACTTAATTGAAAATGATCCATCTTCCAGTTATCTGGTCAAATACAGAGGTTGACTACTTTACGCAGATCCCTCATCCAGTTATCTGGTCAACTATCTGAGGCTATATTCATTGCTTTAGATCTTTATTCATATATTTGTTCAAGCATTTACTTATCATATATATATATATCGAGTTATCTGGTCATATCTTGCTTATCAAATATATATCCAGTTATCTGGTCATTTACTCTATAATATAACTTAGTATTCATATACTATAATTGTTTATAAAACACCATCTGAAAAGTTAACTCTGTATTCATATACTGTAGTAAACTTCAAAAGAAAAATGCAAGTCCAATATATATAATATTATATTCTTTAAAATCATATAATATTATTATATTGCTAACAATATTATAGTATTATTATTATAGTACTTAATTGTGTGCAGTTAATTCTGCTATTAATCTGTATAAATCGAAAATATAGTATTATCCTCCTTTATAGTCTCGTATCCAACAGTACCCAAACCTCCAACAATTGATGCAGCGAGATGGTGGGAACCTGTATAATACGTCCACCGTGATATCTTTCTCTACTCCAACCTCGTCGACCATGGTGAAACCCATCTTGCTAGGGAAGTCTGATGAGCCTTTCATCATCACTTTCAACCTCGCCGCCTCTGTCAACGGCCCTCGTGCGGTCAGTCCATCTGTTGGTACCATGGACCGCGGACCGCGGCCCATGGACCGAACCGGACCGGACGGCCCAGGCGGACGGACGGGCGGGCGGACGAATGGACGAACGGGGCTGACCGTACAAGCCCACGAGGCCCAATAACAACAAGTAAAGGCTATAAATACCTCCCCTGGCCCAACTGGGGAGGGGGGTTGACAGTTCTGGAGAGTGAATACTTGGGAGAGTTGGGGTTGTGAGCTTACACCGACGAGCCCACACACCAACAGTGGTGAACCTGACGTGAAAGAAATACATGGCGGCCGGAGAGAAAAGGATGACGAAGAGCAGTTACCAGGTGGGGGAGAGCTCCAAGCGACCCGAGCGGGAGCTGGAGGGGTATCGGCCGGAGCGACGTCACTCCCGGGACCGGTACTCAGAGGAAGTAAGGGCCAACGAGGAGTGGGACGACGAGGATAGGCTGCGTATGGAGTTCGAGGAGATCAGGTACGGCTGGGAGTCACCCGAGAGGCGCCGGCACAAAGGGGCGGCATCGCCACCGAGGGCCAGGAGAACGAGGTCCCGGTCGCGATCCCGGGAGAGAAGGGAGAAGGAGCGCGAGAAGCTTCGACGAAGAGAACGCGCGGAGGAGAAGGATCGCGCGGAGAAAGAGAGCAAACGGGAGAGGATGCAGCTCGTGGAGCTAATATCCAACCTGCAGGAGAGCCAGCGTCAACTGCAAGAGCAAGTCCATCAGCTCACGGTGACCCCGCATACCCTGGAGTCGGACGGGGGCGGGGGAGGGGATCCCATGTACGGGCCGCCCGCCCCCCCGGAGGTTAGACTCGGCAGCGACGCCCCACCTGAGGAGCCCCCGCGAACAATTGTGGCGACGACGTCGGGGGGGGCAGTGGGGAGGCCCTGGCACAGCACCTACTGGACAAAGAGTACCCACTGGGCTGGAGAGCCCCGAAGATCCCCTACTACAAGGGCGACACTGACCCGGAGGACCACCTACACTCCTTCAAGACCAACATGGAGGACAGAACAAATAGGAGAGACATCTGGTGCCGGATGTTCCGAAGGGCCCTCACGGGCGACGCGATCGCATGGTACAGAACGTTGCCAACAGGGTCCGTACACACTTACGAGGGCTTGGTGGAGGTTTTCCGAGCGGCGTTCGCACACCGTAGGAGGAGGCCCAAAATCAAGGCAGCCCTCAGCACGATCGTACAGGGAGAGTCGGAGAGCACGCGCACGTACATGGACCGGTTCGCAAGCGAGGTGCAGAAGATTGAGGGGATCTCGAAGGAGGTGGTACTGTACGCCCTAACGAACAGCCTTCGGCCCACGTTTTTCGCGGGGGACTTAGTAAGAAAGCCACCAAAAACCTTCGCCGAGGCCATGGAAAGGTCCCACGGGGAGAGCAACGTGGAGGATTATCTGGGGGCAAAGATCCAGGAATGCAGGCGGCAGCAGAGGGGAAAGGGTGCCCCCGGGGGCGCTGGGGGGGGGCAGCAGCAAAGCCAATCCCAACAAACGCAGGCCAAGCCCCAGGCGGCACCGCAGGCGCCAGTGTACAGGACCGGCACCCCGGTGGCAGCAGGACGGAAGGAGGCAGGCCCCGCCCCGGCGGAAAACCAGAGACAGGTTTTTCTGACGTTATACGGAACAGGAACCCTACCCCTGCCGAGACCAATGAGGAAAGACACGGCGGCATTCAGGGATACCCGCCGATTTTGCGAATACCATGAGGACAATGGCCACACAACGGCCGAATGCTTGAACCTTGCGAAGGTCCTCAGCAAAATGAAGCCCGCGAACGGAGCCCCCCAGGCCCCGACGGCGAACCGCCCGGCGAGGATCCCCACGGGACACCAAGCGCCGAAGCAGGAACCAGCGGACGAGGCTATAGGGGACATCCTCACTATCGCCGGCGGCGGCGCATCGAGAGGTGACGACCCGTGGGAGGGCCGGCGGTACGCGTCAGACGTGGATCGGGCAGCAGGGGCTAAGCGCCCGCGTATAAACTTGGACATCTCGTTCACGGAGGACGACATGAAGGACATTACCACTCCCCACGACGACCCCCTGGTCATAACCCCCATCTTCCAAAGGGGAGACAAGTCCAGCGTGCGATTACATAGGGTGCTGGTCGACACGGGAGCGTCGGTGGACATACTGTACTGGAACGCCTTCGTCGACCTTGGGTTGGCCCGAGCAGACCTACTCCCATGTCGGGCCCCCATCAGGGGATTCGGTCAGTCGGAGGTCCCGGTGGCAGGAACATTCACCCTCCCAGTGACCTTGGGTCGGCACGCTCAGGCCAAGACGGTAGAGGTTGTATTCACGGTCGTCAACTTCACATCAGGATACAACGCCATCTTGGGGAGGACAGCGTTGCACGCCTTCCAGGCGGTAATGTCATCACTCCACCAGTGCCTCAAGTTCCCAACGGAGGCAGGAGTGTGCACAGTCCGAGGCTCTCAGAAAAAGGCGCGCGAGTGCTACTTCAATTCGGTCGGTGAAGTGATGACATCGAACGAGGGCCTACTCCACTCAATGCGGGAACGCACAGCAAGGCCCGAACCGGCGTCCCACACGATTCAAGCATCCCTCGGGCGGGGCGAGGTGCGAATGGGAAAGGACCTCCCGCAGAACATCAGGGAAGGTCTAGAACAACTCCTGAGGAAGAACGAAGACTTGTTCGCCGGCGAGTTGGGGGAGTTGGACGGCGTGCCAAGGGCGCTGGCGGAGCACAGACTAGCAGTGGCCCCGGGCGCCCACCCCGTCAGGCAAAAATTACGCCCGCTAAGGGCGGAAAAGAGGGAGGCGGCCGAGACGGAAGTCAAGAAGCTCCTCCAAGCGGGGTTCATTCGTCCGGTACGCTACCCCGCCTGGTTGTCCAACGTGGTAATGGTAAGAAAGGCAGATTCGGGGTGGAGGATGTGCGTGGACTTCACCAACCTGAACAAAACTTGCCCCAAGGACAGCTACCCACTGCCGTCGGTGGACCGGCTGGTAGACCAGAGTTCCGGGTGCGGGATGCTGAGTTTCATGGACGCACACTCGGGATACAATCAGGTGCCCATGGCACGAGAAGACGAGGAGAAGACGTCGTTCATCACAGAAATGGGCACGTTCTGCTTCAAGGTAATGCCGTTCGGCCTGCGCAACGCCGGGGCAACATTCCAGAGGCTAATGGATAAAATATTCAAGACACAGATAGGGAGGAACGTAGAAGTGTACGTGGACGACATACTGGTCCGATCAAAGGAGGCCGAAACGCATTTGGCCGACCTAGAAGAGACCTTCGCCAACATCCGTAGCGCGGGACTCAAGCTAAAAGCGAAAAAGTGCGCGTTCGGAGTCAAGGAGGGGCATTTCCTCGGTTTCCGAATCACGCCCGAAGGAATCAAGCCAAGGGAAGAAAAGGTGGAGGCCGTGACGGCCATGAACCCCCCGCGGACGCTGAAGGAGGTCCAGAAGCTAAACGGGAGGGTGGCGGCGCTGAGCAGATTTCTGCCAAGGACGGCAGATCGTTTGAAGCCTTTCTTCCAACTGTTAAGAAACCCGGGACCCAAGGTGGTATGGTCAGACGAGTGCGAGAGGGCATTCAAGGAACTCAAGCGCCAGCTTTCGAGCCTGCCAACGCTCCGCCCACCAACGAGAGGAGAGCCACTCACCATGTACGTAGCATGCTCGGAGGCGGCCGTTAGCGCGGTCCTCATCTCGGAAGCGGGAGGCACACAGAGGCCAGTGTACTACCATTCCCGTTCATTGATAGGGGCGGAGGAGAGGTACCCGGAAATCGAGAAACTAGCCCTGGCGGTAGTCTCGGCGGTCCGAAGGCTGAAGCCGTACTTTCACGCCCACACGGTCACGATCCCAACGGCCTACCCACTACTGCAACTCCTGCAGAAGCCGGACGTCTCGGGAAGACTAACCAAGTGGGCCATGGAACTCAGCGAGTTTCACCTAGTCATCGTGCCAGCAAGGGCAATCAAGGGGCAGGCAGTGGCGGACTTCATGGCCGAGTTAGCCCCGAGAGGAGTGGTGGAGGCAGGCGAGCAGTGGTGGACGGCCCACGTGGACGGGTCGTCCAGCAATAGCGGATGCGGCGCGGGGGTCGTGGTTGCGTCCCCGACAGGGGAAAAAATCGAGTACTCGATCCACTTCGAATTCCGGGCGAGTAACAATGCAGCGGAATACGAAGCTCTCCTTTCGGGGATCCGGCTAACTCGCGCACTAGGCGCGTCCAAGGTACATTTCCACACGGACTCCCGGCTCGTAGCCAACCAAGTCAGGGGGACTTCGTGTCCAAGGAGGACTCCATGGCGAGCTATGTGACCGAGATAAGAATGGCCTTGGGAAAGCTCAAAGAATGGAGGATCTCTCAAATAGGGAGAGAACACAATGGGGAGGCCGACACATTGGCCAAACTAGGGGCGTCCCCGGGAAAAAAGGAGGGAAGGTGGATCCGGATCGAGAACCAAGAACGTCCGACGCCGACCGCCGACCGCGAGCCAGCCAGAGCGTGCGGAGTAATAACTTCGGGGGACTGGAGAACGCCGATCACAAGGTTCATCTTGACAGGCGAAACGCCATCAGACCCGATGGAAGCCAGGAAGCTAAGGAACAGAGCGGCCTGGTTTGTAGTAGCTCAGGATAAGCTATATCGACGGTCGGCAGCAGAAGAGGTCCCCCTGCGACTATGCGTCCCACGCGAGGAGGGGAGGGCCATCGCACGAAGCCTGCACGAGGGGGCAAGCGGAGCGCACCAGGGCGGCAGAGCGCTGGAGAAACAAGTAGCCAGGCAAGGGTATTACTGGCCCGAGTCAATAAAAGACTCAGAGGAAATTGTTGGTCGATGCGACGTGTGCCAAAGGCATTCGAACGTCCAGAGAAAGCCGTCCACCATGATAAAGGCCGTAGCGACACCGGTACCATTCGCAAGGTGGGGAATCGACATAGTAGGACCGTTCCCGCCGGCATCTAGAGGGAGGAAGTTCCTGTTCGTAGCGGTCGACTATTTCACAAAGTGGGCCGAAGCGGAGGCCACAAACACGATCAGCGAACAGAATGTGCTGAACTTTGTCTTCAGGAACATCGTCTGCCGTTTTGGGGTCCCGATCCAGATAATAACGGACAACGGGACACAGTTCACGGGAAAGAAGTTGAGAAAGTTCTGCGAAGACAGCGGGATCAAGCTAAGCTTCGCGCCAGTCTACCACCCGCAGGCTAACGGGCAGGTAGAAGTGACGAACCGAACAATAACGTCGATCCTGAAAAGGAAGGTGGGCAAACACCCGGGAAACTGGGCGGACCTAGTCCCAGAAACCATGTGGGCGTACCGCACGACCATCCGAACGCCCACGGGTCAAACACCTTTCGCCCTCGCATTCGGGATGGAGGCAGTAGCGCCAGCTGAGTTGGTATGGCCAACCGCGCGTATCGAGCAGTTCCAACCGGGCACGAACGACCAAGCCATGTTCCTAGAAAGGGAGTACTTGGAGGGCCGGAGAGAGGAGGCGTCTATCAGGGATCTAACTTACAAGCGAAGGGTGGCAAGGTACCACAACGAAAGAGTGGCCGACAAGAACTTAGCACCGGGAGATTTGGTGTTGAGAAACGCCAAGGTAACGGGAGTCGATCAGACGAAGGGGAAACTGTCACCAAAGTGGGAGGGCCCGTACGTCATTACGGACGAAATCCAGCCCGGCATCTTTCGCCTGGGATACGAGGACGGGCAGGTGATAGAGAGAACGTGGCATGCCGACAACCTAGAAAAGTACAGGCGGTAAAGCGAGACGCACGCGAAACAACACTACCACTATTGTATCTGTTTTCTACGTCGGGCGTCCCCTGACCACGGCACATGAGGCCCAATAAAAAGCACCCCGGAGTGCACCCTTTAAAAGCGTTATTGTAAA
>LFYR01000811.1:930527-965475 GCA_001185155.1 Zostera marina
GGCCGCTCCCCCGAGCAAGAAAAAGCTGGAGAAGCCCGCCGAAAAGGCCGGCGGAGAAGTCTCGAGGTCGAACGACCACGTGGGACAATCCGCCTGGGCCCAGGCCGCTCCTCCGAGCAAGAAAAAGCTGGAGAAGCCCGCCGAAAAGGCCGGCGGAGAAGTCTCGAGGTCGGACGACCACGTGGGACAATCCGCCTGGGCCCAGGCCGCTTCCCCGAAAAGGCCAACGGAAGGTCCCCGGGGCCGAAAGGCCACACGGGAACGTCCGAAGGGCCCAGGCCGCTCCTCTAAGGAAAAAACGGTTGAAGGAAGAAAGGAAGCGGAAGCGACAGATAAGCAGGGAAACGAAAGCGAAAGGAGAGGGCAGACGGATCGACGGCCGAACAAAAAGCGAGAGAAAACAAGTAAGTAAAAGAGCAGGAAAAAGTTAAGTATTATTACAATGCAGGAAAAAGTTAAGTATTGTTCCTCCCGTACGAAAAAAAAACAAACACCCGCTACGGGCCGACTAGTCAAGGGGAGGGTCCACGTAGTCGGGGAAGTCAGCCTCGAGGTCCTTCTCCTCGCTGTCGCTCACGTCCACGGGAGGTTGATAGGAAGGGGCGCCGTTCTCTTTCCAATCGTCAAACTCTTTGCAGCTCCGAGGCACCACGCCGCGCGAAAGGGGCGGGTAAACAAGCGAACACATCTTGCGCCCGTGCACGTAACTCTTCCAGAAGCCCAGACGCTTCGAGTCGGCTAGCAGTACGGCGTGATCCGCTTGCATACCGGCCAAGCGATTCTTGAAGTCGGGAATAAACTCCTCGATAAAAGAGGCCTGCGCGGCGTCTGCCCGAGCTTTCTCTTCCTCCGCAGAACGGCGCAAGTCGTCAGCCAGGCGGTCACGTTCGCGCTTGACGGCGTCCAACTCGGTCTCCACGGCCTCAATGGTGACCTTGGCAGCAGCAAGGTCGGCTTCCGCGGCGGCAAGGCCGGTCGTTTTACGCTGAAGCTCCCCGTCCAGCTCAGCGCCCCTTCCCAGCCGAACATGAGCGAGGACAGAAAGCTGCAGCAGATGATGGTATAGGTCGAGGTCGACGACCGAAAGGGGACGGGCGCGCAGTTGAACGAACTCATCTTCGGGCGCCATCAGAGAATGAGCATCCGCGAGCTTTCGCTTAAAGATCCCGCCAAGGCGCGGCAGAAGGGTCACGGGATCGAGGGGGGTACAGCCGTCAAGGGTCTGCTGAAGATCTTTCATGACAGCCTTGAGGTGCCCGTCTTCAAAATGCCCGCCTCCCGACGGAGACACAAAGAAGCGGTCGAAGGTCCCGTCCGACGGAATGTCAGAGTGGCTGGCACCAGGGCTGTTCTCAGAAGTGTCCAAGTCCTCAATTTGGACCGAGTCCTTCATCAAGGAGGTGGCGACCGACTTTCGTTTCTCAGCACGACTCTTCTTCTTTTGCCGTCGGTCGGACCGGCTGTCTCGAAGGGGGGCATCCGGGGCACCAGAAGCAGAGGAAGCACCACGATGGGAGTCCGGGGCGCCGACCTCGACAATATTGATGGGAGATTCGTCAAGGGGAGTCTCGAAGCAAACTTCGTCGGCTTGCCTCTTCTTGTTGCGTTTAGGCGGCGGGCCGTCCCGAAAGTAAGGCGCCTTCACGGGCAAATCCAGATGGTCCTCGTACGACCAAGTGGCCAGCGTCCGGACGTTGACGGGCCCGTGACGATAAACCTCGACGAGGATGTCTTGAGCAACGGCGGCCATGGGATCCAAGCTGTCTCGGGACGGAGCGGCGGCTCGCTTCAGGGACGACAGCACGGTCCAGCGGGTGGGGAAACACGCACCCGAGTCCAACGTTCCAAGGGCACTGACGGGGACGAAGAAGAAGCGGTCCCGCCAGTGATGGGACCGATCGACCAGCCCGTCGAAGAGGGCGCCGGTGGAACGCTGAGCGACTAACACACGGCGAGGATCGGTGGGCATGGAGGTCATCGTGAACCACGTCAGGAAGACCGGTAGAGAGGCTGGGCAGCCGGCGCGACGTGAGAGAGTTTCGAAGATCACGAAGCGGTCGATGGCCGCCGGAGGGAACTGAGAGATGGTCACGCCGCAGTAAGACATCGCCTCGGCCACCAAAGACGGAAGCGGAAGAACGAGACCGGCGTCGGCAAACGGCGTGTAAAGGGCGACCGAGCCCGGCGGCGGATCAGAGGCAACACGCTCGCCAGCAACAGTGAAGGGGAGGTCGGGCTGGCCCATCTTCACCAGCGCCTCCCGGATCGCGTCGACCCCGACGGTGGACAGAGGGTCCTTGGGGGAGGGAGCGACGAAGAGCGTTGAACACACCTTGCTCGCCGAAGTGCGTGCACCGTCACGACCGGAGGAGGGAGCGGAGGCCATCAGCAACCTGGGAAAGAAGGTGGGGAAGAATAAAAGAAGGGAAAGGAAGTCAGTCGCGAGAAGCGAGTGAGGGTTTATATAGGGGTTAAGGAGGGCGCGGAAAACGAAGCGTCGCATACCCGGGTTGGTCAGAATCAGATGGGCCGGGAAGCCCCCGACGGAGCCCAAGAACCGGCCCGTCGGGGGCGAGGGCGAAGGTCAGGGACCGACGCGGTCGGCGGAGCTGGGGAGAGGCGCCCGTAGTAAGCCCGGCGGAGTCCAGCGACCGAACGACGCAAGAGGAGCGCGGTGGGGGAGTCCAGATGGGCCGACAGGCAGACCCCACGAACGAAACGACGTAGCAGGGCGACGTTTGAGCCGGCGATAGGGGGGCCCGGCACGAGGGACGGGAGCAGAGCTCGAGAAGGATGCGGGCAACGTCGACAGAAGACGCCGTGATGCGCGAATCTGCACGGACGTGCGAAGGCAATCAAAAAAAAAAAAAAAGAGGCAAAGGCATTTTTCATTAAATAAAACCAAGTACTACAAGCGGCCGGTGGCACGGCGGGAAAAAGTACACAACACACAACAATAGCTAATTCCGGATATAAAAAAGAAATAGGAGAGAAGTTGAACGAGGCGCGCCCCAGACGTCGTCCCATGGAGGCGGATCCACGGCCCGGATGAACGTGGTCGCGGTCGCGGACGTCCCCCGGACGAACTTAAGGGGCTGGCTTCGAGGATCCCGACAGAAAGTGGCGCAGGTCATAGGCCGGGAGGGACGAAGACCCGCGGGAGCGACGAGGACCTCGCGGCCGGCGGCGCCTCGGAAGGGGCGTTGGATCAGCGACGGCAGCGGGAGCGACGGTCGTACCTTGCTCGCGGGAAGCACGCGAAGTTCCGGCAGAGCCCGACGTGCCAGGATAGGGGATGAGGGGAAGCTCCGCGACAATGTCGTCGCAGCGAATCCGGTTGAGGCGGCGGTGGACGTCGATCAGCACGGTGTTAAGGCGCTGAGTCTCGGCTACGGCGACACTGTTGGGGATTCCAGTAGGCGACAGCAGGCACAGGGCCCAGGTAGCATGTTGAGCCTGCACTTCGCGGCCATACTCCTCAAGGATGTCTCGAGCACTCATAGTGGAAAGGAGAGGGGATGCGGAAAATAAGGCTCTCAAGCAGCCTATTTATAGAGAAGCAATGAAGGAGGGGCCCGAGAACCAAGGAGCTTTAATGAGAGCAGGTGGGGGTCGAAAGGGGGGTGGACGGCCCCAGGCCCCCGGGCCTGCTAAGGAAGGGGGGAGTACTGTTGGTACCATGGACCGCGGACCGCGGCCCATGGACCGAACCGGACCGGACGGCCCAGGCGGACGGACGGGCGGGCGGACGAATGGACGAACGGGGCTGACCGTACAAGCCCACGAGGCCCAATAACAACAAGTAAAGGCTATAAATACCTCCCCTGGCCCAACTGGGGAGGGGGGTTGACAGTTCTGGAGAGTGAATACTTGGGAGAGTTGGGGTTGTGAGCTTACACCGACGAGCCCACACACCAACATACTTAAATGGTGATGAAAAATTAAATGAAAGTTATATTACTACTTATATACATAACAAACTAAATATTATATTATATTATATGATTGTAAAAATATTGGCAAACTCTCGTCGTGCTCAACTGTTGATACCATGGACCCACAGGTCCAAGTGCACGAAGGGACCAGAGAGACAAAAGTCCATGAGGTCCAGAAACCGTGAAGGCAAATGTTATAAATACCTTCTTTGTCCAATAAAGGAAGGGGGTTTGAGAATCGAACTCTCAAGAGAGTTGAGTGAGGGAGCTTTTACCAAAGAGCCCACCCACCCACCAACATCAACATTTAATATGGTTATCAATCAATCAATCGGACATTTGCAATTTGCTTATAAATGTAAAAATAAATGAATCCATCGATTTCAAAATTAATCATAACCGCTGCATTTATTGACCATCGAATTATATTTAAATCTATGGTAATTATTCATTCTACATAAGGTCTATAATATTATATAGATTGTAAACTAAACTGTCGGCAAATAGAAAATCACATTAAAAAGACGTAATTAATTGGTAATTAACTAATTATGATGATCATACATACATAACTATGATAGTCAAAATACTTATCATGATGGTCAACTGACCAAGGCCCCAAGAATGACGATATACTAAACACCGGAAAAATCAGTTGACATTCACCAGATTCTGCTGGTTAATAACCAAATCGACCATGAAGTTATTTTGAGTTCTTCACATCTGTCGATTCCCAAACGACACCTGTCAATTTTAACAAAACACCTATCCTTCCTAAATGTATGCAACTGACCTGAGTGAGTGGCGGCTTCTTTACTCTTTGGGAAGCCTATTGTCATAACTGATTCAGGCGAAAACGAATAATGAATTTTTTTTATCAACACTGACGTTTTGAAATTAAAATTTGAAATGATGTATTTTCGAGTCGAGGGAGGAATCGGGTTAACGGATTTAGTTTTTTTAATAAGAATATAATTGTGAAAGAAATAAGATGGAAGAATTCCCAATCACCGACGGATTGTATTATTTTTGTGTAGGAGGACAAAAAAAAACAAAATGTTAATTAATGTGGGGGCATTAACTCACATGCATTTATTTAACTAAGAAAAAAACATAATACATGAATCTCAAATTTCTATCTCAGATTTTATTGATAAGATTAGAATTTTGAAACAGATAATCGGATAACGGACTATATATCTTATAATCGGTCTAATTGTTTATTTGGGTCCTATATATATTCTATTATGATCGGATACACAATTAGGGAGCTTACCAACTTTTTGATTTGGATTCCGTACGTTCGTTTAATTAACATTTGGTTCTTTAAAAATTCATAATGAAATAAACTATACATTTAACATTTAATTATTTAAATATATATTTTAATTTTTAAGTTATTTTTCAAAATAAAAAATAAACATTTTAAAAAAACATAATTAGTTTATATTTTCTTTTCTTTTGTTAATACAATCTTTAGTCTATCTTTTTTTTCACATTCGTTGAAATTTATTTTTAGACGTATCATTTTCTTAAAAAAAATTGAAATTTATTAGTTTATAATTTATTTTTTAACATTAAAATTTATTTTCATTAGTATATAATATAAATATAAAATAATAATACAAAATTTTGATTCGTCTAATTAAACGAAAATATTTTAAAATTTGGATTCCGTAGAACCCGAACCAAGATTTATGATGTACTTAATAAATCCCAAATTTAGCCTAATGAAAATTAGTTAAAAATAATTATTGATCTGATATTTTTAGTGACTACGTATGTCAAGAGAACCACACGTGCCACATCTTTACGACAAACTAAGCACGTGTTTCTACAGCTCTCCTGGTAAGTCTCACCGTCGCATATAATTGAACACCCTGAATCCTGATGCGTGTCATGCGCGGAAAAGAAGGATGGAATTTTTTAGAGGTGACCACATACACCCTTTTTCCATTACAATTTTCTGTCCAACACACATTCCCATTTGGCCATTTCCACTCTGTAGTAGTTGGATTTTCTCCGATCTAGTACTGCGACACTTCGGGCAGCACCGTCTGTTGAAATGCGACTGCACGTCAACACCGTTCTTTTTACCGTCATCTTATTCCTCTTCGTAAGCAGCAGAGACGAGGTATGTTCTCAACCGGAGACGACAGTTTCTTGCACAATGTGTTCTTCGTGTGACAACCCATGCCAGCCAATTCCTTACCCACCTCCTTCGCCACCTCCCCCATCTCTGTCTCCGCCGCCTCCGTCTCCACCACTTTATACCATTTGCCCGCCGCCACCTCCTTCTTCAAATACGCCTTACTTTTCCCCTCCACCGCCACCGTATGGAGGTGGCGGTGGGGTTTATTATTACCCTCCACCTTATGATGGGCATGGTGATGGTGGTGGTGGGAATGAGAAGACGCCTCCTCCACCAAACCCTATCGTGCCGTACTTCCCGTTTTACTACCACAATCCGCCGCCTCCAAACAGCGTTGCTTCCGGACTCCTTCCATTGAGTATTTCTGGTGTGATTCTTGTTCACGTCTTCCGTTGGATCTAGGTAATTCCAAACGACCGGCAGTCGGTGATCCTCGTCGATTTCTGTCATGAGTCCACGAGTTTTAGTTTTACTTGGATTTTTTACTGTAATTTTTAAGATATATATGATGCCCATATATAAAATCCATAATATCAATGAATAGGTTAATATATATTATATGGCCGGCGCTCTCATTCAGTTGTTAGAATAAAATAAAATAAAATAAAACAATCGTATATAAATAATTATTAACTTTTCTTTGGATGTGGAAATGAGAATCTGAATTTCTTTTTCTTACAGCTTTGATTTTGAGTTGCTTTAATTAATTTCCACTTTGTACGTTCGAGATTCCAGAACGAACGATTACAATTTACAATTTACAATTTACAACAACGAATCGGATCCATGGTCCATATTCCATGAATGAATTCCTATATATAATTACGTAGAATTAATTAAAGCACTCGATCATTTAAATACTTTCTTTTAATAAACCCTAACTTATCCAACTTTAACACAACACTTTAGCACTTGAATACTTAACAAAATATATGCGATCTAGTTAGAATGCCTTAAATAAATACAAAATTAGGGTAGTTTTCATTGAAAAATACGCTTCTCACGGATCCCCAAATAGCATATCATTTAGATCAACATCGACGGCCTTAGCCATTAGATCACGACTCATGACAGATGACGTGACGATGCCGTCTCTATTGACCGTAAAATATATTCAATAACAGAAGCTTCTTCCATATACAGTGAGTGATATATGTGTTTTGGCATGATCCCCGGCCAATTAAACTGTAAACAATCAAACTGTGATTTTTTGTTTGTTTGTTAATTTACATAGTACGTAATAATTAAAAATTAAGACTCCAATCTTAGATCGATTAACAGGACTAATCATAGAGTTATGTGTGAGACTGAGTTATTCTCTTTAACAACAGAAGATCGAAGAGGCCGGTAATTTTTATTTATTTATACAAAATTTACTCCATCTTAATCCCTAAATCTATCGTCATTTATTATTAATCACTCTATAATTTTATCAACACACAAATTCAATTTTGATGGATATTAATTATGACGTCAACATTCAACTCTTTAAAAAAGAAAAATCATTCTCACATATTAACTGTAACATTTATTGAGGTACCTACTTTACCACTTACCTCTAACAATATCCAACACCTATTTACAGAGTCAATTTCACAACTAACTAACATTATTTTTTCTTCAGACATTGACCCAGTGTTTAAGTGAAATTACTGACATTACCATCTTACATTTAAGCGAGACCTACTACCCAAGTACCCGACCTACTCACCCGAAACATTACTGTTACTCACTTTGCAAATCTGTCTCCTCATAACCTGTCGTTTTGTCTCGTTCCCTTCTTCTTCTTCTCATCCGCTCCTCTACTCGCTCTGCTACGTACTATCAAACACATCAAGACCGCCAATACCACCATCACCGTCGCCAGCCATTCGTGTCCGGTGGAGAATATATGTTTACGATCTCCTGTTAACTTTCAATACAGATCTTGTGAACGACTGCGATGATCTCAACCCGTGGAAATCACGTTACTCGCCTCTGTCTAATTCCGGATTTGGGGTTCCGTTTTTTAAGAAACTAGCCACGGATCAATTCTCCACCTTTCTCGCATGGTACGCCACGGATCAATTCTCCGACGAAATCGTTTATCACAGGAGAATCCTCGCGCACCCATGTTGTACTATCGACCCACTAATTGTACATCCCGTTCTACGCCGGACTGGATGTCGGCAAAGTTCTGTGGGACGAGAAGATCAATAATACGCCGCCGCTTGGATTTGCCTCCTGGATTGGATTACCCAACAAGCAAGCTGGAAGAAATCGGGAGGAAACCGACATTTCATAATTGGTTGGCCCTATTGTCTTCCTCGTGTTAGGGTTAGGGTTCATCCATAAAATGGAAGAACGACGATGACCGGAGACTATCGGAATTTTGGAAGATTTTGAAAAGGACGATGGTAAATCAGTTAAATCTCATTAACTGAATTATAAACTAACTATATTTATAAAATTCGGGCTATTATATCATATTGTATATTTACTGGAATAATAAATTTCCAAACCACCATGTTGGGCTGCTCATTTTCATTTAATTAATCTAATAATTTTAATTGAAACAATTGTTTTTGTAACTCTGTAAATATATTATTCTTTAAGATTAAAACAATGTTAGAGAAAATAGTTATCGTGTCATTAATTAATCTGAGGTTTATATTTCTTTATGCATTTGTTGTAGAAATTCACAATGCTGCTTATTAAAGTGTTCCACAAAACAACGTCATCTTCTTTGCATCAAGACGAATACGGTAACGCTGACGGGTTTCTTCTCCTACCCGTTGGGTAAACGTTATAGTTGAGTCATTATCTGATGTGCAGGGCAAAACCAGAAAAAAAATCCATTAATATGACACATTAGCAGGTTAGGTTAGCATTTTTGTAAGTCACGCTATTAGCTCTCCGGCTTTGGGAATTAGACGACGACGACGAATTAGCTCTCCGGTTACACGTACTGCTCATCATGGGAAATCTTGAGAAATCTTCACTCACCAAAAAGGTAATTAAATCACTCGACGATGGTTGGAGACTTGCTTGGAGTTATTATTCTTTCTATTATTTGGACTTATTGCAGCTTGGAGCTGAGTTCGTCGGAACCTTCATCCTCATCTTCGGCGCAACCGCAGCACCAATCGTCAACCAGAAGTATTACAGTGGGAGCGTTGTCGAGTCCACACTTATCGGAAACGCGGTTTGTGCAGGACTTGCGGTGATGATCGTCGTCATCTCAACTGGTCACATCTCCGGTGCACATCTCAACCCATCTATTACGATTGCCTTCGCAACCCTCCGTAAATTCCCTTGGGTTCAAGTTCCGGCTTATATCGCCGTACAAGTCATCGCTTCCATATCCGCCTCCTACGTTCTTAAACTCGTCTACCACCCTTTTCTTTCCGGTGGACTCACCGTTCCCAACGTCAGCATACCCCAGGCCTTCTTTATCGAGTTTATCATCACTTTCAATCTCTTGTTCGTCGTCACCGCCGTGGCTACTGATACTGAAACCATAGGGAATTTGGGTGGAATAGCAATTGGTGCTACAGTTATGCTGAACATTTTCATCGCCGGGTATGTACATAAATCAATCAATTGTCAAATAACATGCATGTACGTATTCTGATCAGATGGAATTAACTTATATGATAGACCGGGCACCGGTGGTTCGATGAATCCTGTCCGAACATTGGGACCGGCGGTGGTTGTAGGAAACTACAATCAAATATGGATATATCTCGTGGCTCCTACCACCGGAGCATTACTTGGTACAGCGACCTACTCGATCGTCAAGCTTAAAGAAGATGTTCTAAGTGACAATTTCGATGCTCTGCCAACTGCCAACTGCCAAATATCCAGTGGAGACAATTCACAAAGCAGTTTGTAGTATATATATAAAAAAAAACCTATGGGGTAGCCTAGACATCCCTAATTTCACAAATCCTTATCCGGTCCGATGACACTCAAACGATCGATGTATTATTTATGTTTGCAATAAATTATTAACGTCTTATTTATTATAGATTTAAATACTCGATTAATAACTTAATAGTCATTAAACACACACACTAACACTATAGGCCTATAACACGAAAATTTTAACTTTTAAGGACGAAAATAAAGAAAATTCCTTTTACTAACTTAAAAGAAGACAAAATCTACAAAATATGCGATGCTTAAAGACTTTATTTAAAACACAATTAATAATTTAATGTACATCACCAAAATAAAATTCATTACGTTTCAGTTTCCTCAAAATAAAAAAAAATTGATTTATATTTTGATAGAGTTTGTATTTTTTATTTATTTTTTTTTTTTGATAAAATACATGATACATATATAAATTATACTCCTTAAATTGAAGATTCAAACCTAAACCTTTATAAATTTTTTTTTTACAAATATTAAATTTTTTCATTAAAAATAATAAAGGGCAATACATGGAAATACAAATGAATAGGAAAATAAAAATACGATGAGGTTGATATTGTGATTTTCACTATATCAACTTTCTCCTATATAATCATCCTTTCTAGTATTCTAACTAATAATTTGGCTTCAGGAGGATTGTCTTCCAAATCTGTATAATAGTTCCTTCCAATTGTGAACCACATTTTTTTTTAAAGATATGAACTTTAAAGAACCTTTATAAATTCATCTACCTTAATAATGACAACACTTATCAACTGAGCTAATATTCTTGCGAATAGAAATATAGAATGCTTGGTTCTATACTTATCTAAACATCGGACAAAATCTACTCACTAATGGTTCCTTTTTTTTAAATAAAGATATTCACATAAATAGGTGTAACTGTGTAAGTAACTACTAAATAGTAAATACCGTGTAAGATCAAGGCAAGAATATAATAAAACTACAAAAAAAATATAAAAAAAAACTATATTTTCAGAGACCAGGTTATATCAACATGACTACATGAGGTAAATAAAACATTCTTGTATCTTTCAAAAATTATTTGTTTTATTCATTTAAACATGAGGTAAATGCCACGCAAAAATACACCACCACCACCAAAACATAAGTGAGATCTGGGTAATATCGTAATACCGAAATATTAAATGTTAAAAACTGTAGAAAGTGTAGAGTAAAGATTAAAAAGCCTGATGGAAAAGACTGTATTAGATGAATGATGAAACATAGCACTAATAAATTAACACTCAATGTTAATCTATAATCTATCGGATTCGTTAGCCTTTCTTAGTATTTGTGAAATCGTTACATATAAAAAAGGAAGACAATTAAATAAAGATATTCCAAATTTTAAAAACCATTTAAAACCAAATTTCAAAAAATACCACAAGTTTTAGGCTTTTAGTAATGATTCCGCCCAAGATATTTCAGTCATAGCTTGCATTCAGAAATTTTAGCAACTCATTGCGGTTGTTTTCAGCCAGCTTGTCTTCTTTTGATCTGTCAATTTTTAATTGAATCTAGGAAGAAAGGGAGGGGGGAATACAAAATTAATTGTAAGTAGTTTTTTCTTTAATTTTTTTGATAAGTGGTCTATATTATAAATTTATTATATTAAGTTAAAGATATTCTCACCTTTTTGCCAGATATGGCACTGCAACGAACGTTTTCTTCTTTATCCTTGCCTAGGAACTAAACAAAATAATAAGAGAAACAATGTAACTAGAAGATTTCAAGGCAAAAAGCTTGCAACTCCAAATTTCCAATAACAGAGCTTTTCTATTTCACAAACCTTGGAAAGCCGCACAGGACTACCATTTCTCTCAATCTTCTGTTTAAATATATAGCTCTCATGTTCAAGAGGACAACACAAGCCGCAAGTTACCACATAACAGGCCACAGCTCCAATATCAAAGAGCGAATGCATAAAAGGGAAACAAATAAAATAAGAAACTAGGGTAAAATTATAATTCAACTTTATAAGAAAAAACGATTATACAGCATAATAAGAAAAGAAATGAAAAAACTAGGAGTTTTGAAATAAAAATTAATGACAGAAATATTATAAGTTTATATGACCGACCTCTTTGAGATTATTCTTGCGATATTTTCTCTCAGATTTCTTGTCCCTATCCTTGCCTTTAGACTGGTAATTGGTAAAACAAATACATTATAAAAAAAAGAGTGAAAAAAAAAGAAAACTATAAGTTCCTATTGATATGAGTGAAAATAAACACAGCATATTGATATGAGAGAGAGTCACCTTCTTGGTCTTCTCACTGTATTTATGCTTCCTTTGACGATTAGATGTTTCCCGCTCGGTGTCTGAAGAACTGCTACTGCTTGAAATTCACAAAATAACAGTACATATATAAATCATTCACTCATTGATAAAATATTTTATCAACTATAAGTTCTTAATAACTAAAATGTAACAACTCAATTTCACAAGCTCATATCAAAGAATGCAAGTTTGGAGGGTCCCAGGGTTAAACACAATTTTAAACCAATAAAAGTTTTTCCAAACCTCCACGGTAACAAATTACAATCACAAAACTGACAACACTAAGGTCCCACTGTCCCAGTTTACAGATTTTATTTATACATATTACATACAGGCTACAGCAACCACAGACTGACTCTCATCTAGAAATGATTAATTGAAACAAAATAGATAAACATGGCATAATAAATAAAAGTTGAAACCTTGCTAAATGATTAACAAGCAAAATCTCCAAACTCTATGAAAGAACAAATATATAGCAAATGAAATCAGTTAAAACCATCATCAGGAAGGCAAATGGATTGCATGAAATTTTGCAACTGACTATGGAAAAATTGTATAACACTGATTTTAGAAAAGAAAATTGAATTGAAGGAAAAATTGTATGTCTACACCAAGAGGAAGCAAACTGAGACTAATAAGTAGAGTTAACTGTCTACTCTCAGTTCTTTACCCAACTGACCAGAACAAGATGACCGCAAAGTCCTTTTATCAACTCAGCCTGGTGATCCCCAATCACCACAAGAGATGCTATGGAACTGTGATCCCCAAAGTGTAGAATTTTACTCAAACCTTTGGAACCTTTCAAGGCTCTTAGTGCACCCAATGGGCAGACACTGGGTGCACTGGAGCATAGCGTGCTCAAAATGCACCTACACATCAGTGGCAATTCTGTATTTTTTTTTTAAACATGGATAATATCAAGGTTCGGGATGCGCCTCTGCGTGATGCGCAACCATCTGGAGCATTTGAGCTTTTGTGCGCAAAAGTGCACCATTGTGCCAGTGGCATTTTCGTAAATATATAAAAATAAGGGAAATTCATATATATTCTATATATCAATCCTAAAGTATAGGCATGCCAATAACATAATCAATTAAATTTTTTAGTAAAAAATATATTGGATAGAAAAATTATTATAATACATATATTTATTAATTATTATAACACCCTATAATTTATTTAACAAATGTACACTTTATTTAGTTCCATATTGATAGGATATAAAAAGTACAAAGAACACTATAATTTATTTAACACATGTACACTTTATTAGTCCTACATTGATAGAATTCAAAAAGTACAAAGAATACTTTATAATTTATTTAACTACACTTTTTTAGTCCGATATCGATAGAATTCAAAAAGCACAAAGAAGGTTGGTCTATAAATAAAGATTCATATTGTCTAAAACAAACATGAAATCTTATGAGTGGGAGGTGCTTATATTAAGAATAATATAGCTCTTTTCAGTTTTCATGGGAGAGTTTTGCGTTTTCAGAAAGTCTGGAAACTAAAAACCCTGTCTGTTTTAATTTAAAAAAAAAAATTAAAACTGACCCGGATCCGGCTAAGGGAGATGCACATGGCGCATCACCCTTTGAGGTCGCATATGCGTGCGCATCCTGAACCTTGGGTAATATATTGAAAAATATTTAGAAATAGTTCGCCGGATTTGGTGACTGGAAAGATTGCTGGAGGAGGGTGTTTGGGGTCTGATTGAGGGAGGAAATGAAGAGGGGAGAAAAGTGGAAGGTAACTCGCGATTCGGATAGAATGTGAATCATGAGTGGAGGTTATTTAAATTAAATGATCCCAATCCAAGTCGGATCAGGCCCAGGGAGCATTGGTGCCTAAGCAGTAAGCACGCACTATGAACCTATCTAAATTCCAAGATGGTTCCCATCTGTAGTCAGTGAAGAAATGAATATATGATTCACCCCAAGCATATGTTGACGGAAGAAAGAGACTGCACTCTATAAATGGGAAGAAAGTCCCCTACCCTGACTGCTTTCCCATGAAATTTTTCAACAACATTGGGGGAACATAAATTGGCATCACAGCTGGAATTTGGATTGTTAGAGTGCCAATTAAATAACATATTATATTTAGAATATCATTAAGAAATAGAATTATAGGAATAATTCCCTTCGTGTAATATAAACATATCAGTAATAGGAGGATGCAAGAGCTCATTTTAAATCTATTCAAAGGTACATTTTTCTCACATATAAAAAAGCATATTCTTTTTTTCCACAACCATGCATTTTTCGATTCAATGACTTAGGCTTCCGTAATCAACACAATGTAGGTGATGGGATTTTCTGGAATTCTACTGGAGTGGATCAAAGAGTGTTTTTCCACAGCCTCAGTTTTGATGCTAGTGCATGAGACCCAAAAACCACTTATTTCTATAGAAAAGATGGATTAAGTAGGGCAACCAACTACCAATAATCCTCGTCAATCTGGTTATCGAAAACTTAAAGTCAAACAAAAACTCAAGTAGAGGAAGACAGAAGAATAAATGCCTTCACATTGGGAAAAACAAAATCAGTTATCCATTTGGTGTTAGTGGACGATATACTTTTTTTTAAACGTAAATCACAAATTACCTACTCAATTTGGTATTTTGGTTAAGTATTGATCTTATCACTACAAGCTCACTATGAAGATTTGAAAAGGAAATGTCATCTCCTACAGTCCTACAAACGAAGGATTCAAATGGTGAACTGGATTTTAAATGGGAAACTGAGTTACTGGATCAACAAGCAATGAATTCAAATAGACATTAAGATAATTAACAAGCAATTATCATAAATAGCAAAAAGTTCTATATACATGAGGTGGTTGAATGAGCATTAAGTAAAGGGCAATCTCCTTAAATCAGATAATAAACACTCTGGAAGAAATGAAGTCGTCAATTTAAAGCAGAAAGCTACAGAATTTAAAAAAAAGGTAGTTCTTTTGACCTATATTAAACGTAGCTATAAGGACCAAAAGAGACATATTTGACTGGAGAAATAGAGATTTAGGGAAATTCTCAAACCACACATGGTCGACATTAACAGATATGAATTACCATTTGAGTCTGTATGGATGGATGCATAATAAATAGAATAGTAAGAGGGTAATGGCTATCATTAATAAAGATAAAATGATACATAGTCACTTCTCTACAATGCTTACCAACGGAAAGAGACCTCCCTACGAGTCATATTCTCCTTTTCCAGAAGAAGAAAAAAACAGTAGAATCTCATAGATATTAAGTTCAACTGATCAAGATTGAAATCAATAAAATAAACAGAAAAACTTAAATTCGAACTCTTACACAATTAGTAATTAAAAAAAAACGACAAGCAGATCAGATAAACAAAGTTTACTTTAGGGTTTCGCAATAAATCTAAAATAATAAAGAGAGAGAAAAATCGCACCTGTATTCATCTGAAGTCGATCGATGTTTCCTCTTCCGCTTGGATGCCCTAGGATTGTGCTTCTTACGAACCTTCAAGACCTCCTCACGACGTCTCCGTTTGTGTCGATGGCGACGCTCACAGCGAGAAGAAGAGGAAGATGAAGAATCCGAAGATGATGAAGAGGAAGAGGAAGCTGTGGAAGCCGCCATGGGTAATCGAATGGATGTGCGAGGGTGACCGTTTTGTGAAGTGTGATTTATGAAATCCAAAGATGTTTAATAGATAGTTATTGAATTATTGGGATTAAAAAGATCCGAATGTCAGGCTTTAATTGTTCCCATTTACCAACAACTAAGCGGGTTTGGTCGAAAATCAGATGGATCCATAATCGGACTAAGATCAACTTTGGACCGGAATTTGTGTTTCGTTGTCAAGGTTTAAAAGTTAAAACTATTGAACCTAAATTAGTAAATCCGATTCGAGTCATTTTATTTTTATTTTTGCAAGCATTGGATATTTTTCATTAAGAATAACGAAGGGAGATATACTAAGAATTTACAATATAATGTTGGACTCATACGTCTTTAGACTTAATAAAATACTTTTGGTCAATTTACAAGCGTAATATAAATAGACTTGTATAACTCTTTTTAACACAATTGTATTTTCATTTTCTTAATACAAGATTGTCTTAATACAGATATAAGATCGATTTTGTAGTTGATGGTTTGAGTGTGGACTTTCGCCTTTTTTTGTTATGTGTTCGCTCACAGAAAAATATGGAATTTGATGAATTTATTCACCTTTTGTTGTTAAGGAAGATATTTTTCTTCATCGTTACACAAATTAATCAAAACTCTACAATTGTCAATGAATCACCAACAACATTCGCAGCAAAATCAAGATTCTACAAAAACAAGAATTACAACAACCGCAACTCCGATCATCGTAATTATCGTAAAGAATCAAACTAGAAAAAATGAGAAATTCAGCAACAAAGATTCAAATAAAAGGAGATGAAGAAATCCAACCATAGTTTGTCAGATTTGTGATACTCCTCCCTCAAGGACATGGAGCAAAAAATTGTAGGAAAGTAGGGAAAACAATAACAACCATGGAAGATAAAGCAAATATAACAACTGGTTGTTAGACTCTGACGCCTCCTCACACATGACTCTTGAGATCGATAATTTGTTAGATGTTCAGGAATACTTAGATAACAAATTCATAACTATAGATAATGGGCTTGGTTTACCAATTTCTCATATTGTTACTGCCATTATGAAAACTGATAATGGCACAATCTAACTTAAAAACACATTGTGTTCTAAATTTAAAAATAAATTTAATTACTGTGCAGTTTTATTTTAAATGGAATAAAATTTAAAATAAAAGATAATACACCTGACATGAAATTATTTAGTGGTAAAGGTAATGATGAAATAACTACCAAGAATTTACAATATAATATTAGACACATATGTGTTTAGGCTTAATAAAATATTTTTAGTCAATTTACAAGTGTGATATAAATAGGCTTGTATAACTCTATTGTATTTTCATTTTCTTTATACAAGATTAGTTTTGAAATCATACTAGGAATCTAACATACATTTTTAGCATGTCTCGGTCCTCAATATTTTGTCAGATAAGGATTTGTTACTAATTATTAGGTAGAGTTAAGTTTATAGAGTAAATTAAGATTTTTATAGTTATATACTTATATTATATTAGGAATTTAGATAATGGTGTGCGCTTGTTAGTTGTGTAATGGGTTTAATTTGAATATAAATATCTTTAAAATTTAGTTGGTTAGTTAAGTTAGTTGGTAGGCTTTCAATTAGTCGTTTTAGTTAAGATCCCATATTATTGAATGGACGTCCATGTTCTACTCCAGTCCGCCAGGTCGTCGTTTAATGCAAAGATAAGTGTCGACAACGAAATGAACTCGTTTTTATTTAAAAAAAAAAACACCCCCGCCGCCGGCATATTTCTTCCACGAATAAAACAAAACCCACAACCATAAATAATAATCATAGAAGCTAGAAACCCATATACTTCTTATACTTTTGTACATTCCAATAGCATATATATATATAACACCCGTGATTCACGATGATGCAATCATCGTCCAGGGGCCCCGGACAGGACCTAGAAGCCCGGCCGGAGAAGAAGCAATTCACCATCGTCATAGTTTCTTCTTTGTTTCTCGTTGCCATGGTGGTAGCTGTAGCCGTCAATGTAAGCCGTCCTCACAGTCACACAGAAGATCCACAGGGAGGAACCCACGTGGCAGCGTCCGTGAAAGCTATTGAGTCCATATGTCAGCCAGCCGACTTCAAACAAACTTGTGTAGAGAGCTTATCAGCTGCCTCGACGTCCAACACAACCAACCCTAAGGAGCTCGTGGGAGTGTCTTTCAAGGTAGCAATGGAACATATCCATAGGGTGTTTAACGAATCTAAGACTTTGCAGGAAGCTCAGAAGGACCCAAGGACGACTGAAGCTTTACAGAATTGTCAAGAGCTTTTAGATTACTCACTCGACGACCTGCAAAGGGCGTTGGGTCAAATACAAACATTTGATATTGCCGCCATTAACAAAGCCGTCGAAGATCTCAAGATCTGGTTAAGTGCGTCGCTTACGTTTCAAGATACTTGTCTATACGGATTTGAAAATACAACTGGTGATGCCGGAGTTTCCATGAAGAAAGCCATGAATATAACGTCACAGATGACGACTAATGCACTTGCCATCGTCAATGGCCTCTCCGACCTCATCACTCAGCTCAATCTTCCGATGTTCACGAGTAGGAAATTACTCGGTGATCTTAAGGACAACGTCGAGGAGTATATGGTGGATGGAATGCCCAAGTGGGTGGATGAAAAAAAGAGGCGATTACTGGCAATAGATATCGACAAAATGAAGCCGAATGTGGTTGTGGCCAAGGACGGTAGCGGAGATTACAAGACGATCACGGAAGCAATTGCCACAATACCATTGCTCAGCACTACACACTACATTATTCACATCAAGAAAGGTATTTACAATGAGAAAATAAAAATCACCAAGAAAATGAAGCATGTTGTGTTCGTCGGCGATGGCCCGACCGATACTGTAATCACCGGATCATTGAATTTCATCGATGGTATAACAACCTACAAGACCTGCACCGTCGGTGAGCGCGCAATTAAGTATTTGATCGATTGATTTGCATGTGTGATCACATTTGTCAACTCGATTGATTTGCAGCTATCATCGGCAATGGGTTCATCGGGAAGAACTTAGGGATTGAGAACACTGCGGGAGCAGCAAAACATCAAGCTGTTGCACTACTAGTCCAGTCGGATGAGGCGATATTCTACAAGTGTCAGATAGACGGATACCAAGACACTCTGTACGCCCACACACACAGACAATTCTACCGTGATTGCACCATCTCCGGCACAATCGATTACATCTTCGGAAACTCCGCTTGCATCATACAAAACTGCAAAATCATAACCAGAAAACCCTTGTCTAATCAACGAAACATCATCACTGCCCATGGAAGGAAGAACCCAAAAGAGCCGACGGCACTTGTCCTCCACAACTGTAGCATCGTATCTGACCCCGCTTACGAGCCATTAATAAAGTCCAACCCCACGTTTCTCGGAAGACCATGGAGGGAGTTCTCAAGAACCCTATACATCCAGTGTATGTTAGGTGACTTGATCAACCCCGATGGATGGTTACCTTGGGGAGGTGATTTCGGCCTAAATACTTGCTACTACGTGGAATTCGACAACAGCGGACCTGGTTCGAACACTGACAACAGGGTGAAGTGGAGAGGAGTGAAGACATTGGAATATGAAAACATCGAGCAGTACACAGTTGAGAATTTTATCGAGGGAGGGGATTGGATCAAGCCAACCGGCGTTCCGTACATACCCGGAATGTTGCCAGTTATGAATAGACAACGTGCTGCTGGACCTACGGCGGGCATCGTTGGTCCTTTGGCACCTTCTACGCCAGTCTCCAAGGTTTGAGAATATTACACACATCGGAAGCGGACGAGTGAATTTAAAGCTCTCATTAAATTAATGGACGTACGTGTGTTTTGATCATTGCTATATTTTTGGGTTATAATCAATTGGAGTTTGTTAAACATTATTATATCTGTAGACCTAACATCTTATCGATCTATACCACGATGGGATCAACCTAACTAACTCATTCGATCGGGACAATCACTTACAACTACTTCACTTCATCTCACTAACTCACTTAGTCTGATCGATCTAAACATATATAATTAATTTCCACCGACTAATTAATATTTAATTAATGATTAATTGAGGGGTTCAGTGTAAATAACCACTCGATATAATATTGTACATGCATTTTAATTTTATTACTTTCAATATTTATTATAAACGATAATATTCTTTTAATTAATGACTGTTTTATATATATATCGATCGATCACTGTCAAATTGTCAATAATCAATATCAATTATTTACCTTAAAATTAACCTATCAATTAACTGAAGAAGATGTGAGACCGGAGTGGAGCGTGAGACCAGAGTCGTCGTTAGGGTTTGGACGGTCGTCAGGGAGAGACAAAGAGTCGTTTGGGAGAGAACCCAAAAGGTTTGTTTTTGTATTTGAAAAAGTAATTAATAAAATATTACAACTTAACTATTTATACTAAACCCTAACTATCTATTGGGCCAACATCCGAGTTGGTCCTCACTTAACTTAATTTGAATTAAACCTGATAATAAACCTTAAACTATCTTAATATCTCAATACCCCCCCTCAAGCTGGAGAGTGTATATCATATAATCCCAGCTTGGGTAGTAGATTGCGTAGTGCTTCAAGGCTTGCTGGTTTTGTTAAGATGTCTGCAATTTGTGATGTTGTTGAGACATGTTGTAGTTTAAATAATCCAGCTTGAAGATGATCACGAATTAGGTGGCAGTCAATCTCTATGTGCTTTGTACGTTCATGAAAAACTGGATTTGTTGCAATGTGGATTGCAGCCATATTGTCACAATGTAACATTGTTTGTCCTGATGGTTTTACCTGCAGATCATTCAAAAAATAATGCAACCACATTATCTTACATACAGTTGATGCCATAGCCCTGTATTCACTTTCAGCAGATGATCTACTAATAGTTGTTTGTTTTTTTGATTTCCATGCTATGGCTGAACCACCTAATAGAATTGTATATCCTGTTATAGACCTTCTGGTGTTGGGGCAATCTGCCCAATCTGCATCACAGTAAGCCTCTAGTTGTAGAGGTGCATCTCTCTTATATAGAATACCTTTACCTGGTGTTCCTTTGATATATTTCAGTATCTTTATAGCAGAATTAAAATGTGATTGTTTTGGTTCTGCCAGGAATTAGCTGTGATGGCATGACAACAAATGAAATGTCAGGTCTTGTAATTGTTAAGTATAGTAGTTTTCCAATTAGTTTTCTATAGATTGATGGATCCTTTAGTGGGGCATCATTTTCAGAGTTCTTGTAGTTATAAGACATTGGGATTTTGGATGGTGAGGAGCCCAATTGGCCAAAATCATGTAAGATATCAAGAGCATACTTCCTTTGTGATAGGAAGATGCCCATGTTGGATTGGGATACTTCAATTCCTAAGAAGTATTTGAGTTTACCCAAATCTTTTATATGGAATTGAAGATGTAGATATTCTTTCAATTTTTGTATCTCAGACTCATCATCTCCTGATATGATCAAATCATCCACATATATAAGTAGACAAGTATATGATTTTGCATTTGATTTAAAAAATAATGTATAATCAGAGTGAGATTGAGTATATCAATTTCTATTAGCTTGTAAGTTTTTCATACCAATTTCTATTAGCTTGTTTTAGGCCATATAATGATTTTTTCAGTTTGCACACCCTGGTGTCATCTGGTGATAGCATCCCTGGAGGGGGAGACATATAAATTTCCTCAGATAATTCACCATGTAAGAAGGCATTGCTCACATCCATCTGGTATGTTGACCAGCTCTTGATTGAAGCCACTGCTAGCAGTGTCCTGACAGAGATAATTTTGGCCACAGGTGAGAATGTTTCTTTGTAATCAAATCCTTCTATCTGAGTGTGTCCCCTTTCTACAAGTCTGGCTTTCAGCCTTTCAATTTGACCATTAGATTTGTGTTTTACTTTGTATACCCATCTGGAGCCAACAATTTTCCTTTCTTTTGGTCTTGGTACTATTTCCCAAGTATCATTGAGTTCTAGAGTTGCAAGTTCATCATTCATAGCTTTTACCCATTCAGGGCTTTGACTTGCTTGTTTGAAGGATGATGGTTCAGTTGTAATGGAGATTTTATCTAAGTAGTCAATGTGAGAGGTAGATAGCCTTTTATATGTTAGGTAATCATGCATAGGGTATGATGTGCCTTTAGATTTGTCATTGCTTGTAGCAAATGAACAAAAATAGTCATTCAATTTTGTTGGTGGTCTTCTCTGTCTACTTGGGTACCTTGGGTTTGGTATTTGATTTGTTTCTGAGTTTGATATTTGATTTATTTCTGAGTTTGGAAGTGTCATTGGTAGATCATTTGTTTGTATCATCTCTGGATGTTCCGGATTTGAGATTGTTGAATTTGTGTCTGAATCATCAGAGATTGATTCAATTTGGTTTGTCTCAGAGAGATCAATGTCAATTATTAGATTTTTACTTTGATTTTTGGTTATTGTTTGATTGTTTGTCCTATTCTGATCCTCATTTAAAGGAAATATATCCTCATAAAAAATCACATCTCTACTTATGGAGATGTGATGGGTATCTAGCTCATATATAATGGAACCCTTTTGGGTTAGGGATTGACCTAGATATATGCATTTTTGCTCTGGGGGAGAACTTGTCTTCTTTTACAAAACAAGTTGAATAGCACAGACAACCAAAGGTCCTTAGACCTTCATAGTCAGATTGCCTGGAATGCATAAGCTCATATGGGGATAGATTTTGTGTCACCCTGGATGGTAGCATATTGATGATATAGGTGGCTTGGATTATTGAGTATCCCCATAACTCAATTGGTAGTGAGGATTGTAATTTTAGTGACCTAGCTACATTTAAGAGGTGTTGATGTTTCCTCTCAACCACACCATTTTGTTGTGGTGTGTATGGGCAGCTAGAGTAGTGGATGATTCCATTAGTTTTTAGGAATTCATCCATGGCTGAAGAGAAGAACTCTCCACCATTGTCAGTCCTTATAGCTTTGATAGATACATCAAAGTGATTTTTGATAAGAGCATGTAAATTTTTAAAAATGATAAAGCATTCAGATTTCATAGCAATTAAGTAAGTCCAAATATACCTAGTATAATCATCTACCACAGTCAAAAAATATTTCTGCCCATGGATTGTTGGAGTGTGAAAGTTCCCCCACACATCCATGTAAAGTAAGTCAAATGCATGTTTAGTTCTAGATGCATGTAATGGAAATGACTTCCTAGGTTGTTTAGAAAAATGACAAGTATCACAGTGTTCATCAAAAGTAGAGTTTTTAAAGTTTAAGAAATTGTTCAGAATATTTTTGAGTCTGTCACTCGAAGTGTGACTCAATCTCCTGTGCCATGTTGATGTTGTAATGACACCTGCAAAACAATTTCTACCACTGGTTTGTGGCACAAGATATAATCCTTTCGTCATCCTATTCTGACCAACTTCCTTCATCTGAACCTTGTCATATATGAGTGTACATGATTTAGAAAATTGAACTGTATAGGTATCATGTTGTGTCAATTTGCTAATGGATAACAAATTAACTTGAAAGGATGGAATGTAATATACATCCTTCAATGTAATATCAGGTGAAATTGGAATGTCACCCTTTTGGGACACTGCTTGACTGTCCCCATTTGGTAGTGAGATCTTGAAGGGATCACACTCTGTAAGTTTTAGAAATAAGAATTCATTCCCACTCAGGTATTCTGATGCACCTGGGTCAATGATCCAATATATGTCTATGTAATTTGAAAAAATATTATTAGCATTACCTGAATCTTTGCGCTTGGGCAGGGGCCTTGGATTGTATTTTTCAGAATATAATGGGAAGACATAGGGCCCAATGGGATTATCATCAGGAGATTCAGCTTTCTTCTCATCACTGTCCCAAGCTGACCAGGTCTGTTCAGAATTCACACAGTTGGCTGAGCCTTGTGCTTTGTTGATCACAGTTGGTGTTGGGGTGGAAGGTTTGGTTCTTGCAACAGAGGAGGTGTTCCTGGAGGGATACCCATGTTGATTAAAACATTTTTCATCACTATGCCCAAAGACAGCACAGTGAAAACAGTACGTAATATCTTGTGTTCACTTGTTTCCCACTCCTGTAATAAATAGGTTCAGTGGGAGTAGGAGGTCTCTTCCTTTGAGTTGATGAAGATGGGGTGTTTGTGGGTTTGGCTGATTGATAGGGTGCTTTCCCTTTAGCTGAGTAGAAAGCAGAGCCTTGCAGGTTGGTGCTTGCATTGTTAGATAATTGCTGTTGGGCTTCTTCATGGATTACCATCGAGAATACTTTCCCAAAGTTGGGCAGTTTATCCATAGACAGAATGGTTGCTCTTATCTGCCTAAAGTTGTCATTTAAGCCCATCAAGAATTTCCTAACTTTGAGTCTCTCCTCTCTCTCATTTATCCTCCCATTCACATTGCAAGTGCAAGTGATGCAGCTGCACCTGGGTACCTCACCATAGGCATCTACCTCTCTCCACAAGGTTTTGAGAGTAGCACTGAATTTGGAAACATAATTAGAATCCTGCTGAAGCATAGCAATGTCCTGAGTCAACTGGAACAGATGAGTCTCATTTGACTGCCTGTACTGATCCCTAAGATCAGCCCATATGATAGAGGCATCATCTGTATACATGATTTGGGAGGCTATCTCTTGAGAGACAGAGCTCCATATCCATTGACGTATAATCCCAAGACAGGTTATCCAGGCCTCATGCTCTTCATTCTCACTATTTGGTGGTTCTTTAATGGCCCCATTGACAAACCCTAGCTTCCTTCTAGTAATCAGCATTGTAGTCATTTCCCTATTCCAGGGATAGTAGTTCTGGCTGCCCTGTAGGACATTGATTATAGATGGAGGACCATAGTCTGTGGATTTGAAGAAGTAGATGGAAGTAGGATCAAATAATGGACCACCAAGTGGTTTCTTCTGAACAGCAGGGGCATTCTGAACAGCCTGAGTATTTTCAGCCTCTGACATGTGGAATATTTTGTAGCATTTTCTATGGTAATAAAGTTGTATTAGTTTAACTTTGACTAATCTTGAATGAATCAAAGATAGTAAACTTGGATTTAGATCAAGTGAATCGATTTTGTCAGTGGTGGTTATCCCACTTTTAGTTTTATCATAGTGGTTGAATAACAGCGGAAGCAATGTAAGATTAATTTTTAATTTGACTATAGCAATACACTTAACAGAGTAGATTATGTTTGACATTAAGTATAGTATTAGATGCATTTTATTTGACATATCAGGTGGACATGCATGTAGAGAATGCCAAATTAATAAATGTATGAGATGTATAAGTCATGTCTACATGAATCAATTTATTTAACAATATTTGACAGAGAGGGCAGACACATAGCATTGAGCATTCAACATAGATGATCAACATAACATGGTGATTAACATGCATTGATTTATATTTATACAAAGTTAACATAGCATTGAACATACATATAACAGAGTTTTTCATCTTTATGTAGGATTTTACATCTGTTAGTAACATGTGGGATAGTATATGGAGACATGCAGCATATATCAGTATGAATCTAAAATATTTGACCATGAATTTGTGCATATTGTTGTTTTCATAGTAATGATAATATATTGAGCACAACAACGATGGAAAAAATACTATGCAAAGACATGCAGTGAGAGATCTTTTAGATCCAAGTAGATCAACATGCATGACATCCATAACATTTAGATGTATTTTATCACAGACAGACTAGTCGAGTTTTAGGTATACCAGACTTGGTTTTTGAAGAGCGAGCGACGAGAGCCTGACAGAGTCAGAGTGACAAGAACCTGGAAGGCTTGAGTTGTATCACTGGAACCTTAGCAGCAAGATCAGCAGTACAACACTCCACGATGCTCTGATACCATGAAAAAGATGTGAGACCGGAATCGCCGTTAGGGTTTGGACGGAGGAGTGGTCAGGGAGAGACAAAGAGTCGTTTGGGAGAGAATCCAAAGGGTTTGTTTTTGTATTTGAAAAAGTAATTAATAAAATATTACAACTTAACTATTTATACTAAACCCTAACTATCTATTGGGTCAACATCTGAGTTGGGCCTCACTTAACTTAATTTGAATTAAACCTGATGATAAACCTTAAACTATCTTAATATCTCAATATTAACATCTTTCACTATTAAAAATAAATGAACTATTGAAAGTCTAAGCTTTTATGTATATACTTAAATTTTATTTACTTATATACACCACCGGAGAATCATTCTCTTTTGCCAATTGCGAAGAAAGCATATATAAATAAAGCAGAAGAAAAATTAAATTTCCTTGCGATCCAAACCATCCAATATTCTCCCCCAGTCACAGCCTGTCATATATATAATAATATAAATCGGGAAGCAATGAATATTGAAATATTGAATACCTTCCTTTCTTCACGTACCATACAAATCATTAGTTGCTTAATTACATAATTAAACAGTATGCATGCAATAATAACATCGAGTTCAAATCTCAATCTTCTCTTCATATTTCTTCTCTCTTCAATTGGAATAATACGAGCAGCAACAACATGGGGAACCCTTTCCTCTTCACTCGTGAAGCAAGCTTGCTCCGGAACCGCCAACTACAACTCCTGCACATCCAGACTCGGCATCGAGTTCGAATCCGCTGGTGCACAGCAGGAAACTCACGGCCCGTTCACCGTAATTCATGCCGCCATCAAGCTCACCATCAACGAGGCCATTGTGGCCACAGAGTTGGTGTCGAAATTCACCACCATGACAACCAATTTTCGAGAACAATCCGCTGTACACGATTGTATGGAACTCCTAGATTACTCAGTCCACGAGCTAGGTTTGTCGCTTGTGGCGATGAAGAAAGCGCACCGTCTCCCTGGCGGTATCCACAGGAAGGGGGACCTCGGGGCATGGCTTAGTGCCGCACTTGGTAATCAAGATACCTGTATGGAAGGATTCCAAGGCACCGACGGTCGATTGAAGCATTATATTAAAGGTAGTTTGAGACAAATAACGATATTAGTCACCAATGTCATGGCCATGTACAAGAGAATAGGTAAAATAGCACCGTTTGATCCTCAACAACAAGATCGGTATGGGAATGAGTCGACAAATGATCTCGGTGTCAAGGCGAACATCGGAGATTCTCCGTCTTGGATGACGTCGGAGGAACACTCGTTGGTTCATCATGCGCATCATCCCAATAGGATGAAGGTCGATGCTACTGTGGCTCAGGATGGTAGTGGCAAATTCCGATCGATAATGGAAGCCATTAATGATGCTCCCAAACATAGTCTGAGAAGGTACGTCATTTACGTGAAGAAGGGTTTGTATAAGGAAAACGTGGAGATGAAGAAGAATAAGGTAAACATCTTGCTTGTCGGAGACGGCATGGGCATCACTATTATCTCCGGCGATAGAAGCTTCTCGCAGGGATGGACTACATTTAGAACCGCTACCTTCGCTGTTTCAGGTCGGGGGTTCATTGCAAGAGATATCACGTTCCGTAACACGGCCGGACCCAACAACCACCAGGCCGTGGCACTCCGAGTGGATTCCGACCATTCCGTGTTCTACCGTTGCAGCATCGAAGGTTACCAGGATAGTCTTTACGCCCACTCACTCCGTCAGTTCTACCGTGATTGCAACATCTACGGCACAATCGACTTCATATTCGGCAACGGAAACGTCGTCATTCAACACTCGAAGATCATTGCTAGAAAACCCTTACCTTATCAAATGGTGACTATCACGGCGCAAGGGAGAAAATATCCATCTCAGACCACCGGTTTCGCCATTCACAACAGCTTCGTCTATGCTTCGACGCCGACCTACCTTGGCAGGCCATGGAAGCAGTACTCAAGGACCGTGTTCCTGCAGTGTTATCTTACCAAGCATGTCCAGTCCCGGGGGTGGTTGGAATGGGCTGGAGATTTTGCACTGAACACCTTATATTACGGAGAATATTCGAATTACGGTCCAGGTTCCAACATCAAAGATCGAGTCAGATGGAAGGGATATCATGCCATTCACGATGCCAAGACTGCGGCGACGTTTTCAGTTCGACGGTTTATAAATGGGTTGACATGGATACCATTCACTGGCGTGACATTCACGGCGGATCTCGTCAAATAGATGACGATAGATCTTTTTTTTTATGATATATCGATAAATAGGTTGAACTTATATCAAATCGAATTCTAATCGACGATCAACCAATTTTTAAATAAGAATTAGATCATAAAATAAAAAATTTAAACGCCCATTTTCTTTTTTCTTAAAACATAATAATAAATCAATATATTAAAAATCAATAAGTTGATAATCTAAAAAATTATATCTTCATTTAAATAATTTTATAAAGTTTTAATCATCTCCTTTGTTTTATTGTAAATTAAAATCTGAAATCTTAATGAGACATGTCCTTAGAGGAATGGAATGAGAATGACCCGGACCCGAACTTCCAGGTCCAAATCCCTTAACGGGGGTTATTCCGGGCCCAGATGGTCGGCCCCAGAAAATTAATGGACCAACTGGGCTAGTATCGAGCTGTTTTACCCAATAATTTGAACTCGGACGGCTCAAACTTTTACCCTTAATCAGACCTGTCCTGTCCACATCCCGTTCTTCAAGACTGATCCCGTCCCATTTCCAACCCGCCCCTACCCGCTGATATTATACAGGTAATACAGTATTAGGCTATTAGCCTTATTTAAATTAGACTTAAAATTTAAACCAGCGATTGAAAGGGTCAGATGTGGCACGAAAAAACGATTGTCATCTGGTTAATTCATTTATTTCCCAAAGACAAACGGTGAAACTTCATAAAAAAAACGCGATTTTTGCCCAATTTCTCTATATATCGTCTCTTCGATCGACCGACCGACCGACGACAAATCGCAACTGCAAACATGAATTCCTCCTTCTCCGGCAACGGTACCAACAACTACAAATACTCCTCTACTACTACCTCTTCCCTCAAGAACTTCGACTTCGACTTCGGTATCGGATCCAACACTAATCGTGGCTCCTCGCGTCCTCTCAAAGATCAAAAGAACCCATCTCCTTCTCCTCCTCCTCCTTCCACCACGTCTTCATACTCTTCCACGTCATTCACTGCAAACAAGCCATCGTGGACTCATCAGCCATCAGCGCCGAAGACAGCTCCCACTGCTGCCAGATCTGGGATCTCCGTCACTTCTTCCTCGTCTGCACCCATGGTGGGCGATATTTTCGGAAAGAGCTGGAATTCCACTGCTCCGTCGTCGGGAATTGGGTTACCCAAGGCGAATCCTAATTTGTTTGGTGATCTTTTGGGATCTTCTCTCGGCAGTGGTGGGAAAACTGGCGGGAATGTTCCATTGAAGAACATAGGTCAGAATTTCCAGAAACCACAACAAAAATCAAATAGCACTTTCTCAATGGGAAATCTATCAAATTCAATCCCGAAGACAAATATTAACATCCCTTCCTCAGCCACGGGTCCTACTGTTGTTAATCCGATGAAGCCTACGAGCTATGCTGGCCCTGTAGCCAATAATAATACGTCTTCAGCTATGGGTAAACCTTCTATGAAGCCATCATCTACTTCTGCCACTGCTTCTTTTGGAATGAATCAGAAGAAAGATCCATTTGGATCACTGATGGATTTCCACTCTAAACCTACACCTGCGGAAACTTCTTCATCTTCTTCCTTTGAGCCTAATCCTCCAAAAGTAGGTGCTGCAGATGGAGGTGATCCATTTGGATCTTTCTCAATGCCAAATATTACTAAAGATGATAATACATTTGGATCATTCCATAATTCAAATGCTCCTAAAAATGATGATATTTTTGGTTCATTCAATACTGCGAATGTTATTAAGGACGACATCTTTGGGATGCCTCCCACATCAGAATTTTCTTCATCAGCTAGTGCTGGTGGGGCTGATCCACTTGATATGTTGTTCTCTTCATCAGCTATGCCGACACAGGCTGCTGATGATAGCCAGGATAATGATTGGGATTTGAATGCGGAATATGGCGGTGATGATGGAGGGACTACTGAGCTAGAAGGGCTTCCACCACCACCTTCTGGGATTACAGCATCTTCTGCAAAGAGCAAGGGAATGGATAACTACAAGCAAGGGCAGTTTCCTGACGCCATCAAGTGGCTCTCTTGGGCTTATGTGATTCTGGAGAAATCAGGAGATCCAACTGCCATTTCCGAGGTTTTGGCATGCAGAGCTAGTTGTTTCAAGGAAGTGGGAGAGTACAAGAAGGCCATTGCTGATTGCACAAAAGTAAGTTTCTTCTTATTTAATTTTAAATTACAGGTTTCAAGTTTTTTTAGTAAAATAATTATTAAGTATAATCTACGATTTCTATAATCTGCTAAAACTGGTAATTATAATCTGCTAAAACTCGTCTGATCTAGAGATTTCCTTTAGGCAATAAGTTTCTTAAAAAAATACAGTCCTTGACAAGTATGGAAGGTACAATCCAATGGCCATGATTCTAACTATGTTTACAGTGTCTTTACACCTTATTGGGACTGAAAACTAGGTATTTGAGGGAAATTACAATAATATCATGTGCTTAAAGTGCATTAAAGCACCAAAGTGGCGGCAAAGTTCCCAATAAAATCATTTTGGCATTTTTTTTAATTGTGATGGAGATAACATCTTCAAATATATTATTTAAATTCTGCACAATTAAGTAGAAATTCATAATCACATGGACTAAGCTAAATAAACTACATCATTTCTTCTTCTTTGATTATTCATGTATAATGTATTCCATCTTCTCAATTAGCTATGGATTCTTGAATTAATAATGTTAAAATTGGTAAGAATATATATGTGGGGCAAAATTGATTTCTATCATTGGGCAAAATTAATTGGTATATTGTTGTTGGTTTCCCATACACGATAATGTAAAATTACAGTAATACCCATCTCTTCTAAAACACTATAAATACCTTTTCATAGTTCATGAATTCATCGTTTATACTAGATTTCTGTATTTTTATTTTTAATGAAACTGTAAAATTATTCCATGCCTCAATATGAACATTCCAGATTTTTCCTGTTTTTTATGAAATTTCTTACTTTTTTAAAAAGATGATCAAAATGATAAATCATTTGTGTGCATATTGATTTCTAAAGGTAAGCACATACTCTACGTAATTCTATTTTGGAAACATGGGTCCCTCCTCTCTATATATAAGGTGGTAATCCTTATGAAATTCATAATAATTTAGAAATAGTTTTTTTCCTTTTTTATGCTTTGATATGAATGATATAAAAGCTCTAAGGTTGTTTCCAATTCCTCTTTTCCCCTAATCTCTATCTAAGGGGAGATATATCTGGTATAGTTATTATTGTTGCTGTCGCTTTTCTTGTTTCTTCTGCTTCCGCTTTTTTTCTTTTGTTTTCATTGCTGTCAACTTGTTTTTGTAGTTGTATACAGTGTTCTGCTTCCATAGACGTTGTTCTTTGTATCCAAATTAGGAATATCTACTACTCCTTTTGAAGATGAGTTACTTGTCACCTTCACTGGTCCCAAGCCTTTATCATCAGTCCAAGACTTATTACTAGTCTCATGTCGTTGAGAAATTCTCAGCAGTCCATTTCTTTCTCACCGGTTCAATTCTTGACTTGATCGTTTGACTCCAAATCTTCCCATTAAGTTTCCTATCACTCGTTGATGGAAATGTGGAATCTCTTCAGCATCCCTGCCTTTCCATGCCCCACCAAGTCATCCATATATAATCCTCCTCCTTTAAAAGGGTTTGGAAGTCGAATCTCCACTAACTGAATTTATAGACCAGTCTCCTGATTCTGTTTAGCAACATCTACTAGTCACCTTGTAGGTTTGTATCCAGAAGTGCAGACTACCAAATATTTCCCATTTGACTAATTGTAGACTCCCAAGTCCCAACATACCGTAAGATTTTGGTCATCTATTTGGTACACAATTGCACAATGCAGTATTGTAGGACTAAAAAGAAGATCTAAATACTTTCTAAAAAAACTGCTAAAAATGAACCGTATCATTTTTTTTGCAAATTCGCATTGTTTATTAAGAAATAGTTAAAAAGCTAATGGCGACAAAAATACAGAAACTAAGCACTAACACCAAGGTTTTTGATTTGTCGCATATGCGACCAGGCGCAATCCCCCCATCGCATATTTGGGGGGTCGCATATTTATGGGGCTTAGCCGGATCCGGCTTAACCCGACCCATTTACCCAAGTAAAAATTAAAAAATTGAAATGATTAAATGAATAATATTATTTTGTAACTTAGAACTAAGTGTTTGAATTACTCTTTTACTTTGATGTTTGAAACTAATACTTTTGTTGTTTTGAATGTTTCTTTAAGTTTTTCAGATTTTAAGAGTTTAAGTATCATTAATCACTATATTATTTTAATTATGATTTTTATTATGACTTATAATATCAGGGATTTATTTAAAATATAGAAAATACAGGGGGTATATTGAAAAATAAATAAATAAATGTCGCATATTGGGTAGCATATGCGACCAGGCGCTCGCATATGCGATATGCGACCCCAGGCATCGCTTGGTCGCCTGGCCGCCTGAAAAAGCTTGACTAACACTATACTATATAATATTATAAAAAATAATAATAACACAAAACCAATAGCTAGCTAAGGGACCAAGGGGTCTCAACAAGGAATTGAGAAGATTTTCCGAAAATTCATCTTCACTTTGAACTTGTCCAGGCTAAATATAATTCCAGCATCTTTGATGATTCTGTTCTTGAGTAGTGGCCAAGGCACTTCCACCTCTTCATGCATTTTAGATTTCTAGTGCATCTCTTCAGGCATGGCTTACCGGCCACCGTTATCTGGATCAACAGTAAATGAAATAGCCCATACAGTATATTTCTTTGAAAAAACTCTCAATTTTATGCATCACTGTGGTGGTTTGAGACGTTATGCTATTGTTCTAGGAATCCAGTTGATCAGAGAAATCAATGCAATCAACCTTTTCTCTTCCTTGAATCATAGTTTGAGTTGTGCCATAGCGCGTAGTGCCGGCTACCCGCGTTATGGGGCTATAGCGCCAAGTGTATTTTTAATTTTTTTAAAATACCATACTTAATATAGTTGTGAGAACGGGGCGGGTCGCGGTGGTCCCGCCCCGGTATCTGCCCCGTTCTGAAAAATGGGGCGGGTCCGGTACCCTACTTCCCTGCCCCGGCGACCGGAGCGCGGAACGGGGTGGATCCAGGGCGACCCACCTGGAATTATAAAATTTAAAAAAATATAAATATAAATTAAAACTAAAACTAAAATTTAAAATGGGTAAACTTTTTACCGTAATTTTTAAAAGACATAAGATTTTATAGCTAAGGCTTAAGCTTAATAATCCTATATCTAATATAATTTAATTTATTAAAAAAAAATTAAAAATTATTTTTAAAAAAACTGGGGCGACCCATCCGAGTTTTGCCCTGCCCCGAGACCCGTCCCGGAATATGACCGGGGCAACATGGCAAAAAATTAAAAACGGGGCTGGAGCGGGGCGATCCGCCCCGTTTTCACCCTTACCCTATATTATGCAATCAATATTCAACATATTATAAATTAATAGTCAATACCATACTTAACTAAAGAGTAGTGATTAGGGTTAGGGGAGAAATAGGGAGAAATAGGCTCACTACTCATAGCGCAGGTAGATAGCGCTGGCCACCCGCGCTATGGGGTATATAGCGTGCTATAGTGCACACAACTCAAACTATGCCTTGAATACAAGCAGTCAAAAAAGAGGTAATCGATATCCTTATCATCATATTTAGTTTTTTATATAGAGAAGGCACTTCCTATCCATTAGGGTCTCTAGTAGGTAGTCATACTTTATCGGGTGATTTCCCCATCTGATTCTCCAACTACATAGGGATAACTTGTTAATCCCATGAACCTAATTGTCGTTGTTCAATCTGTCCAACATAAACCACTCCCTTCTTCAGTTCTTCCCAAGCAAATGAGAAGGAGTTGTTGTTATGCCAAGACCATGTGAGATCTAGTTGTTGTGTTATGCATTTAGCTATAATCTCCTTGTTGTCCATAAATTCCTTCCATATATGGGATCTTCCATTTTATTTTTGCATCACATATCGGGGTATTTCATCCAAGAACCTCTGCCCCATCCACACAAACCATATTGGATCCTTTGACTAACTTTCATCTTCTCACCATAGATGCTGCACAGAGTTCTCCTATGATCTCTCAATCTCAACCCACCTTCATCTAAAGGTTTGTTACATTATGATTAAGCCACTTGGTTCGATGTGCCCCAAAGGAACCTATAGATATTTTTCTGAGCTAACTACATAGTGATACGTGACATTTTGCAAGATAGGAGCGTAAACAGTAGAATCTTGCATACTCCCCCACTTCAGAAGTTGGAGTTTAGCTACATAGGGGAGGCCTTTGGTTTTCCATTTGGCACACATTGTATTTAAAGGCACAAATAAAAGTAAACCAAGATCTTTAGTAGGAAGACTCTGGAGGAGAATCGTTAACTAGCACATAGTAAAATGGAGTAGTCATACATTTCATTACCCAGTTAATAATGTAAGTTTGATCAAATTTTATGGCAAGTTGGCAACTATTTTGAGGTTCAACCCAAGCCAATCCACAATATCAAAGGCCTTAATTATATCAACTTTCAAACATGATTTTCTAGTACCATATTTTCACTATGACATGATTGGTCTGAAGGAGGATCTTCCTGTCAATGTAGACCTCTTTTCTTTTTCTTTTTTTTTTTTTGAAGCAATTAAATTTCATTAGAATAAGGCTAATGCCAAGTTTACAAAATAGAGAATAGAAATAAAATAGAAGTAAAAAAGAAATGAGCAAAATGCTCATTGACTCTCTTCCATTAGCTATGTAGTCTAGTTATACAGTAACTAGATACGCTGCCTCAGAAGGTTGGTCTCCCATACTTCCATCATAGATATCTCTAAAGGATGACAACA
>LFYR01000811.1:965575-1087758 GCA_001185155.1 Zostera marina
TGAAACAAAAGCTTTCCAAAAATGCGAATCCACAGTAGGTCTGATTTGTATATCATTAAACGCCTTTCCTTTAATATACCTATCTTGGATCCATTTTACCAGAATAGAATCGCTCTTATCCCAGTACTTTGAAGCTCTTTTAATATTGGTTGCAGTGGTGATAATAGGAAGGTCTCTAACCCCTAGACCCCCTTCCGACTTGGGAAGGATCATTTGGGCCCACGGGATCCCTTTCCTTCCATTCCATATAAACCTATAAGCCAACCTTCTCACCTTCTTAGCCACAGAATCAGGGATAGCCATACCTTGCGCCCAATAAGTATACTTCCCGGCTATAATCCAGTTAACTAATTGTATTCTCCCTCCATAGGAAAGACATTTCCCACTCCATCTTGCTAGGAGCGCCTCTATAGACTGGATTAGCTTCCAGCACTGTCCAAATGACTTTTTCTTTCCCGTGATTGGTAACCCTAGATATGTTAATAGACCTCTTTTCTTGCGCCTCAATTAATCAGGTATTCTGATTAAGCCTGTAAATGGTATACCGGAATTATTCGAATCCGCATTCGAATTCGAATATGACTATCCGGATTTGGATTTTTCGGATTCGAATACCTGAATTGAAATCCGGATTTTATTTGGTCGGATTCGGATATCCGGAAAATCCGCCGATAAAATCCGAATTCGTTTAAAAATTTCGGATTCAGATATTCGGATAAATATATAATAAATTAATATTATTATATTATATATTTATATTATAAATCACTCAACACTTTAAGTCTTAAACCTAATTACCTAAGTTATAATTATAAATCTTTATAACTTATTAACTTATAATTATTAAATCCTAACCCTAATCCTAACACTAACCCTAAAGTTATCCGGATTCGGATTATCCGGATATCCGGATAATTTATCCGAATTCGGATTCGGATTCGGATTTTCAAATCCGGATAATTATTCGGATTCGGATACCTGTATATCTGATCCGAATCCGACCAAGATACATGCTTAATTCTGATAGATCCAGTTATAGATTTACCTGATTACACAAATACTAACATAAATAAAACGAAAGACGAGTGCCATTTTCCATCCTTTTTCATATTCACCAGAAATATAAGGTTTCCAAACTCTCTGATTAGGACTTTAGGTCCAGTCTTGTGGCGAGCCTCCCTCCAATGGCGTTTTTTGCAATATTCCATATTTCTAAAAGTACGATACAGATATGGGAGACCAACCTCCGGAGGCAGATAACCTAGCTTCTATACTAGGCAATATGGCTGTGTGGAAAGTGTCAAAATGAGACTTGCTCTCATTTCCATATTTATATCTATATTTTATTGTTAGTTCTCATTGTATAAGAGCAACGTCCCTCATTTTTATAAATGAAAAATTGAACTGCTTCAAAAAAAAAAATTCTAAAAGTAATATATTTCTAATATACTTATTAATAATTTAATAGTAGTAATAACTCTGTAATGTAAAAAATTAAAAATACATGGGGGCTGGGGCTCATAAAGCATACTTATTCCTCAAGACCTGAGTTGCTGCTGCATTTCAAACCTTGCCTGTAAGTGAAGAAGAATCTCATAGTTGCAATGAGATCCCTGCCTATTATCTTCCAATTATTCTTAAAGAACTTGCTGCTAAACCCGTCATGTCCTGGTGATTTGTTGCTTGGAAAATTCATCAAACTGTCCTTAATTTAATTTCTGTCAGAGGGAATTGACTCCATCTAGTCCAACAACTCCACTGTCACTTGTCTTGAGAATTGCATTTATCTGTTGCTTCTTGATTCTCTTCTGAAAATGATCAACACATTGTTCTTTCATTAACAGTGGTGAGGGGCTGTCCATCTGGACCCTCTAGTTTATAGTTTATACAGGCAGTTGTGAACAACCATCCCTTTAGTTTGAGAGCTGAAAATTTAGTGTTTCTATCCCCTGATACCAACAATTGTACCCTGATCCTCTGCCTCCATAGAGATTCTTCGTCACTGAAAATTTGGCGTGGTTCTTCATTTGTTTTGGTCACTAGTATTTAGTATTGCCAGCATCAGAAGTAAATAACATATTGGCAACATCTAGCTCAGATTGTATCTTAGCTATTTTATTTTTTATTATTCTTCATGAAGGATCTGATTCATTGGCTGCAAACCAACTTCTCAATCTCCGTTTAAGAAGCTTCGGTTTAAAAGTCAAGATAAATAAAGGGTTCCATACATCTTAGAATTATAAATCTACTTACTTATAAAGAGTTTCTTTTTTTTTTGAGATCAGTACTATAAAGTGTTATGATTCAACACCCCCCCCCCTCCTCTGATCTCAAAATAACACTGCCTCTTGCCTTCCTCTACCTCCTAATGAATCAAATCCCAAAAATATAGGGAAAATGCTTCATTCCGTATCTAAATATTACGTTTGTTTTATTCTTTACAATTAATTAGGTTTGCATGTATGATATGTTCCACATCATGGTTTTATGACTCACGGCGCGCATAGTGTTGAAATAATAATAAAACAATAGGGTGTTTCGTCGGTGATGTTAAATTATATGTGATTTTGTTGAATTACATTTGACTGTAGAGTTTTGTGATTCTCTTAGTCGTTGACAGTTTCTAATTTTTATTAAAATGAAAAACAATACGATCAGGCTTAGAAATGGTTTGTTTTTGTTTAAATATTTAAATCATGTAGAGTGAAATGATGTTAAATTAATTTTTGATTTGAATACAAATTTTGGCATGATGTGTAGGTTTTAGAAGATGATGACAAGAACGTGTCGGTGCTGGTGCAGCGTGCTCTTCTATATGAGAGTACTGAAAAATATAAGCTTGGAGCAGAAGATCTGAGGACTGTTCTTAAGATTGATCCCATGAACAGGCTTGCGAGGACAACTGTTCATCGTTTAACCCAATTGGCCGGCTAGGTTTCATGCTCTTCTTTTCAAAATGGTTAATGATTATTCTTTGTGATTGTAAAAGATTGGGTTGATGGATAGAGATTGGATACATAAATCCGACCATTATACTGAATAGGAATCAGTCAAGAAAACAAAACCGATTTCCTCATATTTTTTTTCATTCTTTCTGTTCTGTTACCTAAGTCATAATTCATGAAGATGTGGTATTTATTTTTTAGAATGATTTTGTTATCCCTGTGTAATAAGTAATAAATGTGTGAATTGCCGAGATGATATTGTAGTTTGTGAATTGTGAATGTATTTATTTAGAATTGCATGATTGCATTGGAAGAATAATTTTGCACTGTTAATTAAATCTGTCGTTTTGTTGATAATCAATCATTTAATCTGTTGTCTGTTTACTCTGGTTGTTTGATTCAGAAACAAACAACATCTGATTTACTGTCACAGGAATAAAGGATGATGGATGAATGGATGGCTTCCAGGACGCAATTATAACAAAACCATTGATGAATTATTTAATTTAACTCTTTCTTTCGAAAACCGTGTGCGCGTGATTAAGTTGATGACTATGGCAGATGCGCTTTACCTTTTATTTTATGAATTTATTTGATTCATCCATGTAGTGAATCTTTCTTTGAGGATCATCTAGGGTCCATTAGCTCATGCATGTGTCATGCAATGTATTTCATGATTGATGTACTGTTTTTTCATTTTTCTCTTTTAAAACATACAATCACACGTCTTTTTCAGAAATATCGTCGAGATTATTTTATAAGATATCTTGCATTTTTACCAACTAAGTGATGGAGATCGAAATCCATTCGTATTTGTTTATATTTCCAGGAATATGCGTACTGCGGTACCTAGTAGTAGTAGTAACTAACTGCGTGTGTTATAAGCGTTCATAGCAATTGTCTTTCTTCGATTACATCAGACTGATCAGAGCATTTATAAACGGGCATTTTAATTCTTATTTACTTATTGTCCTAAAAATATAATATAATTTTGAAGAGTATGTAAAAAATCAAAGAGGAATTAATTACCACTTACTATAGTTACTACATATTTCATTTTTTACCTTCTCTGTCTATATCGATCATCAATTCTTTCGTTAATTTTAAATCCAATTATAGGAAATATAACAAACTGTATTTGACCTTGATTACAATGATGCTTTCTTTATAAACTACTAATCTTAACTGCTCGATCTATTAGTTATTTAACTAACTAATTGTATATAGATGACTATCTTGACCTACGTGGACTACACGTGGATGGTCAAATCCCAAAGATTTATTTGAAATATAAACAGCCACAATGTATGGTGTTTATTACAGTTACAGACGTGGAGATTGACTTCCAAAAATATGACCAGTATAAGTGTATCACGTATGCTTAATCCTAAATATCACCACCTAACCCGATACAGTTATAGACTTAAAGATTCATCTCCAAAAATAAATACTTTTTTTTTTTTTTTTTTTTTTTTTTAATGTATGGACAACCACGTGATTGGGTGTGAACTGTGTGATGGAGATGGGGATAAAAATATGATTTTACAAAAAGATCCTTGTTTTGGATTTTGGCTAACTAATATTAATCAATTTACCTAAATGAAGTAATTTAGAGGTAAAGTAAGAGAGAGGCCCAACTAAATTTTATCGATATGAAAATAAAAAAAATCTTAATATATGCAATCTGATGGTTTCTACAATTTTACCTACCCACAGAAATATTTAAAACGATCGAACACTAACTATACTCTTTGTAAGTTTTTCATTTTTACCATCTATTTTTATCGAAATATATATCCAAAATATAACCAAGGGATATTGAAAACATATATCCAAAAAAACAGTATCTCATTGAATTGAAAGAACATTAATATCTGGTTTCTATATAATTGTATCAACTCTATGACAGTTGACAGACTATACTTATTCTACACATACTATCGTATTTTTAGTTATTTATTTAATTATTTTCTTATTGTAGTTTTGTAATATCTTTATCATATTTTAATTTAAATCGTCTTTAAAAAAAAGTTGATTTCTGAGTTCTGAGGGTGAGATGATATACATTTCGTTCAAATGTCCAATACCCACCGCCTATCCCATTCATGTCAGTTGCGGTCAAGCTAAAACTTGAGCATGCAAAGTTGTTTTCAAATTTTTATTTTTGAAAGCAACTGTTTCCAAATAGTTAAGTGGATGTTGTTATACAATCAATAATGCAAATTACTGTTCACATAACATTATATTAGAAATTGGGCATTTGGTAATTAATTCGATGAGATGGTAATGATTAAGATCCAACGGTCAGGAATCTATATCTGTTTAGAAACACAGTGTCGTCCGTCTATTTATTTAATATGTTTTAATTAAGAATGAATCAATTTCGCAATGTGTCGTTTTCTTCAATTTTTTTATTTTTATTTTTTTCGTTTCTTACATTGAAATCAAGAACGCGCGTCGACCCATCTGACTGGTTGCAGTTAGTTCACCAATCCAGAGAATCTCCGTTCAGTTCACCCATCGAACGTTTCGATGTGTCTGAAATAATTAATCTTGTATATTTACAAGAGGGTAATAATAATATGACGACCATGAAAGAAACCCTAATTAATTTTGTTGGTTTTGAAAGTTGAATCTTATTAATTTAATTTGACGGTTAGATAATAATTACGTAATAAGATGATAGGTTTACTGACTTACTACTGTACAAGTCACAAAACGGAGTTAGGCATCGCCTATATATAGAAACCTGGAGCAGTTTGCAGCTATCTGCTTCATTTCCAAAGATGTGTGGAGGAGCCATAATCTCCGAGTTCGTGGCCTTCAGGAACGACTGTCTTTTACAGAAGACCGGCGACAACAAACCAGTGGAGGAAATACACCAACCGCAAGCATACCAACTTCCGTGGGAACAATCTGGAGGTAATTAAACTAAACTAAACTAAACCCAAGTGTTTTTTTATTAAGGATTGTTTCTACGGATTGTGTAACATACTGGTGGTATTTTCGGTGTCAAGTTTATGAAGCAAAGAAGTCGCTTCCGGTGAAAAAGATGAAGACCAAGAGCGTTGGCGGAGGAGGAAGATTGAGGAAGAATATTTATAAAGGTATACGGCGAAGATCGTGGGGGAAGTGGGCGGCGGAGATCCGAGACCCCAGGAAAGGCGTAAGAGTTTGGCTGGGAACGTATGGCACTCCTGAGGAAGCCGCACGTGCGTATGATTCTGCTGCAATTGAGATCCGTGGAAACAAAGCGAAACTCAACTTCCCGGCAGTCGTCGACGTCAAGGCTGAGTTCAAGGAGCAGATCTCTAACCTGGAATCGTTCCTGGGATTAGACTCCGAGGATTCTGTTTCTGTAAGTGGAGAAAGCTGGTACGATCTTGAGTTGGAGGAGGAAGACAACATATATTTCGATGGCATCCAAATTCCATCGTTGATGTTTTGATCAACGGTTGGAATGATGCGCGCGCCCGTGTTCTGTTGGTTTGTGTTCCTCTCTCGCCTGAATAGTAATTATTTGTAAGTACTAAGTAGTCTATCACCCAACCAGCCATTGTGTGTGTTCTCTCTAGATCCGTGTCGTCTGTAGTTTCGAATCTTATTTATAAAAAAAACGTGTCTTTGTTCATCATTCCTCGGAACAAACTAAAACATGACCGACCATGTCTGCGTGTCGGGAAAAACGAGATCTCTCACATGCGAATTGCAAATCCAACCTGGTTGTGTTTCTTGTGTTCGTGTAAATTACCATATTCATTTTTCGATTTTTAAATCCCAATACTTTATTGATGATACCTTATTTCGAAAATATTATTTGATATGGTTGGATTTTAAATTAATGGATACTTGATAAAGTCCAACTTTAGATAATAAAAATCTCAGTTTTCACTATAATTTCATTACTATTTGACAACTAAATAAAAATTTATGTGTCTAACCTTCCAATCTTTATCTAACGATAAAACGATTTAATATTAACATAATATATATATCTCGAGTAATGAATTGATTATGATTAAAATTCTTACAAATTTTCAAATAGTGAGATTTCACATTAACCATATACGACGCGAAATTCAATGGGTCAAATCAATCATCACCTTGCAATTGTTGAAGATCATTTTTAGTCCTCCTTAATACCCATTTTAGCTATGACAAAATATGTATGTACTATAATGTTTACTTCTGCACTATATATCTGTGGTTCAATAAGATTCTGACCTATGTTGTTATGGATTTGTATATAGTTCAGAAATGAAAGAAAAGAGACCTTAATTGACTGACCATTTCTGAACTTAATAGGACGAGAGAATGGAGAAGCCGAAATGAATTTGGTGGATATTGATTTATATATTTAACCTGATCGACAATTCAATTTATCAAAAACAGATGACTAGTGTATTTCAAAACTGAAACAGAGTGATTATTCGTCTAATTAATTACAGGAGGAAGGAAAACAATGCGATGAAATATACAATAGGAGACATAACATGTTGATCAGAGCGAGTCGTCGGAAAACACGAGTAGCAGTGTCGGAATCCACCGGCTGATTAAGTTTGAAATCCACCATAGAAATTAGAACAAAACAGAGATAGAAGAATAGGAATTAAGGAATGAATGAGTAATATATATACCTTTAGGCAATCAAAACATTCACCCCCAAGTCTTTGAGATGGATCCGCTTTATAGCTAGCTTCTGTCGACATCGTCCGTTTGGGCCGCTATCCTTACTTTCAATTCGGTTGCACTCGAAATTACCTATGTGTCCTCTATCATAACTACTGACCTTTATCTAGTATTCTATATAATTCCTAATGTACGTACGTGCTTTTTTTGTTGTTGATTGTTCTACTTCTTTTATTTGTTTTCTCACTAAGTAGCTCTTCGACATGGTTCATAAGTGAGTTTTTTTCCCCTTCTCTTACCTGACAGTCATCCCTGTCGTCCGACATTGCAGTTATTAAAGCTCGTCATCTCTTTGCAGTTCATTTCCACCCTCCTAGACGCTAGTATGTCGTATATTTAATTTCCTCCATTTTCCATGAAGCTTGATCGGAGCGAGAGAAAAAAATTCATGAAAAACATTGAAAAATGAAAAAAAAAATCTTGTAGATCGAGATATAGAGATAGATCGATGAAGTTTCTGTGTTGCATGGATGTAGATATAGGATGTGGAGGGGTCGTCGTTCAATGTATATATGTAGCTATTGGCATCGTACAGTTTATTTATATCGATGGTGTGATTTAACGTAATTCGGCATTGATATATATGAATGACAAAGGCAAAACTAGATCAACCTAATTAACAAACCGTGTTGACGGTGGAGTTCATTCTTGACTCGCCCAATTTAATTTATATAGGTGTTGGGGACTTGGGGGCATTCCTGTTCCAATTAAGAGGAGCAAAGTCATGACTCATGAATGAGCTAAACAATAATATAATATAGTTTAATCAGGTGATTACTGATTAAGTATAAAAAATAGTTAATTAAAATTAATTTTATGCTAACATTGACTAAAAGTCAAAATCAAAGTAGAATAATTATAGTTAGATTTATAGATGATCTACAATATCGAAGACCGTCATTATGATTGTAATTAGGATATCTGAGTCAAATTAATAATTACTTAGTATATATAAAAAAAGATCAGGTAACTTATTAGACCTACCATTAATCTTTAAATCAACTGCATGTTATTAAGTTTGTATTTAAAATTTTACTAGTTTTTTTTTTTTTTTTTTTTTTGAAAAAATTACCAACCGATCTCTGAATCGGCAGAGATTTATATTGTCATTTTACCAATTAAAATTAATTGTTTCTGCTTCAAAAAAAAATCGAACTATATATATATTCTTCCTCAATTCGATTTTGTAATCAACCGAGATTAAAAATTAATCTAACTTTAACTACCTCACCTGATCCGATCCTCTCCCTATCAGCGTTTTTGGTGCGGTTCGTCCGTGCCAAAAACGCGCTGCGGATATTACTTACACTCGTCGGCCGGGAACTCAAGAACCCATCGCAGGAACTACAGTCTCGGTTCCATCACGAATGTAAGGTGGAACATGAGCCCCCAAAAAAAATAAAAAATATTCATATACCCCACCTCATATTCATATTAAATATAAAAAATATTTTTATTTATTTTTATAAACTTTGTGATTTTAAAATATTAGTAGATAATACTAAATATTTTGTTTATAAATCATTATCTTATTAATAATTAATTTATTATTATATTTATCTTAATATTTCTAACTGTCCATCTATATTTAAGGATTTAAAATTTTCGTTATTTCCTTCTCCTTCTCCCCCTCCCTCCTCCATCTCCATCCATTCTTTTTTTTTTTTTTTTTTTTTTTTGACTCCACTCTTCACAACTCCACACCTCCATTCATTTAATTTTTAACTTCTTTTTCTCCACTACAACATCAACTTTTTGTCTAGAAAATGAGATCGATGTTTCTATAATGGAAGACAGTTTTATTTTCTCTGGTAGATCAAGACGTTTACTTCAGAAAATAACAAATATTTATCGATATCGTGTTAAATTGTTTTATCTAATTATTGACAAGCAATTGAAAGAGTGGAATGATCGTTTTGCAACATCAGATATAGATTTAATTCAATGCATGAGTTGTTTGACGTCGGAAAATGGATTTTGTTTTTATAATAAAACAAATGTTCTGAATTTAGCAAAATTTTATCATATAAATTTTTCTACTGTTGACATTAAAACTCTTGAAGATTAACTGTAATGGACGGTTGATGGATGGTAGGAGGCCAGATGATTATGGATGGGCGGTCGTTGGATATGAATAGAACAATGTTCTTGATTCTAGGGTTGCTTCAATAAATAAATAGATTGATTAAATCATAATCAAATGAGTTCTTTTCAGTCGGCCTGACAATTCGTGTTGACACAACACGACACTACTGACACGTTTTCAGTCGTGTCGTGTTCGTGTTAAATTTTCTCGCATGTTGAAGAGTTATTTTACCAACTATGCTATATATCTATTCTGTCTAAATATAATATTTTTTTATAATTAATAATTGTTTGATATTTAATATTATTATATTTGATATTACTATATTAGATATTTAATATTTTTATAATATTATAATATTATCTTATATTTAATTAATAATCGTGTTATAGTGTTATATAATCGTGCCGTATCGTGTCAATTTACGTTTCGTGCAATCGTGTTGTGTCGTGTTTTTAGAGACAAACACTAAACCGACACTATTATTAATCGTGTCAAAACTTTCGACACTAATCCGACACTATTATAAACGTGTCGTGTTAAAATCGTGTCGTGTAGTGTTTTTTTACGAATCGTGTACGTTATTGCCACCCCTACTATTCAGTATAGGATAACATAAAAAGTTCCGGTGACATAACAGAACTTCACTTAATTAACTAACACTCTAAATCATAATCCCTTAAACGGGTCGACGGGATCCGACTCCTCTTTGACCGGCGATTACCACCCGCGACGTCGCCAACTCCTCTCCGATCATCTCCTCCACGCTCTCCGGTGTCTCCCGCTCCAGCAGCTGTCGCGCATCCCCCAGCATTGTCTCCTCACTCAGCAACTGTCTATCAAACTGTAGTCTGTCAAGATAAATTTTTTATTTACGTAACGAAATTTTTTCGAATTTGAATGGTGGAAAGTTGACTGTAAAGTTGATTGAGGAGAAAAAAAAGATATCGTATTTTCTTTGGTATTTCGTTTGTTAAAATTATCATTGACATTATCAGTTGCATCTGTTTCAGCGGAAAGATCTTTTTCAGTAATGAATCTTGTGAAATCAAGTTGTCGCAATCGTATGAATGATGTTTGGTTGAATGATATTTTAGTAACATATATTGAAAAAGATTTATTTTCTAGTATTAGTAATGATAATATTAAGTATCAGTACCAAAATATTGTAAAGAATTGATGTTTAGGTAATTGGGTTTAATGGTGTTTAAATAGAAGATTCATTAAGAGGAACTGAAATGAATCATAATCACCAAGATGATCAAAACAGAAGAGAAAAAAAGAAGAATAAGATGGTGATAACTATATTTGTTATCATACAAAGAATGGAAGAAGAAGATGATAAAAAACAGAAGAAGTATTAACAGAAAACATACTAATCTAAGTTACAATATTTACAATATTTCATTTCTTGTATTTAATTAATACATACTAATCTAACTGCCCACTCAACACTAATTTATTACCCGACTGCTATTAAAGGATTAATTATATTTTTTGTCCTTACAAATATGACACCCCGTCGAAAATAATTGGATTGAAAAAAAAATTGAATTTGGTTAAATGATTTAAAATTAACCCCCGAAGAAAATATTCCTGGATTCGCCGCTGATCACGAGTGAGCGTTGTTGAGCGGATTAAATGGAGAAAATCAACGACCCCCCTCGTACCGTTCTGTCAATCCGAGCCTCATCTGCAGTCCGCATTTACTGCGGACGTTCGCGGGTGAAGCAGACTGTATATATATATACTATATTAGTTAATATAATTAGTTTGTAAATAATAATATAATTAGCGTTGCAACTCGAGCCTACCGAACCGAATACCTAAGTATTTGGTTTGATTCGTTAAAATAAACGAGCCTACTCTTGGGTTTTTGTTCGGTTCGTTTAATAACCGAACCTATCCGAGCCCGAACCGAATCCAGTTCGTCGAATACTGATTTTTTTTTTACATCATCCTAAAAATAAACATGTCCACAGCGGCGAATCCAGGAATTTTTTCTCCGGAGGCTAATTTTAAATCATTTAACCAAATTCAATTTTTTTTAAAAATCTAATTGTTCTCGACCAGGTGTCATATTTTGGTTTTGATACATAATATTATCATTACTAACACTAGAAAATAAATCTTTTTCAACATATGTTACTAAAATATCATAAACAGAAAACGACGTGTTTTAAAATGCTATATTAAAACTATGATTCATATTTGTCAAACCACAATACACAAAATCTTCTAGATTGATTTTTAATCATCTTCAATGGAAATTCATATTGGCGTGGTTGACAAGGTTTTTTTTGCAAATAACATCTTTTTATTTCATCTCGGTCATTTGGAAGGTAGTCATTTATCTTCTTCCACAATCTCGGATCGGAAGTTAATTTACTTACATCGAGTGCCTCTCTAGATGGTTGTGGATTGGATGATGGTTGTGGAAGTTGGTTGATTTATTTTAGGTCTTTTGATCATAAATTTATCCATTGATTATTTATTAAAAAAAGATCTAAATTAATAACAAATTTAACAATAAAGAATGTGAATAAAAAATACTTTTATTCTTTTTCTTTGTATGGAGTTATGGTAACGAACTCACGTGAAGTGGAGAAAAAAAAATCAAAAATTAAATGAATGGTGTATACATGGAGGAGGAGGGGGAACTAAATTTTTAAATCCTTAGATATAAATAGACAGTTATGAAAAATTAGGATAAATATAATGATAAATTAATTATTAATATATAGGATAATGATTTATAAACAAAATATTTTATATTATTATTATATTATATTATAAAAATAAAATATATTAATATATGTTAAATGGTGGAAGAGTACCACTATATATATGAATTTTTTTTTTTTTGGTCCCAAGCCCCCTACATCCGCTACTGCATGTCATCTGATAATCTTTGAAAAATAAAAATAAAAAAAACATTATTTATAGTTTATTTTCTTTTAAGTTAATATTTAGGCATCTTTTTTTTTGTTGATTAAAAACCAACATTAATATATTATATTAATGTAAAATTGTAAAAATATACATGAAATATATAATATAAATTTATAATAAAAAATTATATAATATAAGTTTATAATATAAAATAATAAAATATAATAAAAATGTTAAACGAATCGAACCGTTCGTCGAATTTCAACCAAGGTTTGCATTGGGTTCGGTTCGTTTAATTAAACGAATCTATTTTAAGGTTCGGATTTGGTTCGTTTAATAACCGAATAGTTCGTCGAATACTGAATTTTTGTTGCAGCGTTAAATGTAATGTTCACTTCCAAGTTCCAAATAGTTAATTACATTAATTTACAATGGTTTCAAAAAAAAAAAAAAAAAAAAAGAATTTACAAACTTAAAATTAAGTCCTTTAATTAAAAAAGAAAAACTATTTAACCCATCTTAGGTCTGAACTCAATTCCTTCAATAATGAACAAATCTAAATTTACACAATCCGACCAACTAAAGTTAACGAATACAGTTTCTCCTTGAAGTGAACCATCACCGTTAATCTCGTTGAAGAATTCTCCCAATGCAACTTCCATCCATTCACCACCTTCTCTTTGTTTTGGAAAATAACACAAAGGACCTTCTATACTTCGAACAACGTTTTCCCAAAGCAACATCCATCCATTTACTTTTTCTTTGAGAGAAGGGTGTACACATTCTTTCGAAATCAGACAAGATCGAGAGAAATTACAAGAATTTAAATTCATGATGCAAGTTTCTGGAATGCTATCTACAAAACTAATCGATTCATAAGTTTTATAAATAAGACTTGCATTCAGTTTGTAAACCAGATAAACGACATAGGTTGTTTTATCACTTAGCTCGCTATTTCGCAATTCCACGTCGACATGTAAAGGTGGAGATCTTAATACTGCTTCAAAAGGATAGATGGAATAGAAACGAAACATTTGTTGTCCCACATTTGCAAACCTAATTTTCAATTATTTATTGATTTGAAGCATTAATTAATCAATTATACAAATCTATAATTAATTACCTCGATTCTGAGAGAGCTGGATAATCCCAGTCTTGATTGATGTCTAATTCTTTGGCGGAAACCATGTAACATATTTTACCAGTGGTTTTGTCCAACGCAATACTCTGTTCGTTCACAATTTGAGTGATTACAAAAAAAAAGAGAATTGAATTTAAATAGGTGATTACATTTTTTCCATCATTGACGAGCATTGGATGACAAAGATGGAAGAAGAGATCCTTTTGAGAAGATAAATGGATTGGATTGGGATCATTGAAATTGGAAGGAATGAATTGTTCCCACACTTGATCTGACTCCGATACAGACCGAAAATGAGACGACGTTGTAGCGAAAACGCATGCATCCCGTGGTGAAGTAAAGGAAAGAATAGTAGAGATGCAATCGTCTGGAAGAGAGTTTAATATCTCCGATGATTCTTCTGGTGTTGGTGTTGGTGTTCCTTTCATCGATATCAAATCTACAATCGATCATAAATCATAATCATATATATATACATAAAACTATGGTAGTTTTAATTCTTTGCGTGTAATACAAGATCTAGTTTAGCCATTCAGATACTCCAATCCATCCGATTGTGCAAAATCAATCTCATCCCCACATTTCAAAGGAAACCATGAATAAATGAAAATTCAAGATATATATCCACAATCAACACATCTTTAAATTTAAACCCATCAATATTTTGATTCCTATATATGTTTTTATTAATATTTTCCAAAACATATATAAAATCTCTCATCGTGCGATCAACTAAAACATCAACGCAAACCAGTGGTAAAATAGAGACAAAAATATGGATAACCCTAATATAATATCTCATTCAGAAATACCCAATTACTTGTCTTAATCTCTGATCAATTTTAATTAGAGGATAATCAAATCAGTACCTTATTTTAGTTTATGCAATTAATTAAAACCCTAAAATCACAATCGACCACTATCCAAGGTACGTCATTCTTAATTACTATTGCCGGAGACATACGTAGTTATGTACAACAATTACAAACTAGAAGATCGTATCAGTTTGGATGCATAAAAGGAAGAGCTATGGTTTACAAAATCACCAAGGATTGGATGAGACGCAAACCCTATAAATCGAACTTCGGGTTCCGACGTCGAGAATTAGGGAAGTTATTTTATTACAACACAAAACTAACTTTAATAATCCAGGTTTATTTATTTAATTTGCTTCTGGGCTGATCATGGGTTTTATTCTTGCATAATTGCATTGGTCCATTACCTGAAAATTGAAAGATTTACGAGTATAAGCTGATATTATTATAAACTTATATAAAAATCCAATTAACGATATTAACTGCTATTGTATATATTAGAGTTAATGAATGAAATAACTGTGATTAAGGAATAAGAAGTAATGCTTAGTTATAACTAATAGACTCATATCGGACCCGATCATTAAATTTAAGCAAATATTGTTTTCAGAAGAAAGAAATATTGTTAATTATTGTCTAACAACGGTCTAACTGTCTAAGATTCTGATTTAGCATCAAGTACAAAACATTCCATTTTATCATTATTAATCAATGAATGAGTCAATCTGTCAATGTCAAAGATTTAATTGGACTTATAAGTAGTGATTATCTATCTTTTTAACAAGGATATCGCACAAGACATCTTCTTGTGATATAATATCACATGCAGTTGCTTCACCAGTCAGACACTCACCGTCGCTTTACCAAATCCTTCTACACTACAATGTGCTATCTTCCGATCCTTCCAGATTTCCAATGTGCCTCGCCGCAGTATGCCTTCCAAAACCAATACACATCTTAGATTTGACTCTTAAATCCACCCTTTCGAATGAGGAGTGGTCACCACTCACCACACACCACTTGATCTGGAAAGAAAAGAAACAGAACAGAACAGTAATGCATGCATGTTATTGGATAAAATTGCCGGCAGCCTATATAATTTAATATCTACGTCTAACGCGGCTATATTGGGTCAACTTTCTCCTATAAGATCACAGGAACTGTTCATAATAGGATATTAGGATTGGGTGGTATCGCAGAAAAGGAAACCAATAATCGAAATGTGTGGAGGTGCAATACTCGCTGACATATTTCCATCACGAACTGACGCTTTCCGGTCCAACCTGCAACGCAATGGTCTATTCTCTTCCGGCTCTTATGAGGCTAAGGCAAAGCCACAGCCACAGCCACAGCCAGAAAAAGGTAACCAACCAACCAACAAACAAACAAACCTATCTTAATCTTCTCTGTGCAATAGTGTGCAGTTGTGTTTGTGTCATATATCGGAATAAGTATATATGTTCTGAATTACAGGTAAGAAAAGAGTGAGAAAGAACATGTACCGTGGGATTCGGCAGAGACCGTGGGGGAAGTGGGCTGCGGAGATTCGTGATCCGACGAAAGGAGTTAGAGTCTGGCTTGGAACCTTCAACACTGCAGAAGAGGCAGCGCGTGCGTACGATAGAGAAGCTCGTCGGATCCGTGGCAAGAAGGCTAAGGTCAACTTTCCCATCGAGGAACGACAGACGACAGCTCTGCTAAAACCATCACAACACCAGCAGACTTATCTTGCACCGCTGTCAGCTAATAGAGTTTTGACAGAGGAGGTGATCAGGAAGATCCCTGAGGAGCTCCTAGCGATGGAGTCTTACATGAAATTTCTCGATGAGGAGCCATATATGGGTAGTGCAGGCTCATCTGCTTCCAACACTGTGAGCGCCGGTGAGAGTGCGCAAGACCTGCCACCCGCCGCCACTTCTTCTCTGGAGCTCTGGAGCTTTGATGATTCAGACCCCTTGACTCTTAACGCTTACTAGGAAATAAGATCTGTGTTTTATTGCCGTCTATCGTCGTAATTTATGTCTTAATTATATATGTGTACGTACTATGTAACCACTGTTTGATTTGTGTTCGGATGCTCTAACTATAGAGCCTATAGTTGTATCTTCTAGCTTCTTCTAATAAAAAAACAAAAAAAAAATCAACCAGAAGTAGACTGACTGCTCAGGGAACTCATTAAAGTATGGCTTGATTATACATATCTTGTTTACCATCGGAAGGGGGGTACCAGTAAGAAGGCTGTCTTGCATCATTAAATTCCGGCGATGCGACCATCACTTCGGTTGCGTTGAAGTACCAAGGATTCAGATAAGGCGATGACGATGAGGGAAGTATGACAGAACCCCAATCTCTGACTCCTAATTTCTCAATATTTACTCTCTTCCGAAGTAATAGACGGCTGATGTCTTGGGATTTTATTTCTGAAATGGTCCTTATAACAACAGTGCATAGGAGAAGCACAAACACTGCATCTTCCTCCGGTAGAAACTCTACCGCAAAATGTCTCGAATTAATTAAGGCCGTGGCTTTTCCGTTTGGATTTTCTTCTGATAGCCTCACCAGCGTGAAGAAATCATCTTCCTCTCCATCCTCATCTACACGATACTGCAGCTTCCTTCCTCTCAATAGAACGTGCACGAACTCCTCGTTTGCGTCGTTCTCAAATTTAAATTTGAGTTTATGATCATCATCCCATTGTATGACCAATGAATCTCCCGTTGATAGAGACCATGTAACTTTCTTTTCTTCTGTATTTCTCTCATTGGGTGTTGCAGTGCCCACACTCCTTTCTGCATTTTACATAATCAGAGTTGTGCGTTTTTACATAATTGGTGCATGATCAAGTGATTGGTGAGATGAAATCATACGAGGTGCTTTTCCATCCGACCCGGAGCCGATATAAGTCCAAGGACCTTCGTGTACTTGTATGATTCGGTTCTCCCAACTTACTGCCTTGGGAGTTTCGGCTCCTCTCCTCCAGAATCCTTCACCAATCCTGTATGTATATTAACAAACAAACTAGCTAGAATGCATGCAAGATAATTTTAATCGAATAGATAAGACTGTATGCTACTTGATTAAGTTACCGGATACGTATAATGAAGCATTCTCGTCGGCCATGATCGATTACAGTGCGGGACAACCAGCGGCCTCGTTGAGGATGGTACCCGTTCATTCTGAGTATGACATCAGATATCATGGCACCGGCATCATCTGTAACTCTGTCCGGAACACATTTTAGTAGGTATGGAGCAACAACAGGGGAAGTAATCGAAACCATGACTTTCACTTCCGTATCCAGATCTTTAGATAACGAAAGCTTGGTTGAACGTAGCAACTCATTCCATTCAAACACCAATTCCCTTTTAACCTTCTTTCCCTGAAAATTACAGCAACGATTTTCTTGCTCTCGGAGAAGTAATATAACTCCTCTTGTCCCGAATTCGCAATACAAATGCCAATATTGGTGCCATGATTCAGATAAAAACTGTAAAAAAGGCTTGACCAGCTTCATCTCTCGATGGCATTTCAATGTCTGGATTCGCAAGGACGTCCTTGAATTGTATTTCACCTCACATTCATGGTTACCTTTCAGAAAAACAAGCACCTCCAGCATGGATCTTGACCGCATGTTCTTGTACTTGTTCCGGTTCACATCAGCACCAAATCTTCCCCAGTAGAAGATACTTCTCGACGGCGATTCAACGGGTCGGAAGCTTGATCCAGCCTTCATATACGGTTCGTGAAACTCAGCTTCCCAAATTCTCCTGGTTTCATTCACCTCTCCCACCTTGGGTGTGTCCCCAAACCCAACAACCCACCTATCCAAATCCCCAATTCCCAGTTTCAACATATCCCTCCTGTATCTGTTTGGAAAACTCTGTCGTGCAAGGCGGATAACTGATTGGGTAAGAAAAGACGGAAAATCACATTAGAGAAGACAGAAAACGAACCTGATGAGTCTGCAACATGAGAAGAATATCAGAAGTCGGCATCAGGCGCAAACCGTCGCTGCTATTTTTTGCCAATTTCTCACAGATATGCAAGAATGACATGTACCTACGCTTTGCCGATACTAGAAACACCGATTCAAACACAAAAAGATCGGAATAATCCTCGCAAAGATGCTTATAACGTTCTACAATTCCAACCAACTCATCTCCTCCTCCTTCACTAAGACCACTATCGTCTTCATCGTTGCCAATATTTTCTATCAGCAAATCGAAAGGTTCTGACGGAAAACTATCCTTCCAAATCTGAAAACACTGGGAGTAAGCGTACTCTTCGATATTTTCGTCGAAGATCATCGGTCTTTCCAATACAACTCCGAACCTCGACAAACAGTAGTCCACGTACCTCCCCTGTAACAACAGATCCGTGTATAAAATACATGAAAAATCAAATCCAGAGTTTGAAATCAGTGAGCCTTACGGGGTGGAGGCAATGGCAGTGCCAGATCCAATGAACATCAAGAGGCGGCAAAATAAGCAACGGTGCATTTGTTATCGGCGATGACAGACGGAACAGCAAGGGCATCCATAGGTTGTGATAGCGACGGATGGAGCAGAGGAGAGTTCGACGGTTGTGAAGGATAGTGAAATCGGAAATAGTATAAAGGAAGGAAAGGTAGTTTCGCGCGGCAGAAACGAGGTCGAGGGAAACGGGGGGGTTCGCGGTAGTTGAAGACATCATCGGACACTAGTAAGTTAGCCAACCCATCAAACTAACTCTATTAACGTGTATACTGATAAATTAGTGGTAATGTGATATGTGTTGGTGTTAGGTTTTTGTCGTTTGCTTTGTACCTTTTTTTTGTAAACATGTAAATAATTTAGGACACACTTGGTCAGTTTTTATCTTTTTATCACATAACGACAAACTCGACCTTAAAGCTTTTGATCAAGAACAAAGACCAACCCTAAAAATCCAATGCTAACCAAAAAAATCCACTTCTTACTAAAAAGATCACTTAAAAAAAGCTAGCCTCAACAACAATGACGCGCACTTGAAGACGCGAAAAGAGTAATTGACGATAAGTATACCCACCCCACCCAATAACAACACCTCAATTTGGAAGCGACTAGGCAATCTGATGCGTACTTGAAGATAGATCCATCCCTTCTCGAAAAAAACTGTAAACAGAGCCAGCCATGTCATAACTACACAAACCATTTAACCTCATCTCAACCAAAAAGGATTTGCCAGAATGCAGGATTAATCCAACCTTAGGACTCAGCTAGTTAAGGACTTAAGATTTTAACTAGAGCTCAAGTTTGACTAAACTAAACTTTTAATTTAAAACACAGGTCCAAACTCGGGTTCAGCTAGTTAAGTTTAACGAGCATAGACCCTAGACTCACAAGTTCAAGTTTAACAAGGGGAGCTGCTGCTCAAGTTTCGATCTACAATTTGCAACCCTAATTTCATATAAAGCATACATTCAATGTTTTTTTTTAATTTTCACTTGAAAAATAAGTTCAAACTCGGCTCGTTAAGACTCAAGCTTAGCTCAATTATTCCAGTTTCTGCATCTGCAAGAAGAATAAACATAAATAGAGATCAAAATATGGAAGAGCAATATGCAATTGTGCGGGGTGGAATTTTAAATCCAACTTAAGTCTTAAAAATACTATGTTTTCCTTGTTGTTTTACTTTCCCTCTTTAAGAATTCATGTGAGTTTTCATTCAAATTTTATTATAACATGACTGTTCAATAAAAAATCTCGCTGCACTCTAAAAACTAGGATATCTCTGTCAAAACACACAAAATTATTATAACTCAGCTATACAACAGATTCGAAGTTGTTACCTTCCAAAGCCCATCATTAAGGTAATGCATATTGTCCACGCCAATCCCTTTGTTAATTGCTTTTCTGTAAAAACAATCAAATCAGGAAATTACAAAACAAAACAAATAAACAATAAAATAAATGATTGTTTTCACATTACAAACAAGATTAAGAAACTGGTGAAGAAGACAAATGGCCACAGACCGTAACAATCAAAATGGACACAACCTAGAACAACAGAACTAGAAAAATATTAATTTTGATGGAAAAAATACCCTACCAGGCTGCATCAATAATTTTCAAATAAATAAAAAAATTCTATTAATATTTACATCTCATTGACATATTTCTAGTTGAAAAACAGGTGGCCTATACATTTATCCTGTACATTACAAATGAGGGCAGGTCACCTCACCTGTATTTGGAACCGCATCCCCATAATTTTTATGGTAACAATTTTGATTAACCGTTTAAAAATGCATGGATTAAGATTTCAAAAGAAAAAAAATACCATTATTGTAGGATTTTGAAATGGAACCTACCAGCACCAAGGGTGATTTAATGAACACCCCAATATCAGCTCTTAACTCGATAAACAGCATAAGTAATAAGGAATCATAAATTCCCATCAAAGAATAAAAAGAAAAGAACTGTTATTGGATAGAAAAGAAACAGAACAGAATAGTAATGCATGCATGTTATTGGATAAAATTGCCGGCCGCCTATATAATTTAATATCTACGTCGCGGCTATATTGGGTCAACTTTCTCCTATAAGATCACAGGAACTATTCATAATAGGATATTAGGATTGGGTGGTATCGCAGAAAAGGAAACCAATAATCGAAATGTGTGGAGGTGCAATACTCGCTGGAAGGCTGCACAATCTGAAATGGATTTTACTTTATAAAAAGAAACAGTGAAAAAGATTCTTACATATTCTTTGCTGATAGTTTTGTAAATCCAATTGCTAAGGCATGTTGCTTTCCTTCAGCCATTATGGCCTAGAAAATGTAAAGACGAGAGGATGGACAAAGGCATTAAAGAGAATATTATTACCATTAGTAAAAACAAAGACAGCACAAAACCACAAAAACTTAAGTACCCAAAGGACAAACAGCAAAAAATCTCAAATCAGAGAGAATTAAAAGCATTTTTGTAAACAAAGATTGAACGAGTCTCATAAATATTAATAAATGAGAGAACATTCAAAGAAAAGCTCAATAAAAAAGCAGAATAAAGGAAAACTTGAAACTTAAAAAATAAGAGACAAAAAGATATTTCCATTAATTTCTTGAAAAATTGAACTTATGGTATTGTGATTTGTATATCTTCTCTCAAAATCTATCTGTATTTTTTTAATAAACCCATTTAGTTTCACAAATAATTATTGATAAAAGGAAACCATACATTAAGACACATGAAATAAAAATAATAATAGATGGGGCAAAAGTGAAAAGTTTGAAAATAATATAACGAATGTAAGTTTTAATTAAATGCTATTCAATTCAAACTTTAAAACAAAACAAACTTCTTCTATACGTTGTACCAAAACTGAAAAACTGTATCTAACATTTCAACCAAAGAAACCCAAGTTAAAATCTATATAGAAATTGCAATGGTGATTGACAGCAGAACTTTACCACAGGTTTTTCCTCCAATACTTGTTCGTCCAAGGCACCACCTGGTGATGTAAGACCAGGACACATTATGTTTGCACCAGCAAGGACAAACTTAATCGCACCTCTATCAACTTGGAATTTCTTCATTACATTGGGATCTGGAAACAAAACCAAAGTGATATAAATCAAGTAAAACAAGGTACAATAAAAATACAAAGTTTAGTCTGTTAATCAACCCATTCCATAACTTAAATGCAGATTGTAATTTCTAATAAAATATTCGATTCAAACAAAATTGATGATGTAAAAATAGGAAAAAAATGAGTTTTCTTTACATATATAAATGGAAAATTTCTGTTAATAGATTGCACATTTTGTCTATGAAATGAGTATGATATGCATAAAATGGGAATTTGATAGATACATTACATTGATGAAGAAGCCTCAATGTTGGCATGTAGGGTCCATCACGAATGTTGAAAAACAGTGGCAAATTGTTCACTACCACAAGGTTTAAATGGTTCTGACTACAGATTTAAAAAAATAAAAATAAAATTGTCAGCTAGTCAAATTAGCTGTGGAAGACTATTAGAGTCAGAAATAAAAAGAAGATATCAATAATATAAGTAATCTATAATATCCCCAAGTATCAAGAGACTCGAGACAAGAATCAGAAGAAAATAGAGGCTATTAGACAATTTGTCATATATTAGACAACAGAAAAAGGAAGTTAGCAAGGCAAGTAACAACACAAATTTTCAGCATAGATCAGCAATAAAAAAAGGACTAAAGCAAGGGGGTTTCTCACTTAGTCAATAATAACAAAACTTACAATATCATTCAAACGTCCAATTGTAGAAAGTAGAAACCACAATCAAATTCAAGAAAAACAAACACAAACATTTTAGGAATCAAGTAAAAACTAAATCAACATTTGACCCTGACCTACAATTAAGAAATAGAAATATAATAGACAACCAAGATAGAGAAACTCAGAGAAAGAATTATAAGTTATGGCAGAGTATTGGTGAGCAAAGTTGCTCTTTTCTCATGTCGATGCATTGATATTTATAGTATCAAGTATCCTAATTATTACAGTTGAATTATTCACTGAATGATATTTACTGTGGGTAAAGTTACTTCGCTAAGAAATTAACTTGACATGGATAAGATCATAAGACGAACTTTATCCTAAATAGATATGATAAATATTTAATATATCTAATAAAAATCGTCGCATTCATTATTATTAAAGAATGAAAGGAGGGGGGAGGTAAAATAATTAAGTGAATTGCATTTACCCATTCCGAATTTATCAATTTTTATTCTAAATCATTTCAATCTGACATCATTCAACATTTTTTTAAAAGAGGATGAGGAACGTCAGAATTCTTACCATTTAACAACAATTAGAGGGGACTTTTTGGGGAGTAAATCTTCCAGAACAAGTTCAAGACCAGGGTATTCATCTGCAATGCTTTGTCTTATTTTTCTCTGCACGGATGCCTTTACTTGATTTTGTGCAGAAACATCATCTGATGAAAATCTGGAATTATTCAAAGTCGAGATCTGTCAAGTAAATAAAACAGACGCCACACATGATGAAAAGAAACTAAGCTTATGATAATACAGAAATCGACAAGGCAAAAATCAAGGACTTTCCATATTTTGATCAAAAACATCACTTGCAAGTTGCATTCAAATTTATTTATAACAAAACTGTAAGCATGTATCGTTGCCAAAAAAGCTCGTAAAACAATTAAGATGCGACAATAGACAAGCCCTAGGTTTCGATGGAAATCAGAAAATCACATGGAGAGAAAGGAGAAATGAATCAATTTGAAACGAAATAAAAAACGGAAGGGAAAAAAGACAGATAACTCACTTCCTGAACATTTTTCGCTTGATCCGGAGTTTCGAAGGGTGAGTGGAGGAGTCGAAATTTATAATAACAGGTTCGATATCAAATTATTAAACCTGTATTAAAATTTCCCTTATATATTAGGGTTTTATAATAGGAATGAGATAGGGCGGCGGGTTGCGAAAAGGATAGTCTTACTCTAAGATTCACCTCGAAAAATGGACGAGATCACGAGACGAAGAGAAAATGAATTTTTAATTTTTTTAAAAATAAATAAATAGGTAATATATCACATTTACGATGCGTAGGTACAATCTTGTTTCATCTATATTCCCATCGGGTGTACAATAACGAGACAGGGGTGGTCGCCCTAACACTTTTTCACTCTTAGTTTTAAAACAGATTTTTCGATTTAATATCTAAGGTATTAAGTTTACTTTTTGATAAGTTAAATGATAAATAAGAAAATAGAAATTAAAACAGAACATCAAAACTTAAACCTATAACCACATTAACAGTGATTTTAATTTGGGTTAGAATATTGAATCTGAATATGCATTTTAATTTTTATTTATTTATGTAATTATTTATCAAGTAAGTTAATTATAAAAAAATAAACTTATTCTAATTACTTTAATATAAAAATGCTAAGTAACTAATTTAACTAATTATTAGTTAAATTCACAATTTGTGCTGGTCTATTCACGGCTGATGAACTAGAAAATAGAGATTTGAATTTCTCAAATTAAAAAATGATCTTTATTGGGCAGACGATTCAAAATTTTAGGTTAATTACTCGTTTAACAATTTGATTTACCATTAAGAAAGAAAGAAACATATTAATAACATAGAGATTGTTTCTTTTTTTACCATGTGGTTGTGATTTTTTTTTTACCATAGCTCAGAGTCATAGGGAACTACTAATTCACGAAACATCAAATTAATGGTGTCATCGCATGCATGAAAAATTGAGCCCAATTCAAACAATAGAAAATTAGTTAAAATTATGTGTATATAATATAGGAGAATCAGACGTGTGTTCCAGTAGAACGCGAATTAAGGTTGCATGAGTAGCTGTGTCAGCCTTGTCAGGTAAGATAAGATTATTTATCAGTATTAAATAGTTGGAAATTGGGATAGATAGACTGTTCTGACGGAACACCATAGTACACTATCTCATTCTTCCTTCTTTAAATTCATCCTCCCATCATCGGATCGTCCTAAAACTTATGTAAAGAGATCGATGGCCGGACCTGAAACCACCCACCGCCATTTTACCATAGAACACACTCAGATGAGCGACAAAACCAGTGCGTCCTGTCTTTCCGTCAACCTTCCTTCAACCATTTACAGAACCAGAACCAGAACCTTCTTGGATTCATGCTACCTCTGTAGAAAGATCCTCTCCCATGGAACGGACATTTACATCTACAGGTAGGTATACTTAATATTATCTTCGATTGTTCATCTCTTTCCATCGTTACCCTTTTGTTTAAATTTTGGGTTACAGAGGTGACAGAGCTTTCTGCACCGAGGAGTGTAGAAATAAGCACATAGTTGTTGATGTCGATATCGATGTGGATTGACAAGGCAGCTAAGTTGATCGTTCGAGTTTTCTGCTTTCTTCTCTAATAATCGTCAATCTCAGACAATGAGAGAGATAGAGATAAAGATAAAGAAGAGGAGGAGGACATAAGATTATTGATGCTGTATTATTTTTTAGTTTCATTGATGGGAATCACTAGTACGTTACGTACTTTTTTTTTCTTTCTTTTTAAAAGACGGTCTTCATTAAATTAAATTAAAAGAGTACAAAGGATAAAAAGAAAACGTAATGATAAACGAAAAAAACTGAAAACATAGCGTGAATCTCCATCGTGTCGATCTATGACCAATTTCGGATCGCGTTTTTAGGTTGAAATAACTTTTCCCTGAAATTTTTAGAACCTTTAAAGAGTTTCAATACTTATCTTCATCTTTTTTTCATCCTTGCAACTATCATCTTTTTTTTCAATCATCTTTCCCATCTAGTAATCCATCACATTTTCTCTTCCATTTCCTAGATTGCATTTGTCATCCGACTATAATCTCCTGATTTCCCACTACAAAAAACCAGCGCAGTTCTGACGCCCATCTCCCGGCGACCAGGCCGTCGGAATGTTACATTTGTCCACCGGCATAATTTTTCCTCGTAAATGAGAGAAATGAGCTGGCGGCCAGGCCGACGGTATCTTTTTTTTTTAATATGTCAGCTTCAATTTTCCCAACGGTCTGGAAGAAGTGAGCCGACGGCCTGGCCGCCAGCTCCAATTTCCCCAACAGTCGGGAAGAAGTGAGCTGGCAGCCTGGCCGCCGGCATCCTAAAACCCTCAACGGTCGGGAGAAAAATTACTTGCGGCTTGGCTGCTGGATATTTTTCCCGCTTATTTTTTTCAGTAGTCGGCGCCCTGGCCGCCAGGATTTTTTGAAAACCCTAAAATTACAACTTGCGCCGTCGTGGTCCCCCGTACAGTCAAACCTAGTCAATTCGAATTTAAGTATTTCCTTCCCGATTTCTTTCATTTTATTTCCCCCCAAAAACGTTTCCACTTCTCCCACTCCTCTCTAACCCTCCCTCCCCAAACTTCTCTCCGGTGATCTTCGAAAGTCTTCCTAAAGGTATGTTCTTCATCCTCCATCAGTTCTTATCTTGTTTGGGTTGGGCGCCAGGAATAATATTTCCGACGGCCTGGCCGTCGGAATTTGCCGTCAGAACTGTGTTGGATTTTTGTAGTGTCCCTTTTAGATTAAATCCCTAGTTTTTCATCTTCAAACAGAAAGAAAATTGGTTAAATCTGAAAACAACTCAGAACGGAATCGAGAAAGCTTCTTGGTCTGCTGGCGAGACTATACGACGACAAGGAGAAGTGACGAGAAGCTCTCTTCCTCTCCTCTGAACCCGAAAAGGAGCAACGGAATCACGACCATAAAAGAAATGAGAAAAAATCGAATAAGTTTCATGAGGCAAAAAAAGTGGAGAGATATGAAGTTGCGGGTGAAGATCTAAAATGACGACCTACAACGGGGAGAGAGAACGGTGGAGAAAGACATGAAAGAGAAAAGAGGAAAATAGCTTGTCTCTCTTTTGAGAAAGAGGGGAGATCAAGAGGCGGCGCTAGTATTTTGGAACTAGTACGTTAAGTAGGTACGTACGTTAAAGATGCTCCTTTGTCCTTTAGTTCGACGAAGTTCACGAAAACCAACATCGTCATGAGTTATGAGTCCTGGTCAGACCAGAAATGAGCTGTTAATTTAGAATTTAATGTTACAAGATTTCACGGTTTCCCGAGTTTCAATTCTCAGTGTTTCGTACTACACCCCCAACTCTATATTTAGATTAATCGCAATTCACAATGGCAGGCGTCAGCCCTGGTTTGGCAAAGTGTGTGTGCTAGAAAATGGTGCACAACTCACTTCTGAAACATCTGGTTTTTTTTTGATAAAATAAGTGGTATATAAAATTAGGACGCATTTCCTGAACGGCCGGAGCGTTCCAGGGTCCCCGTGCGGACTGCACATCGGCCATCCGTTCGCCTACGTTTCTCTCGATCGTCCATTCCACAATTCTGAATTTCAATTCCTCTGTCAATGTCGGTCTTCGCACCCCATCCCTCATACGTCGAGTCACCCTACCGCGCACTGTGGAATGGGCCAAAATGTCGATTTATACCATTTTCCAATCTCTGTTCCACTCTATCCCTCCCTCCCGAACGACGACGACAAACGCTGAATCAAACTTCCGAGCGATCGTCGACTGCGCCTCTTCATCTCGAAATCTTGTCGGTGACCGCATTCTCTAATTCGAACCCTGAAATTGCATTTCCCCCATTTCTAATAGTAGAAAATGAGGACGGCAGAAAATGGGTTTGCCGTTCCCCGAGAGGACGGCAGAGGAGACCCTGAGATTGGGCGACGGTGTCTCTCAGATTGTAATTACGCCGACTTCCCGACGACCACTGACCCCCGTCCATCCTGTTCGAAAAAGAAAATAAGGATTAAACAACTTGGTCGGAGATAAGAAGAAAAATGTAGCTTCTCATACCCGACGACGAAGAAGGAATGCCTGAAATTGCATTTCCCCCATTTCTAATAGTAGAAAATGAGGACGGCAGAAAATGGGTTTGTCTTTTTTCCTTCATCTGTCGGAGTCTAGTGAACTTTAACTTGAACTTGAAGAAGGAAAAAGGAATCAACCACCATTTGGTTCCATTACTCAAGCTGCAGTCAGCCATTATCTATCGATCAGATTGATTCCGTCGTCATATAATTAAGGTCCGTCCTTTCTCACTAGATTTGAATTTGGATTTGGATTTATTGATTTTGAGGTGCATTTTATTCGATACCCACTGTTACTGTACTCGTCGTTTGCTGCACTTTGCTTACTTGTTGTGTTTTAAAAAGAAGAGAAGATGATTCAGTGGGAGAGTAAAAAAATGGTTTCTAGGCCTGGGTCTCTACTGCTTCATCCATGTGCTTTGTTGCAGTTTCTTCCAGTAATATTATTTTTCTAATGCATTTGATTATGCTTATTTTGATCTTCTTTTCATTGAGAAATGGGGATAGGTTCATGCATATTTTGATCTTTATTTACCTCCTTTTTTTTAGTTAGAGATAGAACCAAATATAGAAATTAGAGAGAGATCTGAATATCTGATTTTACCCATTTGAGCAATTGAGCTTCTGCACTTCTGTCGGACTGCTTTCATTTCACTTGTTCCCGTTCTTACCCAGCAAATTAAAAGATGGCGGCTTTATTTATTTTTTGGATTTGCCGTTTGTAGTGAGCATTCGTTCACGTTTCTTTCTCTTTCTTCACTCGTAGATCTTTATTACTCAACTTCAAGATTCATTTATTATAAGGTAAGGCTCACTTCTCTCAAAGCTTATTCCAGATCTCTATTCTACTTACAGAAGAGATTTGTTTTTTTTAATAACATTAGGTGAACTTCAATTTCAATAATACTTCATTTCCAATTTCCATAATTATTTTCTTTAAACCACCAAACTCTGCATTATTTCTGGACTGACAACCACTTTGCCTAGAATTGAAGCTTTGATATTAGATATAAGAATACGATGTTCCACCAAACAGCTTTGATGTGTTATACTCATTAGTCAGTACTTATTTTGCAGATGTTTACTTCACCAATCATGTTCTGAAATATATATGGCTTAACTAAAGCCTCCAATCAATATCTCTGGTTGTTTTTTGTGGTAGTTAATCTTTCATAATCTTTTGGGGTTATCCTAAAAATTATCACTTGCTTTATTTCTTGTAATCAAATTATTTCGGGTTGTTACTTATTTTTGTTGCAGCATCCATCGGTTTGGTGCGATGAACTTGAACGGTAGTGTGGTGCTTGATATTGACAGCCTTGTACAGTTATCTTTGGATAAAAGCTCTGGTGGCAGTAGCCCCAAAACAACAGTGGGTTGGTTGTATTGCTTTCTCTCAGTCTCTGTTTTTTATAGAATTTTCATTTTAAATTGTGTTCTTCAGAAAGCTCTTTCTCGCAAAAATTGTGGTCGAATGGAGAGACGATCATGTGAGGATGTAGAAATAGATGATCCATCCAGAAAAAATATTGTTAAAGGTATAACAAATACAATTTCATTGTGTTATTTTAAACAATAATCATATCTAATCACGTTTCATCTCTTCTCTCTACTCTATAGTAGTTACACCACAGATCGATCCATTGAAACAGCCTTCTGCAACCAGCAAAACTCTTATGGTCTCTCTAAAATGTGCGCCGCTTCTCTCTAAAATGTGCAAACAGCCTTCTCTCTAAAATGTGCGCCGCTTCTTTTGTCAACATCGGAAAACAACAGATTTGAAGAGAAGGTCAATGTGTTCAATTTGGATATTTCGACGGCTAGACGCGATTCAACAAAAACTGAGATGGTTGGTATTAATCCCCACACGTGTTGGTAAATGAATTCATGTTCTGAACACTTAAAACTTCTATGCATACAAACCAAACAAGTTTAGTCAACCACTGACCGTCTGTCTACTTGTCTCTTTAAATATGCTTCAATTTTCAACTTCACTTTATCGTATAAAACTAGAGGGTCAATCTGTAATTAGTCTAATGAAAGAATACGGAATAGTTTTCTTCTTCTAGTTATTTCCAATTGAGTGGATTTTGATGGTGAAATTATACGAAAGAAAGCAACCCAAAAAAAGATGATCCCGATCGGATTTCACTGACTACAATGGGGATGCGGATGAGGATCGAGTCTTCTTCGACAGCGCTGCTGATTTTTCAGTTCTATGTAGGTTTCTTTCTTCTCCAGCAAATCGTTTTGTATTGTCAATCGGAGGAGACGTGTAATTCTCAGGATATCAAGACTCTTCAAGGTTTCGCTGAAAGATTAGAATCTGCATCCATTCCATCTGGCTGGATTTTCTGTAATGATTCTACTGATTGTTGTCGATGGGATGGGATCGTTCTTCTTCCTCTTCCGGTAGGAGGAGAGTGGAGAGGTTGAATCTTAACGATATGGGGTTGAAAGGGTTTATCGCCAACTCTCTAGCTGATTTGGACCAGTTGGTAGTGCTCGATCTCAGTAATAATTCCTTAAGCGGTGCCGTACCTTCCGGGCTTTTCAGACTGCGACGTTTAGAAATCTTGAATCTCAGTTCTAATCGGAATCGGAATCTCAGTTTAAAAATCACAAGAGTTACGAGTCTCGGAATCGGAATCGGAATCGGAGCAGCGATGGCGATGGTCGTTCTTTTTCTCTGGATCATAAAGAGAAAGCGTTGGAGAAGAGTAGAAGATACGGAAAAGGATATGACGGAACTGGGAGGTGCTTGTTTGGAATCTTCATCTGGTTCGAGCTTGGTTCTCCTATTTCAAAATAAGAACAACGACGAGGAACTCACCATAGACGACATAATGAAATCGACAAACAACTTCGATCAAGCCAACATAATCGGATGCGGTGGATTCGGTCTGGTATACAAGGCTACACTTCCAGATGGGAGAAACGTCGCCATCAAACGTCTTAACGGCGAATACGGTCAGATGGATAGAGAATTCAGATGGATTAAACGACTTGGTCGGAGATAAGAAGAAAAATGTAGCTTCGCATACCCGACGACGAAGAAGGAATGCCTGAAATTGCATTTCCCCCATTTCTAATAGTAGAAAATGAGGACGGCAGAAAATGGGTTTGCCGTTCCCCGAGAGGACGGCGGAGGAGACGAGTGATGGGCGCCGCGCAGTACAGAGGTGGTCTGGCAGTAGGTGGTCTGGCAGAGGTCGAGGTATGACAGTAGCAAATGGATGTGTGCCGGTGTGGTACGGAGGTGGTCTGGAAGATGGATTGAATTTAACGGCAGATGGATCAAATTGAACGGCAGATGGTCGGGGCCGTTGGAGGTGAAGGAGACGCGCGGGCCGTTCAGGAAGTTTGTTGTATAAAATTATGGTATATAACTAAATAAAAATGAAAATGTATACACCAATAACGATGAATAGTACGGCGACCAAGTGGGAGTCCAATAGAAAATTATGGTAAAATGTAAAATGTTCCTAAACTTAGAAGTTGGGACAAAACGACTCTATAATTGTATTAAAGAGAAAACCCTGCTCCGGTTGAATATCCGGATCTCAAGGGTAAATTTTTTTAAATGGATTTAAATTTTAAACTTAGACTTAGGAATGGTCATGGACTCATGGGTCGGGTTTGCCTTAGTTACTCGGTTTCAGGTAAAAACCCCCAAATCCGATTTGGATGTTGGGTTTGATCGGGTTCGGATTTGAGTTTAATAATATTTTTGTAAATTTTGCATAAAAAATCCTGTTATTTAAATAATTTGAAAATTTTGATTGATCAAATAATTTTTAAATAAGATAAAAATCAAATAATTATTAAATAAAATAAAACATCAAATAATTTTTAAATAAGATAAAATATTAAATAATTCTTAAATAAGATAAAATATCAAATAATTTATCAAATTAAATTTATACATCTTCATTTTCATCATCGATCTTTCTCCGCATTCTCAATGTCTCTATTATCTAATTCGTTGTAATATGTTTTCAAATTTACTTAATTAGTGTTACCTATAAATAAAAAAAACATAAGTTAATATAAAAACACCTAAATGAAAGAAGATGAGAGAAGGAAATGAAATTAGGGTTTAGAAGAGGGGAAATTTATTAAATATGTATATTAAATTTTTATATATAAAATTATATTCATTATTTATATTTTAAGGTTTTTTTATAATAAATTTTTTCGGGTGAGTCGGGTTTGGTTCAGGTCTTACCCGAACCCGGTCCGAAAAAATTGGGTAAAAATACTCAAGTTCGGGTAGTTCGTATCGGGTTTTATGATCGAAAACATTGACTCAAACCTGGACCCGAAATGTTTAGGTTCGAACTTGATCCAATCCATGCCCACCCCTACTCAGACCGGATGACTCGAACCCATATACACTTTTAAGTTAAACACATTATTTTCATAAATATATAAGGATCACATGTGAAAACAATGATCATGAATCATAATGAATACAATACTCCTCCAAATAGTACTAATAATATAAGAAAGTAGAAAAGATCACATGTGAAAATAATAATTAATAAAATTCTAAAACCAAATCTAGAAAGTAGAAAGTATCATTAACATGAAGTCTTCCCAAATTCTAAAAAGTCTGCTAAACAGCTAAAGTACTGTGCATTTTTTCAATTAATGAGCTATTATAACATGATGTTGATTTTACATGTGTATCCCCCAAATGGTAAAGCAGCCTATTTACCCAATGCCTTAATAGAAATCATCAATCTTCATCAGAGTCCTGCACAATATTACTGGTTTTAGCTCTTTTTCTTCTGATATACCTACTATGCTCTTCCCTTTCAGATTCAGAATCTTCAACAGCAGGAACAATATCATCATTGCACTCTGGTACATCTTTCTCACCACTGTTATCTTCTCGATCTCCAATTTCAACTTCATAATCCTTTTGGGGAGATAATGAACCATTCTTACAAGATTCTTCAATTCTATCTTCCTCACCATGTTCCTCTATTGCTTTATCATCTTGTCTAGTCTTCTTGTTGAAACCTTTTATCTTGAAATCTCTTGCAGTGCTGAGTTTAGCATGCCTCAGTAGATTGACTTTACTCAGTTTACTAAGCCGGATTAGAAATTTTTCACATTCCTCTATCTGGAAAATTAGATCTGGGATGCGCCTATTCTCCATTTTAATCCTGTTAACAGCACTCCTACCCTGGCCATTGGTTTGCTGCTTCTGCATTTTAATACAAAGAGAGAATATATTGAAACAAATTATATAATTATTAAAATAAAATACACCAGGCTAGTTGCAAAAAAATAACCTCCTGTATCATAGCTACAAAGGTATAGAGTGGTGCGGTAAGCTTTATGCAAGTTCCTTCAATTAGCTTTTGAAAAAATTCTTTGCCTCCCATAAGGGCAATTCGACTCTTTGCCATTTGAGACAAAATCTTGTAGAACTTTATGTTTAGTTTCAAAAATTGATCTACTTGAGAATCTAAACAAAATTTACTATCATTTCACCTAAATACTGAACAATGAACATAACTGGTATTAAATGAAAAGAGATGTCAATATTACCTATGAGTTTCATTTTTGCAAAATAGGATAAAATATTCACTACAGATTGAGACCTAGAACAAAATGCCTCATCAAAAAGTATTCCAAATGATGGATTCCGATACTTGTTAACCTTTTCGGTGATACTTATTTCATGATTGCCAACGGAAATCAACTTCATTTTTGACAAAGCCCAATTTAATTCAGTGAGAACTGAATCAATTAACTGTAGTAACTCAGAAGAAATTCCATTTGCCGTTAAATGATTTACAATAGGATATATTTCAGATTTTTCAATGGGAACATCCTCCACCGAACACATAACTTTTAACAGTTCTTCAGCCATAGTATGTGCAATGAGTAAATCATTGGGAGGCGATCTTAGCAAGACAATCAATCCCAGTATTTTCCTTGCAGTCTTAATTTTTTTGAGATTAATGCGTCTGCAGACACTCTCAGCCCAGATTCCATGTGAATCTTTAAGACTGCCACCCAATTTATTCGCAACGGTTAACATCATATCTGAAAGAATCTGAGATAGAAAAAAATCTTTTTGGTTTGTAGATTCGTAAAAAAGTATAAGAAAATACATTGGAATAAGCATATCATAAGTGTAGATTCAAAGAAGAAATTCATGCTAATTTTAAAGATAATAAATCAAGAGAACTTAAATTTTAGCATAAGAGTTTTTTTTTAAAAGAAAACAGAATAAACTGGAAATGGCTTTCTAAAATTGAGTGTAGAAGGCAATTTAAGTCTTATTTAAAAATACAATGCAATTTAAAAAATACGAGTCAATACACATTACTGATAACCAACCATATGCAGGGAAAAATATGATTATTCATATCTTCCATTAATAATGAAGTTCACATTCCCACAACATTTCGTTTTTTTTACATTAGATCATGACCCACAGAAGATGGTAAGACAGATACATAATATAATCAGAAAATTAATTAACTGATTACATACAAATGTGATTATCTCTTACCTAAGAAATTGTATTTTGCACATCAAATATTTATCATGGTATAAATTTTAAAAGTAATTTGATACATGATAACAAATACTCCAACCAATGCTGTTATCATATCCAAGGTTTAAAAACCGGTTAACCGGTAACCGGTTCTGGCTTACCGGTTTTCCGGTTAGACCGGTTAACCACCGGTTAACCACTGGTTAACCGGTAGGGGTATTTTCGTAATTTTTTTTAAAAACAGAAATTATGTTATATACTTATATATCTATTCCATGTTTATATCCATGTTTATATCCCTGTTTATATAAATAAAAATATCATAAACAATATAGTAATTCAAAATAGTCATTCAAAATAGTAATGCAAATAAGTAATTAATTCCATAATGTAATTCAAAATATCCTAAGCCTAAGATATCTAGATATCTAGATATCATCATTTTCTACGTTTTGAGCCCTCCTTGTGTAGGCTAGGGTTTCAAAGAATAAGATTTAAACTTATAAGGAGTAAGATTTAAACTTATTAAAATAAAGCCTTGAAATGAGGCTTTATTAAATGAAACATAATGGGCTTTATTAAATAAAGCCCATAAGTGAAACATTTAAAAACGAGACGGGTAACCGGGTCGGGTACGGGTCAGACCCGACCCATCGACCCATTTACCCGTCCCAACTAACCGGTCACCGGTTAGCCATATTTTACCGGTTAACCGCCGGTTTTTAAACCTTGATCATATCTACATCGCATAAAGGAATTGACATTTAAGAATGTCATTATCATATTACAGATGAAAAACTAGAAACCTAACCCTAGCATAGGCATTGCCGGTAGTAAAGTTCCTACCAAAGTAGAAATAAGGAAGGTGCAAAAAAATATTACCTCACATTCCTCAAACAGTGAATATTCAAGGAGTTCAAGGTACAATGGTCTAACTGTCTTCTCCAGAAAAAAATTTGTTTTGTCATCTCCCTGCATATTGGCACATAAACCATGCTCAACTTCTATACTCTCAAAAGCAATATCTTTGGTTTTCAAATCCATTCCTGAGGATCTTAATGTAACTAAACTCTGAATCAAATCAGCAAAATATACACTGTTCGAATATGCAACAAATAATTCATTCATGCATGTCAATGCCAATAAAAGTTGTTTCCCATTACTTCCAGAAATTTTCTTTCCTTTAGACTCTTTTATGTTTTGATTCTTCTCTAACTTAAACCCTGATCTCAGAATCCATATCAACTGCAGTAATGGACGGGCAATGGATTTGATATCTCCATTTGTAAAGGATTTAAATAGATCATCGTTTCCTACCGTAGAGAAAAAAATTATTTGATGATGACAGGCCATCAAAGTAAAAGAAATCAGTTTCAAACAATTGTCAAATGTTTTCACTGGTGATTTATTTTGGTTCTGAGAATCTGCACCAGCAAAAGGAAAGGTGGCACTATATATCTCAAGTGCGATATTTAATAAATAGCTAATACTAGATGTTGCCAAGAAAGGTCTTCTTTCCTGTGATAGTTTTGACAGTGATGCATGGCAGTCAATCTGAGTATCCTGATTTTCCCGATTCCTCAAAGATCCTTTTGTAGAACAATTTCGTTGGTGATTCATACACTTCTCAATGTCCAAGGATTCATATAAAGATACAAGGTTCATAATTTCTCCCTTGATTTCATCTTTTTCTGATTCTGGAGCTTTCTCCAGATCAACAGTGACCATGTTGATGAAAACCTCAATAATTTTAGAAAGAATAAACTTATAATAGTTTGATTTCTCTCTATTTAAAGAGTTTGAACTGGGGTCTGGACTCTGTCTCAGCATGTCTGCATAGATTGCAAGAAACTTCAAGAAGAATAAAATGCAAGAAAGAAAAGTTGTCTAAAGAGCAATGATCCAATGTAAACCTTCCAAGCTGGTATTTTTCAATGCCTTTCTAATACTCAAAAAAGCATTTGAGAATGGCTTAGCAGATGGCATCTTTATTTCCTGTTGAAATTTCAAAATCATACTCATTGTTAAGTTTATTGTAAATCATACTGATTGTTAAATCATAATCAGACCTTGAAACGGATTTATGCTTATTTATTAACAGTCATTATTAAATTTGTACCTCATTGTCTTGGGAAAGAGAGAATCTAAGATTTTCCCATGAAAATTCTGATTGGAAATTAGCTTTTTTACTGTGAGACTGAAGGAGAAGAATCCATGAGGCACACGAGAAAAAACAATCCAGAGGTTCTTCGATACAAACTTTGTCATTTGCCAATTTGATACATGAATCAATGCAGATAGGAAATTCAACTCCCTGTAGATACAATTACAGAAATATGTAACAATCATATTCCTAGTCAATAAGTCATCGATGATTAAAAAGAAAAATCTCTTAAATTCATAAAATATTTAAGCACCTCACCTCTCTGTAAAATTTAAGGAAGTGAGGCCAGAGAAAATAAAAAACATCTCCAGCAATAGAAGGATCTACAATAACAAGTTTCACAAGTCCATGGTAGATGGTCTCCCTAACTGTAGCCTAACTAAATCAATTGAAAGCCATCAGAAAGGGTTTTCTCAATAAATATGGAATAAATAGCATCATGTACCAATTAGAACAAACCTCGTGAGAAAGGCATCTTCGAAGTAGTCCTGTCAGTTCTTGAAAGAGGCTAAATTCCATTCTATAGCACAAACCAGCTTGTTGGCTGCAACTGGCTTGGCTAGATGAGTCTTTAAAAGAATTTGCACCAATGTTCTTAGACTTGGTTTCCATTAGAATAAGGTCAATAATGGCATTTGCAGCAGCAAGACGAATTGTATCTTCTTTTCTGAAGATAGCTTTCCGTAATACCAGGATGATATAATCCTTCCAAATTAACATCCGAAAAGTGTATTATTGCATTAAGAGAAAAGTTATAAAAATATCAACTTCTATAGACAACAATGATAAGACTAGACAAGTAAGAATTAAACAATAAGGATTGACACAATCCTGAATAAAATATTGCTTCTAAAAATATTAAACATCATGAGTTTTTAGATGGAATGATAAAAATTACAATTTACTCATTAATCATTTAGAATAATTTAATGTATTAAAATATTTAAATCAATAGAGAGCAGTAAAGTTATGTAGTCCGGGTTGCTAGCCGGATCCAGGTTGGAATAATTTGTAATTCTACCTACTAATACCCGATTGTCAATAGACAACAGGCCATGCTCCCAAAGTCCAAGCATTTTGTGCATTGAGTTTGATATGATTTTGATTAGGCTTTTTGTAAGGGGAAGCATTAAAGAATAAGAAAAGTGAGACTCCCTATGAAAGCCCAACAAAGATCCCAGAAGCTGGAAATCCTGGAATTGGTTGAAAACTTCTGGTCAAAGATATAATAATTTGGAGGGATTAAATGTATCATTGGATCTTTGTACATATTTTGTATATTGTCCATTGAAAAATTAAAAGGAAATATTATTCTTTGCAAAAAAAAATCTATGCCCCCAAAAGTCCTGTGTTAGTGTTTTTTCAAAAGAGATTATTTTGATTTGTATATATGCTTCATTAATTTTAAATTTTAAAAAAAAAGATAAATAATATTTTAAAAAAAATTCCACTTTTAAATAATTTGGGTAACATTATGGAGAAATTTTAGAAATATTTGTTTTTTTTAATGAAATTGAAATTTCATTAGAAATGAAGCGAGCCTTGCCCAGTTTTACGGATATATATACATAAAGATAAAACCCCTTAACAGATAGCATTACTCAGAATAGGCAAAATCCTCTAGGGGTAGTAATTTTAGAGATATTCGTTGTGATTAAATTTGAAAAAGTGATGATAAAGTGAGTACTTGTAGATCATGGCTGAATTTGGTGAGTGGCAGCATACTTGTAATGACAGCAAGTGCGGCCCTATCATGTAAGAATGTGAAATAGTCTAATAATTCTTTCAGCCGTGCAACATGTTCTAGCATTGGGTAGGGGTAGTGTTCGACTAGAATACCAAGCAACCTAATAGAATTACAAGCAATATAACTTCTTCAGGGAATTATTTAAAACAATCAAAACACAGCTGGATATTCTGACTTTAATTTTTACTTGATAACTGCCAAGCTTTGTTGAGGCTTTAAAGACAAAATTCGTATTTCTAATTGCTTGATAATCTGTAATATTCAAGAATATAATTCCATTAATGACAAATAATAAATAATATTATAATAACACGATGATGTAATCCTGATATTGAATAATCACTCGACTTTAAATCACTTTATAGCTGAATTAGATTTCTTCTTTTAACTAGAGCAATAGACTTGCAATATTGTTGTGAGAACAATAAGGATGATGTGGTTTCTCATCTCTCATAAACTTTACTCTAGGATATGCCTACTTCGTGACCATATCAAATGAAATTTCAACTTTTCTTAGGGTGCAACCCTTTATTTTTAATGAAAAACTTAATTGCATTAAAAAAAATCAACTTTATCAAAAAACTGAAAAAAGTCCCAGCACCTGAATATGTTGCGACAAGATCATAGATTAAGTTTTTAACAGGGAGCCTTGAAAGGTAACTCTTGAGGCTAACCTTGAATTTGAATTTCTATTACTACTATGTTTGGATTTCTGTCACTACTATGTTTGAATTTCTATTTCTATTACTATTTTCTTTGAATTTGTTATCTATTAGACTATTACTATGCTTCTGGGTTGCTTGTAGCCTCAGTATGAACTAAAACGAAGGTGTTAGCTTCTTTACCATAAAGAGCCATGAAAGGGGACATGCCAATGCTCTCATTATAGTTTGAATTATGCCAAAGTTCTGCCCAAGGTAACATTTCCAACCACCTCCTAGGTGCCCAAGTAAAACTCAATCCCTCTATTAACTACTTCAGATTATCCATCATTTTGGGGTTGATAACTGATAAGCAGTAGATAATTTGAGTTTGGTACCACTCAGTTTGTTAAGTTTCCTCCAAAATCCACTAGCGAAGACTTTATCTCCATCAGACACGATAGATGGAACCCCAGAATGACCACCAATTTGACTTGCATGATATTCAGCTAATATTACTGGAATAGAAAGAGAGTGAGGAGGTAAATAATACCTATCCTGGAACAATAAAAATTCTTCTTTGGAGATTCTCATGAGTTTCTCCTTGCCTTCCATGACATTCTTTGTTAAGGCCTTCATAAACTCATCCTCTTTAGTCTCTAACAGAATAACATGTAGAATACTAGCAACTTGAATAGATAGTGCCACAAAAGTAGTTTGATTGGCTGTCTCAGGTAGCTCTCTAGACAGTGCATCTGCACTATATTTTATTTTCCAGTTTTGTAATTAATAGCATAATCAAACCCTCAGTAATTTCCACAAATAAAATTTGTTGATCAGGTGTCTGTATTACCTGTGTCAACATATTTTTAATACTATAATGGTCAGTATTAATAATAAAATGGTTACTTAGGAGATAATGCCTCTATTTACCCACAACTTGTACAATTGCATGCATCTCATTGGCATAAGTGGAAGCCAAATGCATTTTTCCACATAATTTGGAGCTAAAAAAGGCTATAGGGTGCCCTTCCTGCATTAACACAGCTCCTATCCCCCATTGGCTGACATCAGTCTCCAGGTAGAATTCTTTAGAAAAGTCAGGGTGAGCTAGTACTGGAGTACTCATCATAGTCTCTTTTAAATTTTCAAAACTCATAGTGGCATCTTCATTCCATAAGAAAGCATCCTTTTTAAGTAGATTTATCAACGGAGCAGCTATAGTGGCATAGCCTTTAACAAGCTTCCTGTAATAACCAGTCAATCCTAGAAATCCCCTTAATGCTTTGATATTTTCAGGGACTGTCCATTTCCTAATTGCAGTGATTTTTTCAGGGTACGGTGACACTCCAAGGCCTGAAATAATGTGTCCCAAAAACTGTAAGCTAGCTTGAAAGAAGGAACATTTAGATTTATTGGCATACAACTGATTATCTTGTAATACCTTCAGAACCTGCTTCAAATGTGCCGAATGGTCTACCTTATTCTGACTGTAAATCGATATATCATCAAAAAAATTAACACAAATCTCCTCAGGTATTCTTTAAAAATTTTGTTCATAGTAGCTTGAAAAGTTGCAGGGGCATTGGTAAGCCCAAAGGGTATCACAAGGAATTCATAATGTCCTTGGTGAGTTCTAAAAGCTGATTTTTTAGTGTCCTCAGGGTTGATAAGGATCTGATAATATCTAGATCTTAAATGAAGCTTTGAGAATACAAAGGATCCTTTCAGTTCACCTAGAAGTTCATCCACTGTAGGAATAGGAAATCTATCTTTGATTGTGATAGAGTTTAAGGCTCTATAATCAACACACATTCTCCATGAACCATCTTTCTTCTTCACAAGTATAACAGGAGAAGAATAGGGACTAAAACTCTCTTTAATCAATCCTTGAGATAGCATATTCTGCACAATCTTTTGTATCTCATTTTTTTGAAATTGGAGCTGTTTATAAGGCTCACAGGAGGTGCTCCTGGTTGGACATGTATGTGATGGTCCTGAATTCTTTTAGGAGGTAGGGAAGTAGGCTCTTCGAGGCTCTAGGAAATTCTGTCAAAATCTTTTCAGCGTTTCCTTCTTCTGAATCAGTTAGTGTAATTCCAGCTTCAGAAGTGTGCATCTGCATCATATCAAATCTGCAGAAATAAGCTTCAGTAGTAGACATTGCATGCCTTGATAACTATCAACTCTTATCCGTGGTTCTCCCAGTCAATTAATGCATCTTTCACCCCATGAGAATGTAAAAAAAGAATCTTTGAAATTAAATCCCACATCACCCAGTTCTTCTAGCCACTGAATGCCTAGGACCATATTTGCTCCTTCCATAGGAAGCACAAAGAAATCTACCTTCATACTGAATTCTCCCACTTTAATATCTACCTTCTCACAAACTTTATCACAATCTAGTTGTCCAAAACCAGTTGATACTGAAAAAGAAGTTGTAGGAGTAAATTCTAATTGCAGATAATTAGCTACCTCAAGTTGAATGAAGTTGTGAGTTGACCCGAGTCAATCAACATCATCACTCTTTTGGTTCCTACCTGAGCCAAAATTCTCATAATCTTAGGCCTCACCTGTCCATCCAAAGCATAATATGTAATTTGGATAGTTTTAGGCTGAAGATCTTGTTGAGCATCTTCAAAAACCTCCACTCCATCAGATTCATTATATTCAATAAATCTAGACCCATCTGCAGATAGAAGGAACAATTTGCCTTTGCACAATGACCCTTAATCCACTTCTCATCACAATTAAAATATTTCTGCCTGCTTCTCTTAATTTCTTTTTCAGCTTCAGTCAGTCTTAACCTGACCTTTGGATTAACATTCTTGCTAGTTTGAGAAATTAAAACTTTCATTACTAAAAAAGAGGTTGGGCATAGCCCAAGATTACAGAATATAGGGAAATGCAAGTACAGTGAATGTAAAAACATTGTCTATCTCTTATCAGCTATGACCCTGACTAACTGGCCAAGGACTGAAGCCTCAAGAGGTTGGACTCCCATGAGCGTATAGCTTGTATTTCAATTTGTGAAAGATTGTGCTTCTTATAAGATGTAAAAACATTCTTGCTAGTTGTAGTGATGTCACCATCAACAATCCTCTTGTGGGGAGGAATATATTGATTGTTGTTCTTTTGTAAGCCCCAAGAGATTTGATTCTTTATTTTTACATATCTGAGAATATCAACTCCCAACTCATCATCCTCATGTAAATTAGGCAATTAGCTAATACCATAGCCTCCCCTAATGTATTAGGTTTAGTTTGTATTACTAGTTTCTGAATTCCAGATTTACTCCCTGAGATAAATATCCCCCTCATAGTCTTCTTAGATACATCAGTCACTTTGGTAGCCATGGATTCAAACTGATTCTAATATTGTCTCACTGAACCTTTTTGAGTTAATTTACTCAATCTTTCAGTAGGAATAGCAAATTCAGAAGTCTATGAGGAATAGAAAATTCAGGAATACCAAATCTTTTCGTCATCTTAATTCTCATCACACAGATCTGACCCTGAAGCAAATTCCATGTTATCATTAGTTCATTGTAACCATTCTAAAACCACTCCCTCAAACTTGAAGGTTGTCATTGATATTCTCACATTCTGGAGTATTCAAATATTTGAAATACTTCTTTGCAAGGTAAATCCAACTTGTGACTTTCTCCCCATTAAATCTAGGAAGATCCACTTTACCAACACTAGTAGGTTTGGGATTAGTGGAAGATGGTATATAACAAGAGTGGTGTAATCGATGGTATGTTGCAATGAATATTATTCGATCCTCCCCTACGTATTACAAAGAATCTTATTTATATTGCATGATATCAACTCGATGCATGGACACGTACGTGGACAGATGGAGTGCGTCCGTGTAAAACCAGGTTAGAGGCCATGGTTTCATGATGATAGTTGTTGGGATCCAATTGGTCTAATTATGGATATAAGGGGACCAGTTGGGTTACAACAATATTTTTACCAGAAGATCCAGACCCTAACTTACCCTCCAACACCTTAGCCATCATATCATAGAGTTTGTTAACTGCTAATACGAGTATCCAATCCTTCAGCCATCAGTCATCACAAATATCCTACAATGAATATCTTTTTAAGAAAATGGATATGATAATTTATCAATAACAATCTAGGAATAAATAGACCAGATGGTCCGTCCTGCCTTAGATTCAAGATCAGTTGATCAGGGATATCCAAGGTTCGCTGAGCGGGAGTAAATCCCTGAAATCAAGTCTTAGCTCTCACAGATTTGAGATTACTTGATGTGTCAATGTTGGATAGCTTCAATTTTTTTAATTCCTTTATTTGAATAATGACTTCTCTGAGTGAGTTCAAGGATCTGCAAAAGCACCAAATGATAAAGCAAGCGGGGATCGATTGATAAGTTGATCCACTACATCGGAATTATGAAAACTTGGTCGGAATCCGACCTTGAGGAAGCCGTAACTTTCTTAGAGTTTTTGATTAAATCGTAATCGAAAATAGTTTGGAGTATTTATACTTAAGGTTGGCACAATGCCCTAAGCATAACTAACTTATTTAAATTAAGCCTATTAACGGCCAACCCAGTCCACTCATAATCTTTCAACGACGTTGGCCAGATTCTAATTCTTTTGTTGATAGTCCAGTCGACACCAGTTGTGTTGGCCGTTGACTCCTCTTCACAATCGTCCTCCTCTAGGTTAGCAATCGAGTCTAAGACTTGTTGAGATACCTCGACAGAGCACGTATCACTCCTTTAGGTTTTAGAATTGCAACCATACTTCCCTCGTGACCCAAGAACTTTGAATCCTAAAACATCATTTGTCAATCCTTGGTTGCCAATGCTTATGATTGAGACTAGGACAGTATATGATGGTTCTCGAGCCCAAAACTCTCGTTCATGATTAAAGAGCCAAGTATTGTTAATTGTTGCTACCTCCCTATGTCAGAATCAAGTAATTTGTGTGTTTGCTACCTTCCTTGGATGTGGTATCCGTTTGTCAGACTCCCTCTCGAGAATCAAACTCTAATTCTCCGTCACCACCATGGTAGGTGTCACACCCATTTTGGGCTTGAAGACTATCATATACCGTCCTAGTCTCAAACAGATGGGGTGAATGTGATGAAAAAATGGCTCAAGGAAGACTAATTAGCTCAGAGAGTAGTTGGAGAGCTTGAACATATTAAAATAAAACTTAGAATAGATCATGTGGAAGATCACTCAATTCAACTAGCTCGAGTAGCCAAAGTGTCAAGTGTGACTAAGGAAATATATGAGAAGCATTGGTTTTTTTTTTTTTTGAAAAATTAAATTTTCATTACTGAAAAGTGGTTGGGCATAGCCCAAGATTACAGAATATAGGGAAATGCAAGTACAGTAAATGTAAAAACATTGTCTATCTCTTATACAGCTGACCCTGACTAACTAGCCAAGGACTGAAGCCTCAAGAGGTTGGACTCCCATGAGCGTATAGTTTGTTTTTCAATCTGTGAAAGATTGTATTTCTTATAGGATGTAGAATCATAAACAGTGCTCACATCCTTTATAATTTCTCTGCTGACAATTTCTGGAGGCCTTAAGGTGTGTTGTTTTAATCTCCTATTCCTTTCACACCATATGTGCCAGGAAAGGGATGCTAGCATAGTCCAATGTACCCCCCAACAACTGGACTTGTGAGTGAATTTTTGTATTGTTTCCATAATATCTCCTATCCTGATGTCTATTGCGGGAGATGGGGGATTTTGCCCACTAAGTATCCAAACAGCATTGTTAAGGCAGCTAGTGGACTCTAGCAATAGGGATCTAGTGCAATGGCAGTTAAAGTATAGGTGTTGTAATGTTTCTTCCTCATTTCTACATAGTGGGCAGCAGGACGTATTTATGTTGAGTCCCCAGCTTTGCAGTCTAGTTAATGTGTTCAGAATCTTGACCTTAATTCTCCACAACAATATGGAGAATTTGGGAGGCTTTTTGGCCCAGATCCCTAGATTTATCTCTTGTAAGATGCCTCTAGGCCTTAATGTTTCTGAGTGCTTGGAGGGGGCAATTTGTGTGACCCTATAGTTACTTAGGCAGTTTATACATTTTCCTATTGTTTCCTTATTAGCTAGTATTGTTTTCCACATGTGAGGGTCCAGAGTAGGCCTACACTCTATTTCCCCAATGTTTCTTCCTTTGATGTATCTAATTTTTATCAAGTCTGCTAGTATGGAGTTATTAGGACTCCATATCCTCTCTGTTATTTTAACCAATGCTGAAGCATTAGTTGTAAAGAAATCTCTGACCCCTATTCCGCCTTCGCTCTTTAGGAGTGCCATTTTTTCCCAACTACTCCCTCTTCTCCCGTCCCAGATGAAGTTGTAAGCTAGGCTCTTAATCTTTTTAATAACTGTGCATGGTAGTGTGGTTCCGTTTGCCCAGTATTGAAACTTACCTTGTAAGACCCAATTCACTAATTGGGTTCTTTCTGCATAAGGCAGACATCTCCCTTTCCATCTGGCTAACATTTTTTCTATTGGATTTATCAACTTCCAACATGTCGCGTGAGATTTCTTTCTTCCGGTAATAGGAAGACCAAGATAGTTGATAGGGAGGGATTTAGTTGGGAAGTTGAGAATGTTATGCAGATAATGACCATTCATGCATACTTTTGAGTAGGTTGCTGAGCTCTTCTCCTGATTAATCTCGAGGCCTGAGAATTTGGAAAACGTCTCTAGTATTTTCTTGATTGTTTCTAGAGACTTGGGATTTACCTTTAAGAAGATCAACACATCATCCGCATATATGAGGTGCGAGATGGAAACCGCTCTATTCACGATATAAGTATCCATCCTCTTATCTTTGATCTCTTTCTCTATTAGTCTGCTAAGATTATCTATTACCAGGTCGAATAAGATAGGAGACAATGGGTCCCCCTGCCTGATTCCTCTAAAATTAGTGAAAGGGGGGGGGAGGGGGTGGGGGATCCCTCAACCAGTACCGAGAAGGAGGCTGTGGATATACAGTTGTGTACCAATTTGCACAACAAAGGGCTGAATCCCATTGCGTCGAGGGTGTGTGTGATTGCTTGCCATTTCACTGTATCGAAAGCCTTTTTGAGATCGATACTTAGACAGCATCTTTTGGGAGTTCTAATTCTCCCGAAGCCATGTACCATCTCGTCTGCCAAGATGGTGTTATCTGAGATGTTTCTTCCTGCTATGAAAGCTGTTTTGTGAGGAGATACTAACTCAGAAGAGACCTTGGAGATTCTCAGCCAGGATTTTGGTGAGCAGTTTGTAAATTAAGTTGACACAAGAGATTGGCCTGAAGTCTGATAGTACGGTAGCTGTGGTTTTTTTTGGGATAAGTGTGATAAATGTGTGATTAATCGACTTCAATATGAGTTTGCCGTTGAAGAACTGTCTGACACAAGTTAGGATTGTTTGCTTTAGTTCCAGACAGAGAGCTTTAAAGAAACCCACTGTGAAACCATTAGGTCCTGGGGATTTCCCCATTTGGAATGCGAACAAGGTGGATTTAACTTCCTCTTCTGTGGGTTGTTGAGTCAACTATGTGTTTGAGAAGCATTGGTTAACTCAATCAGTAAATTAGTAAATTGGGTCTTACAAGGTAAGTTTCAATACTGGGCAAACGGAACCACACTGCCACGCACAGTTATTAAAAAGATTCAGAGCCTAGATTACAACTTCATTTGGGATGGGAGAAGAGGGAGTAGTTGGGAAAAAATGGCACTCCCAAAGAGCGAAGGCGGAATAGAGGTCAAGGATTTCTTTGCAACTAATGCTTCAACATTGGTTAAAAGAACAGAGAGGATATGGAGTCCTAATAACTCCATACTAGCAGACTAGATAAAAAATTAGGTACATCAAAGGAAGAAACATTGGGGAAATAGAGTGTAGGCCTACTCTGGACTCTCACATGTGGAAAACAATATTAGATAATAAGGAAACAATAGGGAAATGTATAAACTGCCTGAGAAACTATAGGGTCACACAAATTGCCCCCTCCAAGCACTCAGAAACATTAAGGCCCAGAGGCATCTTACAAGAGATAAATCTAGGGATCTGGGCCAAAAAGCCTCCCAAATTCTCCATATTGTTGTGGAGAATTAAGGTCAAGATTCTGAACACATTAACTAGACTGCAAAGCTGGGGACTCAACATAAATACGTCCTGCTGCCCACTATGTAGAAATGAGGAAGAAACATTACAACACCTATACTTTAACTGCCATTACACTAGATCCCTATTGCTAGAGTCCACTAGCTGCCTTAACAATGTTGTTTGGACAATTAGTGGACAAAACCCCCCATCTCCCGCAATAGATATCAGGATAGGGGATATTATAGAAACAATACAAAAATTCACCCACAAGTCCAGTTATTGGTGAGTACACTGGACTACGCTAGCATCCCTTTCCTGGCACATATGGTGTGAAAGGAATAGGAGATTAAAACAACACACCCTAAGGCCCCCAGAAATTGTCAGCAGGGAAATTATAAAGGATGTGAGCATTGCATATGATTCTACATCCTATAAGAAGCACAATCTTTCACAGATTGAAATACAAACTATACGCTCATGGGAGTCCAACCTCTTGAGGCTTCAGTCCTTGGCCAGATAGTCAGGGTCATAGCTGTATAAGAGATAGACAATGTTTTTACATTTACTGTACTTGCATTTCCCTATATTCTGCAATCTTGGGCTATGCCCAACCTCTTTTTCAGTAATGAAAGTTTTAATTTCTCAAAAAAAAAAATGTATGAGAAGCATACACAAGGATCTACGAAAATGTCTAAGTATCCAGAGATGGGTTGATTTGGGAAGTTTCCAAAATGAAAGGATGCTTTATAATCTATTGTATATACATTATAAGATATTTGTGTAAAGAGATGTATCTTCCTTAAATACGTCTCTTGGAAGGATTATCTTCCTATAAATAGATATTGTAAAGAACAAATCAGATTCAAGTTTACGAGTTAACTTCTATATTCTTCTGTGAGTTCTATCTATCCATTCTTTTGAGAGAGAGGCTGATCTAAGTGAGACTTAGTGCCGACAATGTTAGGATTTTCAGAAAATGAAAATAATATTGTTATATTGGTTCCATTGCCGGGATACTTTGGAGGAACACAATGAGTTATGCAAACGAGAAGATTACTAATCTGGAAGCATCACTCGAAGATGTTGTTGGGAAACTCGTAGGGTTACGACTTTCTGCGGAAAGTTGAACCAGAAAAGAGAGAAAGCGAAAGAACTAGTCGCATCTCTGAAAGTGGAGTTGTCCAAGGTGGTCGCAGACTTGGACGAGACTTGTGATGGTCAGTTGATACTGAGGCAAGTGGACAAGAACAAAGAAAGTGTTGAAATTTACATTTTAAGAATGGAATTTAAGGACGAAAATTGACCAAATGAAGAACAAATATAATCAGTAAATTACTTAAATTGTCAAACAAAACTAGAGATTTAAAATAAAATTAGAGTATATCTAAAAATTCAAATTGACTAACCTCAACCCTTGCTATGCCATGAACCTCGAACATTGTCTTAAGTACCTGGATACTTAGTTCTTCAATGCCCATTAGCCCTTCAGAATCATTAAACATTTCATTTCGACTCTTCTCACCATCTATGTTCTCAAGTAAAACAAATCCCAATTGGATTACACTAGACACAATCTGCTCCCTGCCATAGTTACTCTCATTCACCTGCATTGTAATAAAATGTTTAACTTTGAACATATCAAGTTTTTAAACATAGAGTCATAGACTAGTATATACTCTTTCAGTAAAATATGCAAACATTATAACTACAAAGTAGAAGAAAAAAGGAAACTAGCAATTTCTATTTCAATATGACCAATCATGTATATTATTATGGTATGACAATTCATGACCCAACTTGATGGAATGAATCTTGTCAGATCATTAAAGAGCCCATGCATGTGAGATGTCCCAGTCCACTCTTTTCGGTTGTAAGTCCAATCATGTATATTTTCTGGTTTCCCAGTTGTGAATATCATATTTTGAGTTTTGATTTGAATTTTTACTTTTTTAGTCAATAAATCTACCTTCTGTTAAGAAAAAAAACCATTGATCCTGAACAGATGAAAAGAAAAAATAGAAGTTAAGGATTTTTTTTGTTACCAATGCTGCTGCATTGGTAAAAAGAGCTGACAGATACTGGAGTCTAAATAACTCCATATTTGCTGGGGCATCAATCTATTGACAACCTGCCCTATATGTGGACCAGAGGAAGAATCTATCAAACACCTCTTCTTCAACTTCCACAACACCAGACACCTACTACTAGAAACCATAAACAGCTTCAATAATTCTATCTGGGTAATGAGAGGGCAGGCCCCTCCAGCACCTAATGAGGATATAGAAAGGTTCACTCATAAAGCCAGCTGTTGAGAAACACACTGACTAGCACTTAGATACCTATCTCATAGTTTGAAAAAGCGGAAAGCGCTCCCAATTTCCAGGGAGCGCTTTTTTAGCTTTAACCGCTTTAGCGTCGCTTAAAGCGGTTAAAGCGGTAGTGGCATATGTGTAAATATTTGCAATTTTTTAGAAAATTGCATATATACCCCTGTTTATATATATAATTTTTCCAAAACCTATACATGTATAATTACCCAAAAAATATATATAAACCTGTCAAAAAATATATTACCCAAAAAATACACATCCAAAACATATTACCCAAAATATTTGAATCATCCAAAACAAATACATCAAAACCAAATACAAAAACTATTTAAGTTCTAGGGTTTGGGTGAGAGGTTTGAGTGAAAGTGAGGGTTTGGGTAGAAAGGGCAAAAAAAAACTATTTAAGTTCTCCCTACACGGGTAATGAGTTGGTCCAACCCGTTTACCCGACCCAAGTACCCACTAAAATAAAGCGTTAGGCAAAGCGGTCAAAAAAAACCGCTTTGCCGCTTTAATCGCTTAAAGCGACGCTTAAGCGTCGCTTTTTAATCACTGACCTATCTTGGCACATATGGTGTGAGAGGAATAAAAGATTAAAACAACACACCCTAAGACCACGTATCAGCAGAGAAATATTGAGGGATGTGACATGTGAGTACTGCCTATAGTGCCACACCCTATAAGAAGAGAAATCTGTCTCAGATTGAAACAAATGCTATATTTCTATGGGAGTTCAACCTCTTGAGTCTTGAGGCACCAATCGACCATGACTGCAATGTCAGGGTCATAGCCATAGAAGAAAGTGACAATGTTTTACGTATTTTTACCACTTGTATTTCATTTCCCTACATTTGTACCTGGGCAATGCCCCCCCATTTTATTTTCAGTAGTGAAGTTTTTATTTTATCAAAAAAAACAAAGAAAGAAAAAACTCACAACTCTCATCAAAGCTTTCTCTACGCATTTCACAATCTTCAGACATTCCTCCTTCAAGCTATCTGAAAACCATTTGCAACCTCTGATATTTGCAGGAAAGTAACGTATCAAAAAAGTAGAAGCATAAAAGTGTTTAGGCAAGACCACAAGAGAACATTGATCAAATAATAAAACTTAATGAAGTTCAAGTTCTCACCTAGCAACCTTGTAGTTATCATAAGAGGTAACAACAACTGATTTCAATAGTCCAATCGCAGTCTCATTAAACCGCCGAATCCTAGCAATAGACAGCACAATCAAAATGGAAAAATGATTCAACATTCCGGGATCAGACCTAATAATCGCAATCACCACAGGAACCAATGAGGGATCCTGTTTTACTGAGAAGTTTACATGCATCAACACCGTTCCTTCAACCTGTCTCACAATCCCAGGTGTTCCCTTGATTAACCCATCCCCAAAAAAATCCATCATCCCTTCCATGACCTGTCTTCGACAGAAAACTTTGGCCGCCAGAACCAGAAGCTGATAGGCGAGAGAGGGAAGATCTTGAATATCCACTTTACTCATCCCACCGAACAACTTCCCTAAGAATTCCGGAATCCTATCCCTTGCACTAACGGGAAACTCCTTTAAAAGACTCGCCATTTTCACCACACCCGCCTTGGACCATTCCACTAAAAGTAAACTGTCAATGGCAACCCCAACAGAATCCTGTGCAAGATCGAGACACCGGGGCAAGAGATCAAGAGGCAGCGCATCATCGGAGTCAATAATATCAGGGATAGTGGAAACGAGAAGATCGAGGATGGAAACAAGTTCAGGTTTGGAAAGAGTGTGGAGGCGAAGGGAGAAGAGGTGGAAGACATTAGCGTTGGTGGCGTCAACGGGGATTTCGCGCGAGTGTGTGAGGCGGATGAAGGAGAGAAGAAGAGAAGAGAGGAAGGAGGAGAGAGAAGGGGAGGGAGAGGTCCGGGAAATGAGAGTGAGTAAAGATGTTAAGTATTTGGTGACGGAGATAGTCGGAGACAGGGAGTGGAGATGGGACAGGAGAGTGGTGTAGGGGGTATGAGACGGGAGAGTTGACGTTAGGGATTCGGCGAGGAGAATGACGTCAAAAGCAGTGAGTGGCGGAGGTGATGATCTTTTTGTGGGATGAGAACTGGCCGCAGACATGTCGTTGAAAAATGTAGAGGTTTGGTGGGATTCGGTAACGGGTGGTGATGATTGAGGATTTGAAGGAGGGGAGTTAACTGGTAAGGAGAAAGAGGAAGTAAGCAGCAACTGATAAAGAAGCGCGCGGTTTGGCGGGAATGAATTTGTATGTTACCCCTTACATTTCGTAGGAAACTCGTAAACACTCAAAATATCTTAAATCCTAAATTAAAGACAAATGTTGAAACATGTAGGGGCTTTATATATAATCATTTAGTTTCAAGAGGTTTCACTACAAAGATAAAGTCATACATAATCTTGTAAATAAATTAAATTCTGGCATCTAATCTACCATCGAAATCCCTATAAAATAGAAAAACCCCAAATCCTCCCCTTCTCCTGCCCTACCGCGTACAACGACCTCGAGAGCGGGGTACCTCTGGTCACTCAATCGACGATTATTTTCCTCATCTTCATCTTCTACATGGAATATTGAAGAATCGAACCATCTTCAAAGCAATCACAGTAAATCGAGAATTCAAGTTTTTTCCATCGGAATCGGTGTTCTCGCAACTTGCATATGTCGGTGAACGCAATCTATCTTCCTATTCAGGTCCAATTAATCGAATTTTTTTGTTTTGTCTCGATTTCCTAGATCATTTCTGGAAAAATTACTGTTAAATCGATACTGGAACGGATACTAGAACGCGATACTTGAGTTTGGATTTAGGAATTGATGTATGAACAAACGGATTTCATAGCCATACATGGGTAAACGCGGTTATTTTATTCTTCTCTTCCTCCCGACGTTGCTCGTCTTCTGCTGTCTTCTGCCTTCTTCAGGTGAGCTCAACTCAAATCTCTCTCTCATCCCTTCCCGTCCGTTAAGATTTGAGTTTGTAGTGGATTGCCGATTAGATCATCATAAACATTCAAATATGTTCTTGATCTTTCTTCTACTTCTAATCTTCCACACACTCAACTATTTTTAAACCCAAAACTACAGCTGGTATGAGTTCAACTAACTTCTGATTTTACTTTTACACGATGAAATTATTGTATTTCACAATAAAAATATGCATATTGATGCAGTTCAAAATCGAATTAGTTGAATACTTGAACTTTTCATTGAATTTGATGTAGGAGGATTAAAACAAGTATGCAAATCATCTGGAGGTCGCTTTCCACCATTTCTATCTGAAGGAAACCCTCCTGGAAAAGTAGCTAAAGGTCCTAGAGATTTGGTCTTTTGTGGTGTCTTCCGGAAATACACATGTTGTGATGTTGCACAGACGTATCCTGCTTTAGTCTCTGTCAGAAAACTTGCTTCCACAGGGCAAGCTAACCATGAGTGTCTGCATCTTTGGGAACTATTAGAGTGTTCAATTTGTGATCCAAGAGTTGGCACTCAAATTGGACCTCCTGTTATCTGCACTTCTTTCTGTGATAGCCTATGGAAAGCTTGCTATGATGCATTTTTTTCTTTTGATTCAAAAACTCAGGTAATTTTGATTTCAATTTATCAAAATGCATATTTTAACGACTTTTATTTTTCTATTGACATCACATTCTACATAGTATAGTTGAATGGCACAATGGAGCTCTACTTGTGGTTATTGTAAACTTTGCACAATGCATGCTAAAAATAGGGATGGATATGTCATTAGAAGAACCAAAAAGATCTGAACGATGTTTTTCCAGTTGCCACTCCCATTTTCATTCATCCAAATCTTTCTTCGCTGATTGATAACTGATAATAAAGAAAATAAAGATTCATCAAATAATTAAAATGACTAGTTCACATTGAATTTATTAGTGGGATACTCAGTCTACGAGTTTTTCTTCTTTTTTATAATATTTGGTTGGTAGAGCGTAGAGGTCAGAGTGGTTTCCTTTTTTTATATTCAGAAATTATATTTTTAGTGCACTGTTTTTTTGTTTATTATACTTTTTCTTGACCTATCTTGATAAAAGAAACATTTAATTCATTCCAGATTTTGTCCCCATGTGGACTGGAAGACATTCTTTGTGGTGCCGCGGGTCAATGGGTTTCTAATGGTACAGAACTTTGCCGCTCAGCAGGCTTCATTGTTCAACCTTCAGAATATAATGTTGTAGAAAAACAATTTTGCTATGGTGGCAAGATGAGTTTAGACTCAATTTCTGAGTCGTGGACAAAGTCTTCGACTTCTGAATTGTCTCGTAAAACTGAAATCATGAGCTCATTGACAAACTTCCAACAATGGTTTAAAAAACAGGAAATTACTCAAAGTATATCATGGGCAGTTGGAGGGATGGTGTTAACTACAGGGATGTACTTAAACAGGTAAAAATTCTTCTTTGATCTAACACCAGTCGTATATAAAATTATAATTTTGGTCTTTTACCTGGCTGTGTGACTGTTTATGCACTGCGTTTTTTTATATCTCAACATATTATTATTTGTTTGATGAAAAATGTGATGGTGTTTTTTTTTATGTTAAAACCTCTATTTTTTATGTACAGCCGAAGGAAACGTTATCGACAGCAGCAAAAACATGCTGCTATTATTCGTGCTGCTAGAAGATAGAGCCAACAGAAGGGCTTCAGCTACCAAAAATAGTGGCGGATAGAATTGGTTTAAATCATATTGATATTTCAGCAAATTAATATCCCTCTTAAGTGTCAAGTCTTAACAGATTTTTTTTTAAACAAGTAACCTTGCTTTTAAGGTTCTTTTGTGGGCTAATTATGAGAAAATAGTGGCTAAGACCAAAATTAAATGTATTCCCAAATTCCAATGCTAGAAATTGTAAGTGGGGAATTATTTTGCTTCTTATAGCTACTAACCTACTGTTTACAGTTTTGAAAGATTTCGTTGGTTAGGAATTGTAATCTCAAAAATTATCTATCGTCTGTATATTTATATTTTAAAGTCCATAATTGATACTCATAGACTCATAGTTATAGTCTTATAGAGATCTATGTGTGGACCATTTAAGGAGCATGACCTGATCCACTTGTAAGTACAAAATCATTTTATAATGTGAAGTCCATTATATGCAAATACCTGCTATATAATCAAGAAATACTAAAAAGAATTCGTTCTCGTCCAAACATTCAATTTCTTGTTGATTTCTACACGCAGAGACCAATCATATTCTTGTTGAGGAAACAGGATTTAATTAGAAAAAATTTAACTTTGAAACAAGCAAAATTATAAATAATCAACCAATTTTTTATGAAATCTACAAGTTTTTCGATGATTTGAACTTCCAAAAGACCTAGGTAGGCAACTCTACCTCTTCCAGCATTACCAATTATCATCAAGCAAGAAAGAAAGTACACGCATAAATGGTCTTTGCATGAAGTTAGCTTTGATTAAACTCAATCAATACAGATTTTTTTGAAAAAAAACTAATCAAATCTAGAAAAACTATTAAAACCTAGATTATTTCTTTGCATAAGTAATGACCATAGGATTTGATGGTGTGATTTTGAAACTTTGTAGGCTTTGCATAGAGATGGTTGCTTGCATTTCATCACCGTACTCAACAAAAGCAATTCCAGGTTTTGCTTCAATCATTCTAACTTCCTTAAAACCAGGATATTGACAGAACAGCATTTGCAACATCATTGGAGTGGTTTCATGTGGAAGATTCTGAATAAACAAAATGTTATTTGGTGGTGCTGGTGCATCTGGAAGTGATTTACCTCCACCAGGGTAAGGTAACTGAGAGAGCTGCCATAGCAAAACAAAGCAAAGAAAAACATGTCAGATACTTGACAAAAACAATAGAGTGTATCAACAAACTCAAGCGGGAAAAAAAACAAGCCTAAAATTGTGGATAATAGAGTATATTATCATGCCTGGGATTATTTATTTCGTTACAATTTTTCATACTTCATAGTTCATACCATAGTGCTAACATAAAATTAGAATTTACACAGTGAATCGGTTTGATGACATTTTGAATTAAAAAAAAAGTAACTATGATAAAAAGGTATGGAGCAAATGATTAAGAAAATATTGCTTACAGGTGGTGCGGCACCATATCCACCAGAATAAGCATTCATACCACCTGCATCATGGCGATGATCTCGTCGCTTTTTATCAGCTGGAAATAAAATGTACAATCTAATCAGACAGAATAAAAAAATGGTTGTAAGATGCAATCATAAATCATAACTAACATGATACAAATAACATTCTAAAAAAAAGCCTAAATGTATTCAGTGAGGATGTCATCAAGAATATACCTCTATCGTCATGTCTCTTACGCTTTTCTCGGGGAACAAAAGTACCATCAGCCTTTGTTATTATATCTGACTTGGTTTTTGCGTACTCTATTTTCTGTTTTGACAATCCATTCTCATATTAGCAGTGTATCTGTGTATGAATATAACCTAAAGGAGATATAATTAACAAAATGTATGAACAAGGTGGTGAGTACTGAGTAAGTCAGGCACCTAGGCTCGACAAATAGTAAGAAATCCCAAGCACATAAAAAATTCCATACTTCCATTAGACTTCGGGTATAGACAGACCCAAGCCAACCAAACATACGAGATTAGGATGAACTGACCTAGGTCCACACCTGGTACTTGCCATATTTCTAAAAGCGCCACAAAAGCACGTCTGAGGCTACATTTGCACCAGTGTGGCACCTGGAGGCGCTTTTCAAGGTGTCTCCAGGTATTGGGCTTTGATCAGATCTGGACCCAATTCACTTAAATTTTTTTTAAAATAGTTTAGGGCATGAAATATAAATATCTGAATTAAGTATTTAAAAATATTTGAATTAAGTAAATAAAAATATAAAACTTATAAATTTTTATTATTTACGAAAATGCCCCTGTCGCCTAAGCAGCAGTGCGCCAGGTCCTGGTGCACAGTGCAATCACACATTTAAATGCTTGGTAATTGGTAGTCTAAGCCTCAAGTCAGAGCAACCTAGCTTAAACAAGACATAATCACCAGTCAACATTTCCAGGATGTAGACATGAATTGGCTAACCTACACAGCCACATAGGTCGTCCGGGCCTAAACTATGCCCAAGAATTGTTAGATTATCCACCATCTAAAGGAGTTAAAAACCAATACAGATGGTTTATGCCTAAAAAAATGTGGCACGCCTCTGTCGTTGATGGAGATAATCCCATATCCTAAACATGACCATAAAAATAGTGTACGTTATTTCTCAGGCTAGCTGACTGAGAAGTTATCGAACCATACCAGTGGTATTTATTGGAGTCTATCTTATACCTCATCAAAAGAAAATCAAAGGAAAATAACATAAAAAAGGAACGTCGGATACAACATGCTAAGAAAAGCAAATAATTTTAAAAACCTCTATGAAAAAAATACTTCAATATCAAAGCAAAGAAGAAAATTGTATGGTGTAGGCTTGATTTCTAGTTTCCTATACTTACCATCGGTTTATCATAAAATGGAAATCCCTGCATTCTCTTTAATGCATCAGATGCTGAAGAAACTTCTTCGAAAACAACCCAAGCTTGTCCTTTATGTTTCAGTGTTTTGAATGCAAGAACTTCCAATATTTTTCCAAACTGAGAAAATACCGCATTCAATGATTTTTTGAGTTCTGTGTGTCATTAGCATAAGAAACCAAAGGCACAGAGAGTGAGGAAGATGATAAACTTTAAAATGATAGCCAACATGAAAATACAGCATCCAAAAAATTAAACGGACAAAAATTATTCATTAAAAGTGTTGAACTAAAAGAACAGTAGATTTATGTAAGTATTTTTATTGGCCTGCATATTGTATTTTAAGATTGAATAAGAAATTTGGAAAAACAATGTGAACTTGTGAAGTTACAGGTAGGCAAAATATGAATCCAAATTATTTTTCTGCATAAAATGTATGTATCAATCTAAACATGAGTTTAAAATAAATTTATTGGTGGTGGAAAAGAAATGACAATGCAAATTCATACAAGAAAGGGTATTCCGTGCGGTTTCAGTCTTTCTAAATACGTTTTACGAGATGATCGTAGTATCGTATTAACATCAACGTTATCATTTATTCCAAAGAAATGAAAAAACCCTAGACCTCGCCAACGGTGATGGTGAATAAAAAAGAACACAGACATTCTAGACAGAAATTAAAGAAAAAAAGCAAGAAAGAAAAGAAAAGAAAATGACCATCGATCTTGGTTTTCTCGTTGAGGTTGTTGATGTAGATGGTCATGTTGGGTGAAATGGTGGAAGAAGCATCTGTTCCTGAAGTGCTCATCTCTCCAATGTACAATTCCTCCTCCTGAGTCCTGACGACAGCCGACGGAGCAAACGGATCGCTTTATCGAGTCAATAGATTATTCCCAAACAAAGTCTAATCGAATCCCTTTATTTTGTTGATGCGGATTTAAAAAATCGACCCGGCTAAGGTTTGAAGTTCGAATACGCTCCACACGATTTTACGGTTTTACCCATTTCTAGTTCTCTACATTGAAGATATTTATTATGAACCATCCATCCATTAAAATCAAATGAACAAAAAAAAATCGAATCTCATTTATTTTTCGTCAAATCTTCCAAACCCTAGCGCCCCAAGCCCCCAACCCTGTTTTCCTCCAAATCTCCTCCTATTGACTGCCAAGTTCCGACCAGACTCCACCGGAGTAGATTTCAGACGATCTCTTCCTCTTATTATCTCCAATCTGTAGCTTTCTCTCCCTAGGGATATCGTTTTCTTCCACCGGGCGTCCTTCTTTCTTTCCTTGCAGGCTTCCAGATCATATTCCATGGATCCACAATCTGTTCAACCTCCTCGACCTATTCTCTACATTTGTGGAGGTTGTGGCAGTGAAAATGGAATCAAAACGGGAGAGCCGATTCGATGTCTCAAATGTTCTTACCCAGTTCTTTACAAGAAGCGCACTCGGCGAATTATTATGCATCTCGCACGCTAAGCTTCGTATGGCAATGGGCCTCATGGCGAATTGGATGTGATAGATTATTTGTAATTCTCAAGAATTTGTCTTCGTTTTGTTAGTATTTATTTAATAAAAATTATATCTCAGTGACTCTGTTGCATTACTTGCATACTTGCTTGCATCTTATTTATTTAATCCAATGATTTATCATCCAAAAAAAATGACTTTTGACAATATCTTATACTATCCTACAGTTATCTCGTCTGAATTTTATGAATAAAAACGCTTAAAATGGGATTTTCGTTACTTCGTCGATCCATTTAGGCATTCACTTATATCATATATATGGAGAATTTGATTTTACACATGTAATTTTATTCTAATTTATCGAATTAATAGTATTATTTAATGAATAAAAATGATTTGATTAATTTGTGTTTATTAATTTTACATTTTTGTACACGAATCACGAGGACGTTGGCATCACGATTCACGACAATTAGACACAATGAAGAAACAGAGAAGAAGAGCAGAGCAGAGAAGACAATCTCAATTCTGTACAAATGGTGAAATTAGTTGCAAGTAATCAAGTACATAGATAATTAAGACATAAAGCAAGCTGTTGTGTTTTTTTAGAGAGATTTCATGTGATGTCTGCTGTCGCCATCGTCCATCGTCAATCAAACTGACGACTTTTTAGGAATCTGTTTCGTTTCAGGAACAAAGAATAAACATCGATTAGTTCGTGTTTTGTTTCTTCCTAGTAAAATCATGAATGGACGACCGACCTTTTTTAACACCCTATTGGAGTCTTCCGACAATTCAGGTTTCAATATCTCAAACGAACACATGAGTGATCTATCTACACTCAACAAGGCGCCTGCATTGTCGAACTCACCGCAGTAATTCGGAGCAGAGAAAAGTGTCACCAATCTTTTCTGTGCAAAGAACTCGTATCCGTCCTCCACGACCTGCAAATTCAGCATTTGGCGATTTGTCATCGGGGAAAAAATTAGTTCGAGAAAGCAAGAAGAAAGCAGCTGACTTGATGGGCACGACAAATGAGGTCAAGATCATTTTTCTCTAAGAATTCGATAAGCTTGTCGGGTCCAAAAGTGCAGGAAACTCCTCTGTCGCTTTCTCCCCATTCTTTGGTATGAGGGTCGGGATCGGCCCAGAGCAAGTCGCACAATAGGCCGGCGTCTGGGATGTCGGTGGGTCTCTCGATATCTGATATTTCACCGGGATCATTCAGTTCCGGAGAAAGACCACCGTGCATGCAGAAAATCTTCTCCTCGATCAGTGCCGCAACGGGGAGACAGTTAAACGAGTCGGTGAAAGTTTTCCAGAGCCGGACGTTGAACCTCCGTTTGCATTCGTCGTAGAATCCATAGATTCTGTTGATCTTAGCATCTTCGTGGTTGCCTCTCAACAAAGAGACTCTGTCGGGATACTTGATTTTGTACGCGAGAAGTAGGCATATTGTCTCCAAGCTCTGTTTGCCTCGATCGACGTAGTCCCCGAGAAACAGATAAGAAGTCGTCGGAGGATAACCGCCGGTGTCGAATATTCTTATCAAGTCGCTAAATTGACCGTGAATATCTCCTGTCGATTTCTAATCCAATCAATATCGCATGAACACGAAGAAATAGAAAGTAAAAAAAAAAAAAAAAAGCTCACCGCATATTTTAATGGGAGCTCGTAGGCGGAGGAGATTGGGCTGAGACAGAAATGTCTTCCTTCCCTCCACGCAGAGCCCCCTAATCTCCGCCTCGGAGAGTTTTACCTGTTTCCCGGACCTCCCTCCCTCCTGCAACCTCCGTATCACATCATCCAATGTGGCCTCTTCCATTGCCGCCTCCATTGCGGCAGCTACTCTCGTCGTTGTCATCATCATCGCCGCCGGCGCCGGCGTAACCACCAATTGTTCTCTTCCGAATTTGAGGATTGGATGGATTAAGAAAGGGAGAAGATAAAAATGGGAGCGGCCACCGGCTCCCGTTCTATCTGATTTAAAAATGGAACGCCCCTAAGAAAAAAGATTTTGCTATTATGTACATACTTGGGGGGTTCCGTGTAGTTTTCCCAACTACCTACCGACTACCACCTAACAAGGACCAAGACCAAGACCAAACGTTAGGTTCAATCAGTTTAGCATGTTCTATTTTCCGAGTTACTTTATACAAATTGGAGATTAAAACTAAAAGGATGTGATTGGTTATCATTTAAATTTTGCCATGTTTTTTTTTAAAACAATGATATAAAAATATTTATCTTGAGATCTAACATGAATTTTGAATTTCAGAAAACTTAATAATTACTGAACTAATCTCTCAGTGTATAATAATATATTTTATCCAAGTGTAATGTCATTATGGTCGTTTTAAATCACTAATGATTAAACATTAATACTACTTTTTGGAGATACTTTGTAGTTTGACTTTTGTCTTAGAAACCTTAAGACACAAGTGTGAGAGTTGAGATAATGTGTTCCCTCTTATAATCTAACATGTTATAAAGTGCACGACCAAATCAAATCGTTCTTGCTTGAACAACACACAAAAATGTTTGCCCCATTTTGAAGTAGGCTAAAAAAAACACAAAATATAAAAAGAAAGTCTAAATTATCGATAACACCTTGTACAATTTCAAAATTAAAAAAATTAATAATTGATTGTTGTCACGTATTAAAACAATCCCAACTAGAATACTGAATACCAGATGCAGAAAATAGCATCCATGATGGAGATTCATCACTCATCAGATGTCTGATCGTCGCAGCTTGGCATTGTTGCACTGCGGGGAGGAGTAGAAGTTGGTGGCTGAGAATGATGCGGACAAGAAATCGACGGAAAATTTAAGGGTATCTCCATCTCTGGTGACCTCGTTGATATTGACCCAAAAAATGAAAAGCTTGACGGTGATACCTTGGAGTCTGCTGAGTCGGTTGGACGAGATGTAACCATTTATGGTAGATTTGTATTGGATCTGGTACAAACTTGGGGCTGGGAGTGAGAATTTGCATGCTCCGGGAAGATACGTCGAGAACTTGCCCGTGTTTTTGTCGAGATCGTACCCGATAGAGCCTTGAGGTAAGAGACCAGGAGGGAAATTGTAGATCTCCATTACTTGGTATGCGTTTAGTTCGGCGGTTCTGGTGATATTGAGAGCGGATGAGAGGAACGTGAGGAGGAAGAGACAAAGAATAATGGCGGAAGTCGACAGGTTGATCGCCATCTCGTTTGTCGATGAATGATGATTGTGAACTGGTGATTTACGAATGAGACTTCTTACTTATACAAATTATACAGACACTTTACCCGTTTACCGTAAGCCGTATGTTTTTGTTTATTTAATTACTATTGTTTTTTGTTCTATTTGCGAACAAATACTTATTGTTTGTTGATATTATTTTCTTATCCTTTCCCATCCTATGCTGTGTAATGTGCATGCAAAAATTTAAAATAGGATGCAAATTATATTCATCATTTTTTATTTTTGAATTTGATAATTACATTTACATATCCGAATTCCGAAATCAAGAAATGATTATCAAATTGGTATTTTTTTTATCGGGTCTTTGAAAAAAAATATTTGTTTTTAAATTCTTATTTCGTAATTGTTAAAAATTATAAAATAAAATGATCTCGATTTTAAATTCTAAATCCTTAAATCTTAGTAATTGAAACTAAAATCAAAGTAAATTAAAAAAAAATTGCCTAATTTCAAATTTTTTACTTTAGCCTTTTATAATATAGTTATTGGCGATAAAGAATCTCGTATCACATTATCAGGAACTGAAAATGAACTGTCAAAATTTTTGGTACGTTGAAAGGAGAGTAGAGTACTGGCGATACCGGATCAAGTACTTAGATCATATCACACGTATTCGAAAACTTAAACAAACAACTCAATAAAGGTAAAACGACCTGTATAGTAATGGGATGGGACTTCAGGTCGACTTAAAAAAGTTGACTTCGAGTCAAATCTGAGACTGTTAAACAGTTACTGTCCTAAACTCCTAATATTCATATTGATCTTATAAGAAATCTTATAAATAGAAGATGTCATTAGGGTAATTCACTTCTTTCAAAAAAAATTAGAATAGAAGATTGTAGAGTTCGAACGCGACGAATTTTTGATTCAACGTTTGTTCGAAGTGACTTGCCAGTATTGATCGAGTTCAACCTTCATCAGTTATACAACCCAATAATTTCATAGTTAAGATCTAATTTCAATCAGGAAAACCTCTTTAAAACCCTACAATATTTGTTGTCTTGAATTTTGAATATAGTATTATTTATTTTAACACCAAAAAGATGGAATTTAAGAATATCTTTTTTTGGGTGCTTTAGGATACAAGTTGTTGAAACCTGAAAGGCAACCAACTCAAGTCTGGTCATAATCTTGCTGTCATCGGCAGCCAAATTAACAACGTGCTGGGTCCCGCCGCGATTTTACCAAATCCAAAAACTCACGACCCACGTCTGTTCCAATCCTTGCTTCCTCTCCGTCTCCACCCCCAAAAACTCAAATTTGGAGACCTATTCTCCGTCCTTTTTCTGCTCACCCAGTCTCTCCCCCCAGTCTCTTTCTCTATCGTTTCTCTTGTCAGAATACGAAATTTCTCCGCGATGAGACAGAAAGTGACGCCGGAGCCGATGATGGCCAACGGCAACCACGACCTAACGACAACAGCAAGCTTGATCCCCAGGCGGTTTCTTCAGCGATCTGCAATAGTGAGGATCTCGGGCCCTTTATCCGGCGTGCTTTCGCATCTGGTAAACCGGAGACACTGCTTCAGTCATTACGTCACTTTTCGAGAACGAAGGAGTCGGAGATCGAGGACGTATGCAAGTCACACTATCAGGACTTCATCCGCGCAGTCGATGACCTCCGCTCTTTGCTCTCCGAGGTCGACTCTCTAAAATCCTCTCTACACGACTCCAACTCCATGCTTCAGTCCGTTGCCGGACCTCTCCTCTCAACTCTCGACGCCTATGTCGAGTCTCAGTCTCAGTCACGGAATCTCGCTCACGCGCTTTCTTCTGCCAGACTCTGCGTTCAGCTCTTTGATCTCTGTCGAAGGGCCAACACGCATCTCGAAGAGGACCATCTTTATCTTGCACTGAAATGCGTCGATGCCATTGAGAAAGGCGGTTTTCTTTATTCCGCGCCATCTCCAGCGATTTGTAGGATGCTGGAAGCCACGATTCCGGAAATACGATCACACGCTAAAAGGAGAATTGATAGGGAATTCGGGGACTGGCTCGTCGGGATTCGTGTGGTTAGTAGGAATTTGGGACAGATCGCGATTGGACGGGCATCGTCTGCCAGACAGAGGGATGAGGACCTTAGGATTAAGCAAAGGCAAGTGGAGGAGCAGAGTCGGAATAGTTTCCGATCTACGGCATCCGTGTCTGATGATTCCTCTTCCGTGATTTACACCCTTCACGATGAAGATGAAGATGATATTACCGCAGTGGCAGATCTTGATGGAGGGAATGGCAGTGGAGCTGAATGTGGTTTAGGCTTGATCTCACCCCTCTTTACAAAGCATATCATGTGCATCGGACTTTAGGATTACAGGATCGTTTTAAGAAGTACTACTTTGAGAATCGGAAGCTTCAGCTTACATCTGATTTCCAGGTTTCGACTATGACCCCTTTTCTGGAGTCCCATCAGAATTTCTTTGCCCAAATTGCAGGATTTTTTATTGTTGAAGACAGGATATTCCGTACAGGTGGTGGATTAATCTCCAAGTTTGAGGTGGATAGTCTTTGGGATGCTGCGGTATTGAAGATGGTGTCAGTAATAGAAGATCAATTTTCTCGGATGCAGATAGCCCACAATCTTTTAATGATCAAGGATTATGTTAGTTTACTTGGCGTCACTCTCCGCAGATATGGCTATTCAGTTGAGTCACTGCTTGATGTGCTCAGTAAGCATCGCGATAAGTACCATGATTTACTGCTTGCTGATTGTCGCACTAAGATCTTAGAGGCTCTTTCTGTGGATATTAAATTCGAGCAGATGTTTATGAAGAAGGAGTATGAATACTCCATGAATGTACTAGCTTTCCAGCTCCAATCAACCGAAAGCCCTCCTGCCTATCCATTTGTCGCTCCATTTTCTTCCTTAGTTCCAGATTGTTGTCGCATTGTGAGGTCATTCATTGAGGATTCTTTCAATTTCATGTCATACAGTGGGCAGCTTGAGTTCTACGATATCGTGAAGAAGTACTTGGATCGTCTGTTAAGTGAGGTGTTGGATGGTGCTTTGCTGATTCTGGTGGAATCATCAATCCAAGGTGTAGCTGCAGCAATACAGGTTTCTGCTAATATGGTTGCATTTGAAAAGGCTTGTGTTTTCTTCTTCCGTCACACAGCTCAGCTTTGCGGTATCCCATTTAGGATGACTGAGCGGGGTCCAAGAGATTTCCCTCTAAAGAGGTCCCGTGATGCCGCAGAAGCCAAGCTCGTAAGGTTTATGATTGGTAAGATTGACGACTTCATGGTTCAGACAGAGAATATCAGTTGGATGGTTGAGACGGTTTATCAAAATGGGAATGAATATGCGAATGAGGTGATATTGTATCTTGAGGCATTGTTCTCCACTGCACAAGAACTATTGCCTTCTCAAATCCTCCGAAGAATAACTCTTGGTGTTATTTTGCACATATCTGAAAAGATTGTGGGTCTTTTCCTAGACGATAATGTGAGGAGGTTCAATGACAATGCGGTTGTAGGAATCGATGCCGACTTAAAATTGTTCGAGTCATTTGTCGATAAACTAGCACAAGTGCATGCCACTGAAGATGAGTTGGATGCAAACGAATTAAAACTGGGTTTATTAGAAGCAAGGCAAATGGTGAATTTACTTATGAGCAACAATCCAGAAAACTATATGAACCCGGTTATCCGTGCGAAGAACTACAGTAAATTGGACCACAAGAAAGTTGTGATGGTTATGGAGAAGTTCAATAATTCTTCGGATCGAAAATTTACTTTAAGAACAGCAAGGCAAAACCCTAAGAAAAAATCATTGGATGCTTTGATAAAGAAGCTAAAGGATGTGAGTTGATTATCATTAATCAATAAATCATACCATGCTCTCTCTCACTCTCTCTCAATTCATGTGTTACATCACATTGTTTAGTTATATTTATTTTTACATTATCTTTGGTGATTTGGTGTTGGCCAACTTTGCCTTGTAATGATCCTACAATCTCCGTCATCTGACCATTCTTCTGTCCTGTTTGTCAATTATGTCTTGTATGTATGCGTTTTTTTATGCAATTAAAATTTTCATTAATAAAATGAAAGGCAGTGTCCTTATTTTATGGAGAAAGAGAGTTACGAAGCAAATCAGAAAACTAACTAGGTTATAGGTTGATATTTCATCTCCCATATTTCCATAGTAGAGAGGACAACAACTTTTCTTTTGACATTAGAACTATTTCAAGAGTTCTATTTTTATCTGTTCAAATATCTGACGACATTGTAGAGTAAAGTAAAAGCTGATAAACATATATCTTTTACAGTGTCAAATATGGGAATTATCTGCTGCTTAATGCTAAAATTAAGAAACAGGTTTTTGAGCTAAAAATTGCATCCCAGGTTTAATTCCGGATCAGGGGAATTAGAATGTTAGATTAAATTTCATTGGTATTAACTGTAGTTATTAATCTTCCATTGGTTGGTGGTTCATCATGGCTCTGTATTAGATTCTTGGCTGGGCTTTTTGGGTGGAGTTAGGTGGAGAATTTTAATTCGGGGAGGAGAAGTGAAAGAGGTTTCTACATAAGGTCAAATAATCCTGGCTCCTAAGCTTTCCTATAAACTATAAAGTCATCTTTTTATAAGATTTCGAAAAACTTAAAAAAACACGAAACAATTTTAACATGACATGTTTATTATTTATCTCTTAAAACCATAAATACGAAATATACACTTTATGAACTATTTTTACAAATTTTGTATTAATATTAAAATTAAATACAATAGTTAAAAACTTAAAACCATATCTCCTGCGAATAATTGAATATAATATAATATAAATGAGTGAAATGACAATAAGTATAAGATTTTAATTAAATTTTGTAACTAAAGTCTAAACAACTCTATCGAATATTTAATATTTCGTGTTTTAAATTTTAAATGTGTTTGAATTAATTTTTTGTTATTATTCAGTCGTGTCGATATGTCGTGTCAGTCTTGCTCATTTTAAAAAAACAATGTAGAAATGAGTTATGTAGTCGTGTTCGTGTTCGAAGTCTAAAAAATACATTCATCCAAACAGTCTACTATCGCTACTATCTAAATTTATCCATTCATCTTTCTGCCCTTATATCCTCCTCGCTTGTTCTTTCTCCTCCTGCGCCCACCAACCATGAACGACTTCAGCCTTCCAAATCCTCACCAAGCCCTAGAAGACTCCGATCAGCCCTCCTCCGAGCACTCGACGGTCGTAACTACCGCCTCCGTTGCATCCATTTCGCTCTCCGTGTCTACTCTTCTCTCAACAGCATCTCATCTCATCTCGTCCAAGACCTCCACATCCACCTCTACCGCGTCCTCTCTTTCTCCTTTCCCTTCTTTTATCAAGATCCCTTCCCAAATCTCATCACTTTGTAACCTCTCGACCGCCTCTAAACCTCGCGCTACCCGCTCATCAGCATCATCTGCACTCTCCGCTTTCCCACTTCAGGCTCCACTTCGCCATTTCCCCCGTCGCCCTTCCGACCCCAACAATCCCGCGGCAATCCGCCGATGCACCATCGTATGGTTCCGCAACGACCTCCGCGTTCACGACAACGAGGCACTGACCTCCGCTAGCAACGAATCTGTGTCTATTCTACCTGTTTACCTCTTCGACCCGAGAGACTACGGGAAGTCATCGTCAGGGTTTGACAAGACTGGACCTTACCGTGCCACGTTCATGCTCGACTCCGTTTCTGATCTGAGGAAGAGTTTGAAAGGGAGAGGCTCGGATCTCGTTGTTCGAATTGGACGGCCGGAGACGGTACTTGTCGAGATGGCGAAGGCAGTTGGTGCGGATGCAGTGTATGCGCATCAAGAGGTTTCGCACGATGAGTTGAAAACAGAGGAGTGTATTGGAAAAGCAATGGAGGAGGAAGGCGTTGAGGTGAAGTACTTTTGGGGAAGTACATTGTACCATGTGGAGGATCTGCCGATGCCGGTTGAGCAGATGCCATCCAATTATGGTGGATTTAAGGAAAGAGTGCAAGGATTGGCGGTTAGGAAGACCATCGACGCTCTCGATCAGATCAAAGGATTGCCGTCCAGGGGGGATGTTGAAGTCGGAAAGATTCCAACCCTTTTGGACCTTGGTTTGAATCCACCCCCAAATGTGGTAAGCTTTTGTTCTTGCTGGTTAGTCAATTAGTAGTGGAATGGATTTTTTTTTCAGCTTAAGCTTCAACTTTTATTTTTCTCACCTTGCAAGTAATAAATATATGTTTAAACTTCCACTGGATGTTACAGATGGGTATATAATTTATAATCATTATGTGATTCTTACTACACATAGTTTACCAAGTTTTTCGGTAAACATCATATTGTTTTTGCGAAATACATGCTACATTTTCCATTGGATAACAGATAAGGGTAGAAGATTTATATTAATTACGTGTTGATCAAATTTATACGATACATATGGTTAATAAAACTATTTTATACGATTTGCTCACTCAACAAACATAAAATTGTTCTTGACTTAATGCCAAATAAAACATCACACCTAAATTTTATTCTTTGTATTATTATTTTTCATAGTCCATTGTTTTTATTCTTCAATTTGTATGAATTTTGAAATCTAACTTTCAATGTTCAGGATGGAAAACCAGCGACAAATGCTTCTCTGACTGGTGGTGAATCTGAAGCATTGAATAGGCTTAAAAAGTTTGCCGCTGAATGTCAGGCACAAACTGCAGAGAAAAATAAAGACAGCATATTTGGTGCAAATTTCTCATGCAAAATATCACCATGGTTAGCTACAGGTTGCCTTTCACCACGCTTCATGTTCGACGAGTTGAAAAAAAATGGCTCCAGGTACATACTGCTGTCTAGTGTTTCCTATAGTGCAGACTGTGTAGTGATATCTTCTTTAATCTTGTTATGAGATTGCTCTTAAGTTATATAAGTAAGCCATCATAGATTCATAACATCTATTTGACATTTTTAGAACAACCAATGCATCATCAAAGAAGAAAAGTGACAATTGTATGGACTGGTTGATGTTTGAATTGCTATGGAGGGACTTCTTCAGGTACAGAATCTGTTTATGATCTGTTAATATGAACTCAATTGCCACTGGATATTGTTTCATAATGAAGTTCGAAATCTCTTTCAGGTTTATCACAAAAAAATACAGCAATGCTAAGAAAATCACAGCCCCGGTTCAAGCTTGTGCCTGAACTGTGCCCACCCAGATTCTAGAATGTGCTAGCATGCAAACATAAAAGCAACACGATGATATCGTTATCCCTGAAATAAATTAGCTGGGTTTGTTTAAAGTTTGGAGTAGAATTTGTTTATGTTATTTTTATTAATCTGTCCTCATTCCTCAATCACTTTGTGTGGTAAAGATCTCGTTTGATACAAAATGTTGGATCTTCATTAACACCAAGATAAATTAAAATAAAATACCAGGGTTATAAAAGTGGTGGCTTAAGAGTTATGTGTCCTATAAATTTCCTATTAATTTATTCACAATTTAATTTGTTCAAAGTGCTGGTCAGTGGACACTGGACAGTACTCTAATGATTAAATATAGGAAAAAAACTAGTAAAAAACTAAACATTATTTAACTTTGATTGTACGTAACTTGATCTTTCATCAGTATGGAGGCTCAACAAAAGCTTCCTCATGAGTCATGATACCCTTAGGTTTGAAAATAGAACTATGGATACAAATCACTTTCGCCATCGAATTCTGAGTCTGACCATGTCGTCATCGCACTATCTAGCCGCCATGCTTAGCGTCTTATACGGCTGACGAGTTGCTCTATACCCATCTTCCTTGAAAGTTAGCTTAATATCGGAATTCGAGATGCCCTTCACGGTATTGTTGGAATTCGAGTGCCATCTTCCATTACGTTCTCTCAAACTACTTTATTCAATAAGAAATATTCTGATTTCTTAATTATTTGTAACAGACAGGTACAGATCAGTTGTAGAATCATGTAGAGTGTAGACAAAGAATCGCGTCAACAAATTTATCAACAATTCTAATGTTGACTCTATCAGCAATTTTGTGAATATCAGGGTTATTTAGGCAAAATAGCCAATCTTTTGTGCTTTACCCCGTCCAGAAACGCAAAACCCAGGGTACCGTGGCCGCTTTTGAAACCCTAGAGTGTAGAGAGATGGCGTGCTACGATCTGACTTCCAGAATCGCTCCCAACCTTGACCGGCATCTGGTTTTCCCACTTCTTGAGTTTTTACAGGAGCGCACCATCTACGATGATAATCAGATCCTCAAGGGTAAGATCGATCTGCTGAGAGATACCAATATGGTTGATTACGCCATGGATATCCACAAGAGTCTCTATCAAACCCAAGACGTCCCTGAAGGTTTCCAAACTTATTTTTTATTTTTCATACATTTTGTGTTTTTTTTCAGATTGAGCTATCTCTGATTTGAAATGATTATTTTGTCTTTATCTTTTGTAGAAATGACCCGCAGGCGTGTGGATGTGGTCTCCAGATTGAGATCTTTAGAAGAATCTGCTGCTCCACTTATCGTTTTTCTGCAGAATGCCAGCCTGGTTCAAGAGTTGAAAAGTGATAAACAATATAATTTGCAGATGTTGAATGATCGTTATCAGGTTATTTATATTTCGTTCACATAGGATTTTATTTTGGCTGGACATACATTTGTTGCTTCAATTCACGTACTAAAATGATGGTAATCCAAGCCCAAAACACAATCAATCTGTTGGCATATATCTAAATACTTTTTCTCTCAACCTTTCCCATTGCATATGTAGCGATCTTTTTTTTTCTTTTGCATTTTTGTAATTAGAATATTCTTTTTAATTCTGAAGTCTTTTCACTGCATATATATTCACATCATTTTAGAACATAAAGCTAAAAAGTCCTTTCTACTAAGTACTAATGCACCAATAAACGAGTGATTGATAAGTGGATTGCCCATTTTTTGGTTTCTTGTGCATTATGTATAATGACTTAAACATCTTTTTTAGAATTTATAAGCTTCATAAAAAAGAATAATTGCAGCCACCCCTTTTTCAGAATTTGTTCTTTCCATTTCAATATCTTTTTTTTTCCAATTTGTAATTGTAGATATTCATTCAAGGGTTTTTGTTCATGTATGTGTATCCAATTTGTTTTTTCAATTTCGAGCACATCTGTAGCATTTTTTTTATGCGGATAATTTTTCAACGATTTTTTATTTATTTATAGTCTAGAATGGTTGAATGACAATCACGATAGGGTATCAGAGAGGCCTGGAATAAGAAAAAGAAACCCTTTTTTCTTAACAATATGAGATCGAAGAAGTCATAAACCTTTAAAACAGAAATAAATGAAGCTTGTATGGAAGCTGACGTTCGCCGGATGTTTCCAGAGAAGCTCACTGGTCATAGAAGTAGGGAAAGTTGGTCAATGTTGGTTGAAAAGGAGAATCATAGTATCATACAAAACCAAGTGGATCTCCAGCTGGTTCTGCCTAAGATCTGTCAACCATATAAAACCATTTGTGCCAAACCCATTGATTTACGTACTTGCATGTGTCATAAAAATCTGCATTTTAGTTTTTAGTGTTTGATTTTGTATTTTCATTGAAATAAAAATCTATGCAATGGAACTGGGAATTCGATGGGTTCTTGCTTATCTCCCTTTTTTATTTTTGTATCTCCAATTCTCCATTATGTATCCAGGACACTACTTTTCATTTTTTAATGAGAAAATTTAATTTCATCAAACAAAATCTATGTAAGATCAAGTGTGCAAATAGTGCATCTCAAAAAAAGTTTGCAGATTACCCTCCTAAGATGAACATTGTCGTTGTCTATAAACTTATTATTTCAAATGAAAATTCCTAAATAGGCGCTGATATGGTAATATTTTTTGTGCAGATTGGTGTGGAGCAGATAGAAGCTTTATATCAATATGCAAAATTCCAGTTCGAATGTGGAAATTACTCTGGTGCTTCTGATTATCTCTATCAATACCGAGCATTATGCACAAATAGTGACAGAAGCATGAGTGCATTGTGGGGAAAACTTGCAGCTGAAATTCTGATGCAGAACTGGGATGTTGCTCTGGAAGAGCTTAATCGTCTTAAGGACATCATTGATTCCAAGGTTTTTAATAGTATATATTCCAAGCTTTATTATTGTTTAATTTATGCATTCTTGAATAACTCAGTGACTCTTTGTTTGCAGAATTTCCCCACTCCTCTCATTCAATTGCAGAATCGGATATGGTTGATGCATTGGAGTCTCTTCATATTCTTCAATTATGAAAATGGAAAAAATGGTATCATCGAATTGTTCTTTCAAGACAGGTTTGTTTGGAACTTCTTTGATAATGATCATGATTCTTGTATTGTTATATATGTTGGCATTGAATTGTATGATGACATTATCCTGAATTTCTTAGGTATCTAAATGCTATTCAAACGAATGCACCTCATCTTTTGCGATACCTGGCTACTGCAATAGTGATCAATAAGAGGAAAAGGAATATGCTTAAAGACTTGATTAAAGTTATTCAGCAAGAACAGTACTCTTACAAGGATCCCATTACCGAGTTTCTGGAGTGCTTGTATGTGAACTATGACTTTGATGGTGCTCAGCAGAAGCTTCTGGAGTGTGAGCTAGTATAAGTTCTAACATTATATTCTTTAAATATATTCCATTTGTTTTTATTTTCATTTTTGAAATGTTCTACATCGTTGTTTTTATTTTTGTTCTACAAACTGAGCATACATACGGGTGTTCGGGCTTTGCTCATTTAGTAAACGAGGTCCAAAAAAAAAGCTCGTTTCATTTAGTAAACGAGCTCTAAAAATAGGTTGGCCTTGGACACTTGGCTCGTTTAGCAAAAGCTCCAAAAAAAGCCTTGAAAGCTCGGGCTTGGCTCTTTTACATAAACGAACCAAGCCTGAACGCGAGCCTGGTGTAACTGTGTATCCCGGCTTATAAGTGCCTCTACAAACATCACCATTAGTTTTTTGATTTTTCTTGAACAACTCATTTTTAAAATTATAAAATATTAAGATTATACTCTTGTAGAATGCCAATATATATATTTTTAATTTCGTGATATGTTTTGTGTGTGTTCTATCTTTATGTCTCTTAATTGGTATTGTTGCTCAGGTTATACTAAATGATCCATTTCTCGGTAAACAAGTTGAAGATGGTGGTTATGCCACTGTACCGGTAAGGGATGAGTTTCTTGAGAATGCTCGCGGGTTCATTTTTGAGACTTACTGTCGGATTCATAGACGCATTGATATTGGGTGAGTATGATTATTTACTTTTTTTGAGACAATTTTTTTTTTGAGACAAGAGTATGATTATTTACTTACTCACATGCAAGTTCTATATTTTACAGTTTTAATGTTTCAAAAATTAACGTCATTTAACTTTGTTTTGTGTTTTGTATTTCCTTATCGTACTACAGTATGCTTTCTGAGAAGTTGAGTATGAGCCACGAAGCGGCCGAGCGGTGGATCTTAAACCTCGTTCGAAGCTCCAAACTTGATGCAAAGATCGATTCGAATTCCGGTACTCTTGAAATGGAACCCAATTATCTCAATGTGTAAGTTTCTTTATAAATATTTTTGTATGGTTTTGTGATTTCATTTCTCTTTTCTCTTTTCATTTCTCTTTTCTCTTTTCATTAATGCCATATTTGGTCTTTCATTTCATCTGGTTTCAGGTACGAACTGCTCATAGAAAATGCAAATATTCTCTCTGTTCGCACTGAAACTTTGGCTAAGAATGTTTTAGAAATCGCCTCACAGACTGTTCGTTAGAAGAAGAAGAAAATCACAGGCCGTTGTGTTCTGACCTAGAAAGCTTTGTTGTCAACTTGTCATTCTACATCATTTTATTATCTTATGTCGTTTATTTCAAGATTATTTATTTAATGGAACAAACATGAAGTATTCTTTACATTCGTCTGGGTAAAATCATTGGATGATGTACTAAACATGAAAAAAATTAGTAGACAGCAGTATATAGTATTTTTGAATAACTTATATCATTGGATTTGGAAATGTATCAATTCCTCAATTGAAGATAGAATTCACCATCTTATTCTCATCTGCGTTTTTATTCTAATACGTTCGTTAACTATCATTATTACCAGTCTATCACCTCATATAAAATTTAGAAATTCAGACTAATTGATTCATATTTGAATTTAATATTTTTTGTTAAAACGTTTGCAGTTTGATATTTTAAATCGTGTATTTTAGCCTCACAAAAATCCTCTCCGAGTAGAGTAAAAGACTACGAACGATTGTATAGGTGTGAAGTAAGTAGGCGGATAGTTCCAGTGTGAAGATCCTTGGCGGTTGCGAGGAGAAATGCTACACGAATTGCTTCTGTCACTGGTGGGTTATACAGGTGACTTCGTGATCGACGAGAGGGAGCAATGCGAAGCCCTAGGAATCAAAACACCCACTCCAATCCCTCCCAACACTCCATCCTTCAGATTAGTCTCCGATCTTAGCTTCATCCAATCTTCGGAGAGGTACTTTATTTGCTCATTTCTTATGTTCAACTAAATCCCCATCTCATCACCCCTGTCCGTGCAGGAGTGTAATCGAAGGGCTCCTTCCTCTTGGGTATTACTACAGGGAGATCGATCGGTTCGCCACTGCATCTCGAAATTTGAGTTCGATATGGTCGAAACCTCGAGGTGCTCCTTTCCAACCGCCTTCTCCTGAATCCTTAAACAAAAGTATCGGAGGAAAGCCCAGCACATACCGTAGGGCTATTTCCAATGGGATCGTTGAGATTTTATCCGTCTATAGATCTTCTGTTCTACAGGTTGAGCATAATCTGCTCTCTCATCCGGATCCTATTCTGGCTAAAGTCACACAAGGTCTAAATAAGGTCCGTATCTAAAATGATCATAATATGATATCGATATGTCATATAGGTAGAAACGTCTCGCTATTGTACACACATTGCCAATTTGCAAGAAACAGGATTTTTAAACCACTTACTGAAAGCTAATAGATCGATTACTCTGTGGATGGATATTTGTATGTGTTTTATTCTGAATTTTTATTTTCTTCAGTTTTTTATGCTTTTGCCTCCGCTCCATGACCTCGTTGTTGAGATTGAGCATGATGATATTAGAGGAGGTCAACTTCTCAATCTTCTTTACAAGCGGTGTCATTGTGGGGTTCCTGAGCTCCAAGTTTGCTTACAAAGGTATCAAATTAGACTATTTCCTATCAGCATGCATATTTTATATTTCATCATCAATTTATTATATCCATTATCTATAGTTCAAAAAGAATTGAAATGGCTCAAAATTCTAGACACACACACAGCTGTATGAGTATTTTGAGGGGAAAAAATACTACATTTCAAGTGAAAAATGAATATACTCATTACTCAACAAGATAATTAATAAAAAAATAATGGGACACGTTTGGACCAGAATGGGAATCGCATAATAATGCTGACTCTGCCCGTCATGCATCTCCAGACCCCATTTGGTTGTTCTGGAGGAAAAAAATCTGGCCAGTAGATATATTAGTCTCTCATCCTCAGTTAATCCATGCAAAATTGAGGAATTCCGGAGGTCTGATCTTATTCCATACGCCAGTATATGGTAAGGCTACCTCTAGGGATGACAGAAGGCAACTCTGGAATCTTCTTCAGCAAATTGGACCTATATCGTCTTCTCCGTGGCTTGTAGGGGGGGATTTTAATGAAATAAGATCACCTGAAGAAAGGCAAGGATCTGGAGCATATAATCATAGGGGGCCTGCTGAGTTTATACAGGCTACGGATATAGCTCAGTTATTAGAGCTAGATTCAATAGGTGGAGAGTATACTTGGATGAATAACTCCCCAGGGCCAAATTTCACTCAACACAAAGTTGGATGGAGCTTTTGCAAACCAAAGTTGGATTGATACTTGGCCTGAAGCAAGGATGAAATTTCACAATGGAACTAGTGACCACAAAGCTATGCTAAATGCTAATCACATTATCTCAGGTGGAAAAAGGAGCTAAGCCGTTTAGGCTATTTAACTCTTGGTTGGAAGATCTCTCATATGTAGAGATAGTTAAGACAGGCCTAGCAAAGCAAATATATGTAACTGGATTGTATAAGTTACAACAAAAACTTAAGGAAGTTAAGGTACTTTCTAAGCAATGGGCAGCAGAAAAAGGGCATTCAGCGAAGAGGGTAGCCCAGGAAAGGATTGATCTGAATAACTCAGTTGAAGCTTTGGAAAAGAATCCCTTATCTATCCCGCTCTAAGAGGAGAGTACAAGAATAAGGGGAAGATTAAAGGAGCTTATGGCAAAAGAGGAGGCAGATCTGAAGCAAAGGAGTAAGGTCTCTTGGTTAAAATTAGGAGACAAAAACAACAGATTCTTTAGTATCGTCACAAAGTTAAGGAGATTTAAAAATTCAACCTCTAAAATTCTCAATACAAATGGAATTCAAACCACCTCTAGGGTTCTATTAGAGGAAAATAGTGTTAGGTACTTTAAAACTTTGTTCAGTAATTCAACCACCCAACGGCTGGCGGTTTCTGTCATTTTCCCAGAGTGGTTTCTGAAACTATGAATAGGTGGCTGCTTCAGGCTCCGTTAGAGGAAGAGGTAAGGGTCATACTGTTCTCCTTTAATTCGGGGAAATCCCCTGGGCCGGATGGTTTCACCTCAGAATTTTTCAAAAAATTTTGGGGAGATCTTAAAGGCCTAGTAATGGAATGTGTAAGGTAATTTTTCAAAGGCAAACCTTTGTTGAAGTCTGCTAACCATACTTTTATCACGCTTGTGCCCAAAACAAACACGGCCTCAGATATGTCGGATTTCAGACCGATATCATGTGTCAATTTGATCTACAAGCTAATGACAAAAATATTAGCGGATAGGATCAGTACGGTCTCTAGTGAACTCATCTTTCCAAACCAAGCAGCTTTCATTCAAGGGAGGCTCATCTCGGATAATACCATTCTAGCGGATGAAATGGTGCATGGCTTTGGAAGAAAGAGAACTCCCAAGAGGTGTTGCTTGAGTATAGATCTTAAGAAAGCTTTTGACACAGTCAGTTGGGAGGCTATAATTGTCACCCTTGAAGCGTATGGTTTTTCTCCTATGTTCTGCAAAATGATTTGGAATTGCATATCCTCTGCATCTTTTTCGGTGCTGGTGGAAGGGACTCCAACGCCTCCCTTCAAAAGCCAGAGGGGGATTAGACAGGGTGATCCTCTATCTCCTATTCTATTTGATATGGTTATGGATGTTCTAAGTAGATTGATACATAGTGGAGTAAAGAACAAAAGAATAGACACTTATCAGGTGAATGGTGCTACTTCTATATCTCACCTCATGTATACAGATGATATCCTCATATTTTCAAAGGCAAATCCGAAATCGCTTAATACAATTAAAGCGGTGCTTGAGAAATTCTCATTGTTCTCGGGATTGGAAGTAAATGCGAGCAAGAGCTCCTTCACCTTCTCAAAAGTATGTGCGGAAGATCAATCTTTGCATAATATCTTAGGATATACTGTTAAAAGTTTACCTATAACATATCTAGAATTACCAATCACGGGAAAGAAAAAGTCATTTGGACAGTGCTGGAAGCTAATTCAGTCTATAGAGGCGCTCTTAGCAAGATGGAGTGGGAAATGTCTTTCCTATGGAGGGAGAATACAATTAGTTAACTGGATAATAGCTGGAAAGTATACTTATTGGGCGCAAGGTATGGCTATCCCTGCCTCTGTGGCTAAGAAGGTGAGAAGGTTAGCCTATAAATTTATATGGGACGGAAGGAAAGGGATTCCGTGGGCCCAAATGGTCCTTCCCAAGGCGGAAGGGGGTCTAGGGGTTAGAGACCTTCATATTATCACCACTGCAACCAATATTAAAAGAGCTTCAAAGTACTGGGATTGGAGCGATTCTATTCTGGTAAAATGGATCCAAGATATGTATATTAAAGGAAAGACGTTTAATGATATACAAATCAGGCTTACTGTGGATTCGCATTTTTGGAAAGCTTTTGTTTCAGAAAGAAGCCTAGTGGATAAATGTTTGGATTGTAGGGCCAATAGTACTATTGTATGGAAATCTGGTACTCCGATAAATAAGTTGGGGGGAATAGTGGAAAGTATTAGAGATAGAAAGTATAAAGACATGTTAGCTAAGATAATTTGGTCGAAGATGCCGACAAAATTCTCTATTCTCTTGTGGAGGGTGAAATGGGATCACCTAAACACGTTCAGGAAGTTAAGAAGTTGGAGAGTACAAGTACCTCCTGCTTGCTTGCTATGTAATCTGGAAGATGAAACTAGGAGTCATCTTTTCTTTAACTGTTCTTATTCCAGATCTCTCTTAATTCCGTTGGCGGAACACCTGGATTTCTCTTTCTGGAAAATAATAAATATTCCAGTTCCCACCCAATCCAGTCCAGATATTAGATTGGGGGATCTGACGGAGGCAGCACAAAAGATTATGCGCCACTCTCCCCCTTGGGGGCTAATATGGAATGTTATTGGGAGCTTGTCATGGCAGGCTCAAGGTTTTTTAGGCGACCATGCGGTCATGCGATGGCCATGACCGCATGGCCGCCTAGGCGCTTCAGGCGACGCCTAGGCGGTCGCCTGAAAATAGGTGGAAATTTATAATAAATCAGGTGGGAAATATAATATATACCCTAAGTTTATAAATATTTATAATAAATCAAGTTTTTTACAATATATACCCTAAGTTTATAAAATATATATATAATATATATAATAAATTTATTATATCATATATAGATCAGGTGGGAAATCGGGATTTTAAGGGAGCAAAGCTAGGGTTTGCAGAAGTTTCTCTGTTGAAAAAAGAACAAGAAGGGGATGAATAAGGTCCAGATCTGCGAACGTCCACCAGATCTGCAGATGTGGGAGGAATAAAGTCCAGATCTGTGCAGATGTGGAGACTAGATCTGCAGACGCGGGAGGAATAAGGTCCAGATCTGTGCAGATGTGGAGACCAGATCTGCAGACGCGGGAGGAATAAGGTCCAGATCTGTGCAGATGTGGAGGAATAAGGTTTTTTTTTATTTAGGTAAATGGGTTAGGCGGATCCAACCGGATCCGCCTAACCCGGCCAGCGCATGAAGGCAATCGCCTACATGCGCTGGACCGCATGATGGCATATGCGACGCCTAGGCGACGCCTAGGCGTCGCATGAAAAAGCTTGATTGGCATGTCTAAAATTGTAAAAAAAAAGAATTATAATCATTAATGATTGACAAAGGGTTTGCAAACCCTTGTTGGAGCCTGGATGAGTTAAATGCAATAATTCCAATTACATCTAATTAATTATAAAGAGTCATAAGATTAATAAAGAATATTCCTCATGTCCCCAGTTCCCGAAATAACCAACCCTATATATAGTTAATATTTTTCATTTTAATTTGCAACACAAAATTCATTCATCACCAAGAGTAAAGAGGAGCTCAATTATCCCCAAGAAGTAAGCTAGGCTGAACCCCATTAACAAAATTTCCTGTGAGAGGCTATGCTTTACATCTCTGATTAGAGAGGTATAAATTTCAGGCTCCCCCATGTTTATCCTAGCCAATAAGCTGAAACTTGTTAAAGGGTACCTGAGGAGAGTTAATGAGTTAAAAGTATATAACTCAGTTATCTCATGTGATCCTTTCCCTCCTAAAATAAATAGAAAATGTATATAATTTGAATAACATTTTCATAAAAATAATACTGGAAATGTTTTTTGAAATATTTTCACTCTATTCCGTTCCTCCTCCCATGTCGTAAGCATAGATTAAAAAGCGACGCTTAAAGCGTCGCTTTAATAGCTTAAAGCTTAAATGATATCATGGATATGATTGAAATGTAGCCTCAATTTCAATGAAAACCAAAAAAAAAAATTGAAGTGAGGGATGAAAGGTTTAAAATTGATCATTTCACAAAATAGGAAAAAGATATATGTCGAAAACTGTAAAACAAATAATAAATTATTTACACTTACTAATTACCTGTGTAAGTTCTTCAAAACGTTCAGATGGCATCTTGGACCCATGTCGTAAGAGGGCCATGGCTGCTGACCGCAAATGCAAAGGAGAAACACCTACATCCTCATGTCCCTCAACAATAGAGGAGGATAAAGTTGAGCCTTTATTTTCTTCAGAATTAACCACTTTTCTCACATGTAGTGGAATTTTGAACTCTACAGCTATTTGATTCTTATACCTTTCAGCAGAAGAATGTGCGATTTCATGACAATCCACACAAAGAAGGACAATATCATGGGATCTGTGGCTTTTCAAATGCTCAGGAAAATGAATTCGGTAGCATGATGGTATAATTCTGTAACGTAAATAATGATTTTTCTCACCACAGCCTACACAAATATTCTTTTTGCTTTGTATATAGAACTCATTATCTTCGTCTTCCGGTCGCCCTTTAGGCTCAAAAAGAAGAACTATACCAGGAGGGTTGTGTTCAACAATCTTTGCCAGATCCCTTCGTAAATACCTATAATAATATATTTAAACAAAAAATATATATTTATGAAAAACAGTCCAATAAATAAAATAACAAGTCACGGATTGCACAAACCAATCGATCTTCCTCTGATCACAGTAGCAAAGCAACCTTCCATCACTAGCGTAAATCCTGCAATTATGATAAACTGGTGCTTTGCAAGAAAATTTCTTAACAAACCGTTCTTTGCGAGAAGTCTTTTTGCCCACACGTACTGAAGATTTATTTCCATTTTGTATAGGGAACAATAAATTGGCAAGTTTTACATTCAATTCAGATAAAAGAGCATAGTTATATATTGATAGAGGACAGATCTTTGCTTGTACTATATATCTTTGGAAAATCCTCCTAAATAGATTGTCTATGTCATTTGTAATTTCGCTAAGAAGATGATTTATATCGTTAATGTGACCAATGACAACAGGGGATGGAGAAGATGCAGATTGTATATTTGGAATGTCTCTATTCAAGTCAGCATGTTCTATCACGCTATATACTTCTTCAGCTTCTTTTGGAACTTTTAGTGCCAAATCAATAATAGCATTGTCTGATAATATATACTGCAAGCTCTCGTCATGAATGCGAGCCTGAAAAAAAGTACAGTGTAAGTAAGTATGTGACTTTTTTGCGAAGACACCGAAGAGTATAATTTTAATTAGTATGAAGTCAACTAAAGTACACTGTAATGCAGTGTGTGTACCAATTGTTCAAAGGAAAACCTACAAATACAAAGATTGCTGATTTTAGGCCCATCTCACGTGTAAACCTCATCTACGAGTTATTAACAAAAATCCTAGCTAACAGAATATGAATTAGGAAAGGTGTCCAAGGACTTTAATTCACAACCAAACAACCTTAATTAAGAGAAGGCTCATCTCTGACAATACACTGTTAGCAAATGAGAAGGCTTATGGCTTTGGAAGGAAAAGAACCCCCCTGAAAGGTTCTATCTTAGCATAGACCTAAGTGATGCATTAGAAGACCCTACTATCATTGCTTCTTCAGAGCATTGTAACTCTATGCTTAATGGAGTAAAGGATTCTCGATTGGGCTAAGTCAAGCCAATTCATATTCCTTTTAAGGAATTCTTAACTCACATCAAATGGGCTGCCCATTACCATTGATGTGAGTATAAATACAATGGGCCTAAGCAAGGAGAATCATTATGGAAAATTGTGCTAATCAAGGTATTATCTTTTTGATATTCTCTCTCTCACGTTCTCTGCTATTCCTACTTTTTCTATACTGTTCTTCTTCCTTCTTAGATCTAGATCTGAAAACCTTGGTGGATTCCAACTATTCCCCTTCAATCCATTAGAAGAAGTTCTCTTAATCTTCTTCTACCCCACTTAATCTGATTTCCAGGGATTCTCCCTAAATCAAATCTCCCTAGGTAGAATCCATTTTCTTTGCTATATAGTAAGAAGCCCAAAGAACGCCTAAAAAATTTCTCAATATATATTTTAAGATGGAGAAAATAGGGTCCCTTTCCCATCGAATAGATCAGCGCAATGCTACTCCAGTATTTCTGGTTCTTTGCAAGTTGCAACCTCTTCCTTTTCAGCTAAATCATATAGTGTGTGTCATTCTTTCAGTGATATTTTTTATAAAACACAAAAAAAATCAAAATGCGTTAAGGAATATAGAGGTATTACAGTTACAAACCATTACATCTCTCCAAGTGCACAGGCACCTAATAATCTCCTGAAAATATATAAAACATAAAGCATGAAAATCAACTTCGTGAAATGTGAGAGTGATATATAAACATGTGGGCATTAAGTATCCAAAAGAAAATAGGTTACCCTGGTTCTATCATCCTTTAAAGAAATGCCAACTTGACTATTTGAATAACGGCTAATAAGAGATTTTGCAGCAGATTCTCCGGGGGGTGATTGAAATTCTTTTATATAAAGTTGAATACATGCCATATTTGAGAGACGAAAGACCTCATGAATAAAATAGAGATTATCTCTATGGAAGTCTGTATGATCAAACAAATCCATAAATCATCTAGAAAAAGATATATCTAAATAATGGTCGCTGCTTCTTAAGGAACTGGAGAACTATCTTCAATTGAATGAAAAAAATATAATAATAATATTTGTGAAAGTAGAAAAATTGCACATCGAAGAGCATAAAAATGGAAGATTATGAGCCATATTAAAAAAATGTACTAATCCACATGTTCATAATTAGCAAAACACTCGACCAGTTGACCCAACTGAAAAATAAAATGTGAGTAATAAAGAAAATGAGTAGAATCTTAGGCACAGATTTTACTTAGTTCTTTTTTTTACGAAGTTAAAAATTTCATTGCTGAAAATAAAGAGGGGGGACATAGCCCAATACAAATATAAGAAAACTGAAAAGTAAAGTCACTTTGTTTATACATCTAGATCCTAAACATTAAGTGGTTGTTAACTGATGTCTCAAGAAGTTGGACACCCATTGGAATATAGCATGTGTTTCAATCTGAGATTGCTTTTCTTATAGGGTGTGACACCATATGTGATGCTCACAGCTCACATCCCTCAGAAGTCAGAATGCTTACAATTTCAGGGTATTAAGTCTGTCTATGTTTTAGCCTGCGGTTCCTTTAACTCCATATGTATCGTGCAAGGGATCCAAGGGTTATCTTGTGGGTTCCCTAGAAGCTAGCCATATGAGTGAATTTACCTATAGCTGTAATATCCCAATAAATCTAGAAACATTAGGACTATGATCAAGGGAATCGGGGAACCTGATTAAGTCAAAGTCAAAACAGGAATGTTAGGAAGTTTAGGGACATAGCTTCGAATACGAAAATCCCTAACCCTAAGGGAAATTTTAGGGTTAGACTTAGGCGAATAACTGATGAAACTAAGTAAAGATTTGGGTCTAAAATAACGGGTTTCGAAAGTTAACCTTAGCCCTAAACCTATTTAAAAAGGCCCACTAAGAAGCCTAGTCGACTAGGGTGGAAGAGGAAGATCTTGGTCAAAGAATTTAAGAGTAAGGTGAACAATTAAATTTAACTAAGGGGTAATGAATGCAATTTAATAAAGAGGGGAATAATTAAGTCAATTAGACTTAATTAATTAAAGAGGGCCAAATCGGTCTTAATTAATTAAAGACTGGAAGAGCCAAGGTCTGAAAAGAGTAAAGACTCCAGACCAGCCACCTATAAACTCTCCAGTGAGGCTCATCTGGCCGGAGATCCACCTTCTGATCTTCTAATTGCTTCCTATACAAGTGGTATAATTGATCTTCTAGTTTCCAAAAGAATTTCTAGGGGAGGAATTGAGGCAAAAGGTGGGTTTTTTCGTAGAGAAAGATGGGAAAGACCACACCAAAAGAATGATAAGATGCCTATAGAAGCACACCTGGGGTTTTTTCACCTACCCAATCTCTTAATTCTAAACTTGGATAGCTCTGAGGTTACTAGGAAATAATGGAGGTCAATCGACATCTCTTGTTAAAGTAAGTCAATGAGGATCTATTAAGCAATTACAGCACCAACAAGAGTTCTAACATTTGCTTCAAAAAAAAAGAGTTCTAACATTCACTGAAGGCAAGCAAAATCAAGGAAGCATGGATTCAGCTAGCTTCTGTAGGCAACTCAACAGGCAGAAAGGAGCAATTTCACACAGAGCAGGCAATACGTCTTATGGACATTTTGGAAATCCAGGGAGGAACATCAGAATGGAGAAAAGAAATGAAAAGCCAACACACCCTCTTTCTATGGTTTCATCAATAAGTGGCTCCCAAATACTCACGATATCAGTGATCTGAGGAAATTGCAGTATATTCCTCCTGTAAGTAGGAATGGAGCCAAGATGTGCATGGACAGTCTAGTGCTGCTGGATTTTTTTGTGATGATTTTATATGACGTAACAATGCAATGATCTAAGGTTTCATGAATTTCATTTTCATATGATGTAAAAATACCAGACTGGGGGATTTACCTTCATCAAACACTATTTGATTATATTTGTAATTTTTGAGCTGTCTCCATTTTAATGAAATTTACCTTCATCAAAAAAAATCAGAGATTGGGAATCCAAACTTGAGTCTACGGAGATCAAATGTTTATCGTTCTCAAAAACAAAAGAAATGTGTCATCAATGTCCAATGAAATGAATGCACTAAAGTAGTAAACTTAACATAGAAAGAGAAGAATTGAAAATAGTCACCCTTCTAACTTCTAAGTATTTGATATTCCATCAGCAAAGCATGCTTTCAGTTAAGAGAGCAAATAAATTACCATGTCCTTGTATTTTGAGTTCTGTATGCAAGCAGTGAGCTATATATAATAGATAGTGAGAATCAACACATGCATAATGAAACATTTCTTCAGAGAGAGGGCGAATTCTCCAGTCTTCCCTCTGTATTTTACATAAAAAAATAAAATTTTAAAAGAAACCAAACAATGAAGCCCACATAGCATAATGAAAAATGATAGATGGGCATAAAATATATCAAAAAAATTAAGGGTGTAAATGGTTAAGGTAAATATTCATTACCCATTTTCCTTATCAGTTAAGTAAAATATAAAAGGTTTTTTATCCAATCATTAATATTCCAGATTCTTTAGGAGAGCCTAAGTATGCCTCTTCTCCGGTGAGCTAGTCGGAATCCAGCCTTTTCTAAGGTTTGTAGTGCTCCTCCTCAAGCCATCTTGAGGAGTGACCTATCAAGTGGTCAGAGCTTGATAGGGAAAACTCACCTGCCTTCCTATTCGCCTATCAAAGTCTCTTTGTACTCTCCAGCAGAAACCCAATTTCTCCCCTCACTTTCACTGGAAGTTTCTGCTACCTCCCTTGGTAAGAATTCCTATGTCCCCCTCTAGTGGGTAATGGGTATACTAGTAGGGATAAGATTTTAATGATACCCTGACCTTTGAGATGGATAATAGTTTCTCAGCTTTAGCATAGAAATGGAGGTGGAATTCTCCGGACATTGGTGGCCAAAAGTCTTTGTCATACAACCCTCCTAAGTTAAGATATGGTGCCAACTGCCATCTTCCATAATGAAATTCTCTCATCAAAGAACCTGATATTGTCGATCATAGTGATCGGAGGGAAACCTTCACTTAGAAGGCTTCACTGCTGCATCAAATTTGTATGGAATATCAAGGCTAGATTCTCTCTAATTTTTGTACATTGTATGTACAGATCTTCAGATATTTTAAAATACTTTTTTGACGAAGTTAAATATTTCATATTTTCATTAAATATGAAAGAGGAACAAGTGCCTCCTGTTTGCTTGTTATGCAATCTGGAAGATGAAACTTGGAGTCATCTTTTCTTTAACTGTTCTTATTCCAGATCTCTCTTAATTCCGTTGGCGAAACGCCTGGATTTCGCTTTCTGGAAAATAATGAATATTCCAGTTCCCACCCAATCAAGTCCAGATATTAGATTGGGGGATCTAACGGAGGCAGCACAAAAGATTACGCGCCACTCTCCCCCTTGAGGGCTAATATGGAATGTTATTGGGTGCTCGTCGTGGCATATATGGACAGAAAGAAATAAAATATATAGGCAGCACATTAGTAGGCCTCCTAAGGTAGTCCTTAAGGAGGTTATTAAAGACATCAGTCTCTCCTTTGATTGAGTGTATTACAAGAAGAGCTGTTGTCACCCTTTGGAGACATCTATGATGGAATGGGAGACCAACCTCCAGAGGCAGCGTATCTAGTTACTGTATAACTAGACTACATAGCTAATGGGAGAGAGTCAATAAGCTTTTTGCTCACTTCTTTTTATTTCTATTCTCTATTGTAAACTTGGCATGCCTTATTCTAATGAAATTTAATTGCTTCAAAAAAAAAAAAAAGAGTTACGCTCTTTCAATCAGGTAGATCTGGGTCGAGATCTACCCTGTTACCCAATTAAATCATTAATGTCCTTTTAATATAAAGGACAATAAAATCACGATTTCTCTTCCAGAAATTATGATTTCACCCTAATAGTGCTGACAGCATGAGTAGCATTCTATAACCCTTGTTATATCATAGCATGAGTAGCCGGATACATGCTAACTCAAATTTTGCAATTCATATATATCATAGCACGAGTAGCCAAATTTTCAATGACTTATTCCTTTTACATTGTAGTGATGAACGAAGTCTAGCGTCGGAATATGAATTAGACTTCCAAACTTGTTTGATGAAGATGGAGTCGGACAAGGATAAGAAATTACTATTGTTGAACGACGCAATGTCATATAAGGAGAGGTTGAGACACTTTGGAATGCCTTTAGCTGTGGATTCTTCACATTCAATGAACCCTGGTAAGAATGAAGAAGCAAGACTCATGAGTCATGGTTAGGTCATTTATACTCGCCTAATGATTCATGATATGTTTTTTTACAGTTGCTTGGTGGAATTCATTTAGTCTTAGAACCCGTGACCTAAGTGTGATAGCGAAGAAGATCTTAAGCCTCTGTGTAACAGCTTCAAGTTGCGAACGAAACTGGAGCACATTCAGTCTCGTAAGTTATAGTTCAATGACATTGTTGAATAATGTTTCTTGACTTTGTTCAATTGTTATTTAGATCCATACCAAGAGACGAACTCGTCTTGAGGTCGAGCGAATGGGAAAGCTCGTCTACATTCACTACAACAAGCGATTGAATGAACGACAATTGCAACGCAAGTTAGATTGTCAAGACGACTCCATAGCAGCGGAAGAAATAAACTATAACTCCGAATGGATAACTGGAGAGGAAGGACTGGCCAATGAGTTGGAAGAAATAAACTATAACTCCGAATGGATAACTGGAGAGGAAGGACTGGCCAATGAGTGGGTTTATGGTGACGACGGTCTTACTTGGGTAGCCCTTGAAGATGCAATAGGCGTCAATGAAACAGATGGTCCAACTACTAGACAATATAGTAGAGGAGGACCATCTCAAACATTTGGACAAGAGGCTGAAGTTTCTGAGGAAGAAGAAGACTATTAGAAGTTTAGAACCATCTTATAAACTATGTATTTACATTTTAAATTTTAGACTAATAGTCTATTACTTTGTATTACTAATTTCAGGTTTTAAAATTGATGTATATATTTTTTTAAATATTTCTGAATTTATAGGATTTTTTTGCAAATATGTATAAGTTTAGGGTATTTTTTGCAAATTTACCCATATTTTCATGTGACCGCCTAGGCGGCCATGAGGACATGGCCATCGCATGAACTCCTAAAAAACACTGCATTAAAGACATCAGTCTCTCTTTTGATTCAGTGTATTACAAAAAGAGTTGTTGTCACCCTTTGGAGACATCTATGATGAAAGTATGAGAAACCAACCTCCTAAGGCAGCGTATCTAGTTACTATATAACTAGACTACATAGCTAATGGGAGAGAGTCAATGAGCTTTTTGCTCTTTTCTTTTTACTTCTGTTTCTATTTCTATACTCTATTTTTTGTAAACTTGGCATTAGCCTTATTCTGATGAAATTTAATTGCTTAAAAAAAAAAAGAGGAACATAGCCCAAGTTACAAAAATTATGGAAATGAGATGACTCGTTGTCACTATCTTATACAGAAAGATCCTAAACGTTAAGTTGATATGGACTATTTCCTCAAGATGCTGGATTTTTCAATCATTGTTTGATTGTCTTTTTTTATAAGACGCGACATTGTAAATTGTAATATATGCTTGCATTCTGTAATATCTCCCTGCTAATAGTTTCTATAAAGTAATAAGCAAATTATCATAAACTACATGGTGTAATTGACTAGGATGGGTTACTGCAGTAAACATCTCACATTCTCACTAGATTTTAGGATCAGATCATGTTTTAAACAGACAGTAATCATTCAAATTTATAGTAAAAAAAACTACCTGCATCATTTTATTAGTAGAAACACCACAGTAATTTTCAAGCAAATATGCCAATGACCTTTTAGGCTTTTTCAGGACAGTACAGGCCTGTGAAGAAATACTAAGTATAAATAATAAATTTATGAAGTCAATAACATTTATGGATTAAAAGAAATTAAACAGATTTATGTTTCTGATTCTGATTCTGAAACAATAACATTTTTTGCAAGAAGTTTCATTAATGAAAATGAAAGGGTGGTGTCATGACTCATGAGTACAATCAAAGAAGAAATAAGGATAAATGAAGGATTGACAATCATATGTGCCAAGGATTGGCTTCCTTAAACTTTAATTGATAGTAATTCTAATTTAGTAATTTCTACAAATTTCATATTTATAATGCTATTATCATTTGTCTATTACTCTCTTCATATTATTATTTACTTACTTTGTAAAGGTAGGAGTTTTTTTGGACAGATAACAAGTTACTTTGTATAGGTAGGTATTTGGTCCAAGAAACCCACTAAGTTCTCAGTCTTCCTATGGAGGCTGAGATGGGGCTTCCTCCCATCCTTCACCACCCTTAGAACTTGGAGAGTTCCTGCCCCCAACCTCTGCATTCTTTGTAACCAAGAGCCTAAAGGCTAAAAACTATAAACCATATCTATTTTAACTGCCCTTACTCCAGAAACATACTCCTAACTTGCTCAGAATCTACCAATCATATTATCTGGAAGAATGTGAATTTGCAGGTACCTCAGGGAGGAGATATCAGACTGGGTCACTGGGGGATGTTTTTGACTTCATCCAATCCCTAAGGGTAGGCTCAAACTGTTGGAGATCAATTTGGATGCAAATTGGAGGAATTACTTGACATATGTGGCAGGAGAGAAATAGAAGATGGAGAACTGGAAGCTTTAGATCTGAAGAGGTGGTTATGACTTATGAGTTATGACAGAGGTTATAAAAGACATCAATATATGTGTTGAGGTCAAGGCCAAACACCCTGATCTAGGTCTGGCTGATGCAAATGCTATGAGGCAGTGGTTGAGCAGTCAGTTTTTGGCATCTCTGGTTCTTATTTCTGGGTCCTACCTAACGTTATGTACTTGTTTTTATTTTCTGCACACCCCTAGAGGGCCTAGCCTGCCCCTGTGCAGTGCTTGTCTGTTAAGGGGTTTATTTTTTCTCTATTGTTGTAGTACTGGGGAAGGCCCACTTCATATCTAATGAAATTTTAATCTTATATAAAAAACAATTCACAGATGACAACATTACAGATTTACAACATGAGCATTGCTTGAGAACATGGATAATTGAGAGATTCAAATTTAAGAACATTCTTTAAAAATTTGAATCTTTGATTATTATGTTTATCTTTTATTTTTGATATTTCAGACTTTTCTCTTTTGTGTAATATTTGTCATTGAATTAATATTTTTATTTAACTCTATTATTATTATTGCTAAACCTCCTAGCTTTAACCAACTGACCTTGCCCAATCATGATAATGCCTAAGTTTCTGCCTTTTTTCAATAGTGAGTGTTTGTAGATTTTCAGCAAGAAGGGTTTCTCCCAAATCTTTTATAGAGGCTTCTAGATCTGCCATTGCCAACAGTATAGAACCTGCTTGGAAAGGGATTTCACCTCTCTTAGCTTCTGTTGGAGCTTATATGATCTATTACCTCCATAGAAAAACGAAATTCAGTAAGTACCTGAGAATTTCGATCAGGAGTCTCAAGAAGAAGGAAAGAATTTCAATTATGGACTGAATTATGTAGTCCATAGACGCAGTGCTTTTATAGGGATCTCTGGATCTAACTAACTACTTTACTGTAGACTTGTAGTGGTTTGGAGTCTAAAACCTTTGGCATTCTCTACACATTGAAAGATATTATATGATATAATGCATGAATTGTAATGAAAATCGTTAGAGAGACTAATTCACCTTTGCTGTATCAAACAAATTCACTATGTATATATGAAAATCTCTTTGGAGCCAAAGAATATCATTGTCAGATCCATGGAATACCTGCACCCAATTTTATAAACAAATCTACTTTTCAAATATCATATTTTAGAAATTAGGATTTCAAATAAAGTGAAACTGTTAAAAAAGTTAAAAATTGAACAAATGCAATAAAAAAGGAAACCCGAGAGAAACAACTGAATAAGTAACAACCAATCAATCTTCAAGGTTAAATATCATACTAAGAGTGGATTATGAAATACCTTTCATAATTCATATTAATAAGGGTATTCAGTTATTTACATTTAAGTATTTAACAGATCACATTTTTGTTACTAAGATGCAACTATATATCTGTTTACATTTGACAGGTTTACAGTTAAATTTGTTGCGAATTTTATGTTATGACACCTAGTCTTTACAAAAAAATTGAAGCTGTTAAATGTTTTCATTTAATGAAAAATGAAGGTTATTGCCCTGAAAATACAATGGAAATAAGCATAAAATATAAATATGGATATTGTGACACTTTCCACACGGCCATATTGCCTAAAGAAAACTCTAGACTATCTACCTCTGGAGGTTGGTCTCCCATATCTGCATTGTGCTAGTCTCCAAGGGATGACAACAACATTTCTTGAAGCACTCAGGCATGAAGGATATGCCGATGTCCTTGATTACCTCCTTTAGTACTGTTTCTGGTGGTCTGAGAGTATTTTGTTTCCATCTGCGATTTCTTTCTGCCCATATATGCCAACTTAAGGATCCAATCATATTCCAAATTGGGGAATGATGTGATAGTTTTTGACAAGCTTCAGCTAGGTCCCCTATTCTAATATCCGGGTGAGTGGTGGTGGGAGTGGGAATTTTTAGTATCTCTATCTTCCAGAAAATATTGTTGAAGTTTTCAACCACGGGGAGCAGGATGGCTCTAGAGTAGTCTCTATAATTAAATCCAACTAAAATCTGAAAGTGGGGTAAAGGTTTTTATTTTTTAATTTAAGTTAGAATAGGGAAAAAAGTATATCAGCCATCAGGTGAAAATATTAATAAATAATAGGTGTAATTGGGTAATCAGGTAGATCTTTACCCTAACCCGCCTGATTACCTGCTCTAGAAAAGGTACTGGAAAAAGCGCTCCTCCTAGAGAGCTTTAGTGCGGCCTTAATGAGCTAGGAGAATGGGTGAGCTTTATTCGGCCTTAGTTCCTACACGACATCATATCCTTCAACATGGCTGAGTCATTGACTAGGGCAAGATCGATTGTTCTAAACATAACAAACCCTAATCCAGACTCCGGCATGTGAGGATTGAGAAATTATCTGACCATATTTTAGCTAGATGAATCGTCGGAGCAGTCCTTCAAAGCTTTTATTTCAAGCCCGCCTTCCGGCTTAGGTAAAATCATCGATTCATCTTGCACCAAAGGATGGATTTAAAACCGTCCCAAATAAATTATGACAATTTTTCAACATTCTTGGCGACAATTACGGACAATGCAGTCCTCTAATTTTCCAGTGAAAAAAGAGTTGATCAGCTGGATTCAGCCACCATATGATAAGACACTATACTTTTATACTTCACTGTATTTGAAAAGTTCTAATTGATTCAAACAGAATATGCAAAGACTGTAGAATGGTCAAAAAAGCATAGGATGACACTTTTTTTTAAAGAAATTAAATTTCATTAAAAAGAAGGGCAATGCCCAAATTACAGAACATAGGATAACACTTGTTTGTCATCAATTTAGGATAATCTATGCTTATGCATAGTGCTTTTTTATCTGAATAAACATGATCTACCTTGCAAATGGATGCATTCACAAAAATAGGCTGAAGAATACTCATTTCATCATGCAGAGCAATTGTATCCACCAAAAAATTCTCTTTGTGAGTAGAAATCTGTTCAACATAAATCCAAAGGGCAAGTTAAAATTAAGACAAAAACTTAACATGCATAGACAAATGTCTTAAACCAACAGTGATGAAAATATATACTTGCATCAATGCTGTAAATCCTAAAAAGGACCGGATACTATGTTGTTCAGTATCGACAGCAAATACTTCTTCCTTACTCAACAGCTCTGCAAGATATTCCAGTTTTTGTTGTGTATCCACCCATACATAACTTGCATCCATATCGGGACAATTTTCACTTTTATTAAAATATGAAAGAACAGGAGGGTTTTCCAACATATATGTTATTTCATCTTCATAGGGATGTAATTTTAGCGAAAGATCTAACAAAGAAAGAACAGATTAGCATGAAAGTTTAATAAAAAAGAAGATTGAAAAAATAATTCCACTTGATCCCTGATAATCTCTTAAGCAAAGAAATCACTTCATTGTACATATAGTTGATATACAAACATGAAGTTGCAAAATAATTTTATAAAACACAAACGGACTACAACTATGGGGGGAGGGGGGGATCTTAATAAACAAAGCAAACTTCAAAAATCATCTTCAAAGACAAATCTTAGAATACCCGAAGCATATAAATTCATCGTGATGACAACAAATTTTTCAGAAGGTGTGGCAGATCTTCAAAGAAAAGTTTTGTATAAATACCACCTTCTTGCAAATTCCATGTAAATCAACGTGGAACTAAAAAATGTGGAACTAAAAACCAGAATGCTGCAGGTACGATTGTTTGGTCTATCTATATTAATGAAAAAGGAACTCGCAAAAAGAATCTGCATTTCTCCCTCCCCGACCTTAGGCTTAAGAAGAAGAAAAACCTAGAAATCATCACATCCATCATACAATGTATTTTAAAAACATTATCCTCGTATACAACCATCTAGCCAATTTTCCGGGAAAAAAAATGGAGAAAACCCTTTTCTGGTCAGAAACTCCAATCAATATCAATGCACAGATTCAAACTGCATTTCTATAATTCTTCGACTTATGGAAAAATACTTGGACTTACCATTCGTCTCGCCCTCTTCTCTTTTCAAATGTTTGAAAGCGGAATACGAATTGTCGGCCAATACACGCTTGAACATATACTGAGGCTTTGTCTCCAAATCAGTAGAGCAACACGGGGAACGAATCACTTCTTCCGTTTCTTCCTCCTCTCCTTCTGGTTCCAATAACAGCAGTTCAGCCTCTGATGTCGACAGCTTGCTTCTGTTCTTCCTTCTCTTACTTAGGTATAAAACTGTAGCAAACGCCACGGCAATGGTGATGGCAGTAACCGCCATCACTGTTCTTTCCCTTGTCGCCACCATCTGAGTCAGGTGAAATTAGAGTGTCTGAAATTTATATGGTGTCGGCGTGTGGAGTGTGTACGGTAGAATAAGGAGAAATACCAAATATACCCACACTTATATTTATCATCATATATATAGTCACGGAATTTTAAAAATCTTAAAAATACTGACAATAGTTCAAAATAGGAAAATTTTAGTATGAAATCTATATAATATGAGAAATTAAAATATATATATTAAAAGTTAAAACCGTAAATACACCAAATATTAGGGTGCTCTGTCAAATCAATCAAATATTTTTTTAATTATTAAGATTGTTGATGATCATAGTTTTATTCTCAATAATTTACTTTGATATATCAAGATAAATTTTTTTTACATATAAAAAGATTATAAAAAAAATTGATTATTATATAAAAACAAGTTTATCCAATTCAAATTTATTTACGGTAGACAGAGGCAGAACTGCATAACCCTGGTGAGAATAGGATGGACCATCATGGACTATTATAACCCATACTAAATTATCAACATCACAAATCAGACTATTAGATATTAGACAAAACCATATTTCATAAGTCATAAGCCACCATATCTGAATCTTAGACCTCTTCATAGACAGACCCACATCTTATTTAAATCACAGGATATATGTACACATTAAAAAAATACAGCTCACTCGAACTGCTGCTAAATAAATTATAACTTATAAGCATGAGAAACCAATAAATAACACTGCCAATGTAAATGTTGGATGAAGTCTCAACTTGGATTTTCTGCCGATGTAAATGAAAGAATCGTGGACCGGATGGCGATGTTAATTATAACTTGCGCGCTGCATGGTAGAGCTCCAGGTAATCCAAAGCGGGCCGATTCCAAGACCAGTCTTGCTCCATTACAAGCTTGGATAATGACTTGATCCAACTTCGGTCATTGAACCATGCCGCGAATGCTCTGCAAAATCATATGTTAGATAGAATCCATGATCCACATTCTAAGATGAAAAAAACTGGCTTTGAGAGAATGATATAGAAACTACTAATAAACATAATTAGAAATTTATTTACATATAATCATTCTGTATGTGTGCGTAAAAATATGAATCGTACTTTTATTGCACTTATTCTGAAGAAGAAAAATGCTCAAAGGATTAATGATTTTTGACCAATTTGTGTATCATTACATAATATTGTGAGCCAGAAAAACTTGTATGAAGGTGAGTGGATCTAGAAAGGGCCTTTAGCATGTAATAAGGCTTACTTTAGGACTTAGTTAAATTCAGAGCATATCATGGAAATATTGTTTAGGATGTAAAAATTATGTTATACCTAAGAATTGGGAAGCTTTGCCTCTTAAATTCTTGGAGGTATAAAAGTGGTGATCTACCTCAATAAGAATGGACTTCAGAAGGTCATAGCTCCTTTAATTTCTTTCATTTATTTGGGATTTCCCATATCTCATATAGACATATAGCTTTCCACAGGGTGGATTGTGGAGAATTAATTTCCAGGGTGGATTCTAGCCACTATTTCATCCCTGTTTGAAAACTTATCTTTGTACTTGACTAAATTATAGCGTACCTAGCTGTAATGCCAGTCTGAAATGTTCTGGATCAGCATATAGTTCAACGATCTTGTGGTGAGATCGCTAGAAAAGTAATTCAACTGAGTTGGCAAATGAATTTAAGCGATTGGATTCCACCGATTTAGCCGGATTCCACCAGTGATTAATGTCAAAAGAAGAAGATGAGGGCAAAAAATTGATAATGTTCAAATTTCATTAGATACGATGTGTCTTTTCCAGTTTTACAAGGGGTAATGACACAATTCTTTGCAGTTCTGCAACACTAATGATTGATTTAGCAGGATACCTCTTGGATAGACATGCCCATGCCCTGCAGATGAGGAAGTATCAAAACTGTTATAAAGTAGCTAAAAACCCATCCTTCTCTGTCCACTTCTATATATTACTTGTCTTCATGATAGTGGAAGTCATGAGACGAGGCCAACTAAACTAGTTGAATGAGTTGTGCCTTTGTGCTAGACAGAGAGAAACAATTGATGACGTGACTATCAGGCTGTCAGATTATGTACTATCAAAAAATTCTTCCCAAGTCCCAATCAAATCAAATATCACCCCACCATCAACTGATGGTTCATCTATCCTGATCCACCTCTCTCTCCATATATATCATATGGTGGTAGTGCTCATACAGATTTCTTCTTCATGAACTTGGATTTTAGGGCTAGTAGGTTAAAAACTGAAAATTCAGACTAGGGCCATCCCAACCAATCTAGTTACCCAACTTCTGAATCATTAATCTCCAGACTGTTAGGATAAATATATCCTCGGGGGGCTAACTGCAAGTTACCCCAAATATCATTATATATACTACATTACAGTGTATAGATAAATTATTCTATTTTATTGATACTACACCCACGGCTGGTATTCTGCCATACACTTTCTCCATCTTCTCCAGTGTGTTCTCACCTTCTACAGTCCACAGGTCTCAGAGAAACTGCATTCAAAGCTATCTCACACACCATGGTGGCATGGTGTGTGAGAATATTTAAGCTATCTTTAATGGAAATGAGCATCAAGGAAAACTCTCCATTAGACAAAGGGATACCATTTCATATTGGTGCCTTAACCCTGGACCTCATTATCTGATAATTTTTCAAGGAATTACCAGTTATTTCTTGTATTTTGGATGCCTTCCAGGTTCCAGATAAGGGTGCAAGTTTGGCATCGGTCTCTTCAGCTATAACAATTAACAAGTTAAGCTCGAGTCAGGCTGTCAAACTTTTTAAGCCTATCAAGCTGAGCTTGAGCTAGACATATCAACCTCTGCTCGTTTGGCTTATTTATTCTTAACATTTATTAGGGCCAATGAATAATTAGCATAATCAATTGTAATTAACTATATTTACTTTCTTTTAGCTTGTTGATAGTGCTCCATCACCTTTGATGATGGAGATGTAGTATATATCCAGAGGTCTACATTAATACAATCACAAGTTCTCTCAAATCCAAGTCTAGTCTTTCCACCATCATTTTCCATCATCATCGATAACATTTGCCACATTCCTTAAAATTAAGGAAATTTAGTCAAGTGAAAATCTTAAGCTTTATAAACGATACTATCATCACTGTACCACTTGAAATTTTCAAATCCTCTGGATACTGGATAGTAAAGGGGAAAGAGAGATTTCTTGCCAAAGGACCCCTAGTTGGTTGATACACTCCCTAATCCGATATATAAACCACTCCCTAAATCCCATACGGCCATTCCTACAAAGATTGGTTCTAATTCAATCCAATCAATGTTATCAAAATCTTTAACAATATCCACCATGAGGCAAGCCATCCTTATCCCATTTCTTCCCTTGGAATGTAGTTACTTTTAGCATTGCAGATATTATTTTTATTTTATTTTTTGCAAATATTAAAAGTTTTTATTAAAGATAATGAAGGGCAATGCCCTAAAATACAATTGAATAGGAAAATAAAAATACAGTGGGGTGGGGGTTGATATTGTGGTTTCCACTAAGCCTGTAAATGAATATCCGAAATTCGAATTCGAATTCGGTTTCGTTTAACACTAAACGAATTCGGATAAACGAATTCGAATTTAAACGAACCGAATTCGGATATCAGGGTATCCGGTTCGTTTAAATTAAATATTTATATTATTATAAAATATAAATTTACATATATAACCTTTAAATGTTATAATTTATAAATTTATATATAACTTGTTAACATTATTTACTATTGAGGGTCTATTTATAAAATTTAAAAAGTATTTTTTAAGTTTTATTTTTTAATTACAGTATATATTTGTTATTATTTTTTAATTTTATAAATTTTTTTTTTTATAAATATTTTTTTTATAAATATTTTTTTTATAAATATTTTTGTTATATAAATATTTTTTTTATATAAATATTATTCGAATTCGGATATCAAAATTCAAATTCGGATAGTAAACGAACCGAATTCGGATATCCGGATATTAAACGAATTCGAATTCGGATATGATGGTATTCGGTTCGAATTCGGTTCGTTTACAGGCCTAGTTTCCACTATATCGACCTTCTCCTATGTAGCTATCCTTCCTAGTGCTCTAACTAAGAATTAGGCCTCAGGAGGGTTGTCTCCCAAACCTGCATAGTAGTCCTTTCCAATTGTGAACTACATTCTTTCTTAAAGATATCAGCTCTAAAAGACATTTTGCAGTTCTTTAATATACCATTAATATATCGATATCTTAAACTACATAATTATCTTTAAAAAGATCATCATCAATGTTTATTTTTTTACCTGTTTAGAGCGTAATCTACACCAATAGCATCTGCTCGATCAAAACTGAAACCATTTGGTTTTAATCCTTGTTTTTCAGCTCTTTCTATGTCATGATCAACATCAAACACAGTATCATGAAGTCCTGAAATATATATAGAATAAAATGGGTTATCAATATGAATTAATTTAATATAAATATATAATTCATCGCTTTTTAAAAAATCAAGAACTAATTAGCTCAAATATCATTAAATCCACTGAATGCTCCCTCTCTGGATTAAATTTAGTTAAAATTAATAATAATAATATAGAAAATTAACAACCTCCAGTTTTGTGGACAATGGGAATAGAACCATATCGCATAGCTACAAGTTGAGTAAGGCCACAAGGCTCAAAAATTGAAGGCACAAGGATAAAATCTGAACCAGCGTATATCTACAAAAAAAGGAAGAAAAATGGAGCATAAATTAGTGTTTTTTCCCTAAACAAGAATGACAATTGATGTTTATGACATATTAAATTTTGCATGATAAATCTACCAGATGGGAAAGTGGTTCATCGTAGGCTAAACACAAACGCACTTGACCGGCATGGGAAGAATGCAGCTGACTTGCTAAATTAGAAAAGTCATTTTGTATCCGATGATCGGGTGAGGAACCAAGTAATACAACCTTCAACATATAATAAGAAATTTAGAGTTTAAAATCAAAATAAGATAGACTCAAAAAGATAGATGAGGGGTCTGCCACAAATAGTCAATACACTAATAAAAAACTTAAGATTTAGATTCAAAATGGAGATATATAGACCTGTCCATTCCCATCCAAAGTCTTCCGAATCGCATGCATGATAAGGTGAATACCTTTCTGATGTGTCAATCGTGTGATGATTCCGACCATTGGGTAATCAGATGAAATCTTTAGACCGAGTTTTCGTTGCAAGGATTCTTTTGCCGCCTGTTTCCCTTCGACAAGACTGTTCGAAGTATATGCCATCTTCATTTTGTTGTAAAAAAATAAACTGTTTAGTCCATGTTAACATCTTTTTATTTTTTTATGATGGATATTTAGGGTATATACTATATAGTGCCATTACATACAGGAATAAAGGTGTCGTTGTATGGGTCCCATATATCAGGATCAATACCGTTTACAATTCCATGAAATTTTTGGAGGTGTGGGGCTATAGCTGAATTTCCAGAAATTTCCTCTGAATATTTCCGAGAAACCTGCAGTTGAAAAAAGAGCACAAATATTTAAATTATAAAATGAAAGTGACAACACAACCTTAGACCTTCTAAAGTAGTTCTTAAGGAGGTAATTAAGGACACCAGTCTATCCTTTGGACCGGAGTTTCACAAGAAGAGCAGTTGTCACCATTTGCAGACATCAACTATGAAAGTATGGGAGACCAACCTCCATTAGACTACGTAGCTAATCGGAGAGAGCCAATGAGCTTTTATTTCATTTTTTTACTTCTTTTATTCTAAGTTTCTTATTCTCCATGTAATCAGGGCATTGCCCTTTATTTTTCAATGAAAAATTTATTTGCATTCAAAAAAATGAAAGTTGAATAAAATAACAATAAATCCAATAATAACTAAATTTTAGAGAAATAGGATAGAAAACAATAGTATATTCACTGAGATTCTTCGAGAAAGGAAAATAGGGTTAGCCTTCCAACACGCAGTTTCCTTTCTTTTATCACGTAGTTTTTTAGCCTTCCAACACTGCCTAATTTTCAGTTTTGATGGGAGAAAGAAATAGTTCCTCTACAAAAAAATCATGAAACACAAATGTGCAAAGGACTAACCGTAGTTGCTTTGTCAGCATGAAGCATTGCCTTCCCAATACATCCAGCCCCAAATTCAAGATTGTGAATTGTAAATATTACTCGAGCATTGCCTAGCCCATGATGTCGGTAATGTTCTTTAAATAACCATGCAACAGGTGCACTGGACCAATCATGACAATGTAATATATCCTGCATAACATATTACCATATATAAAATGAGCTTATAAGATTTCTTTCGAAGAAGAAAAACATAAGTTAAAATTTTAAAAATATTTAATAATGGATTTTGGGGTTTAAGGTTTTATTCTCACAGGTTGAGCTCCTTTTTGGTGAAGAAATTCTAGTGCTGCATGACAGAAAAAAGAAAACCTTTGTCCATCATTCCCACACCCATAGATACACCCTGTGGAAAACATTCTGCAAAATATATATATATATAATTGTAAAAATACATATTAGATTAATATTCTAGAATATATTAGTGTTTTTTGTGTTGTATTCTTCTCTTCTATGGTTCTACATAAGAGGAGATTCTTATATGTAACATATAACAATAGTGTTTGAATTTCTTTTGTTTTTACAGTATACATACTATTTACTATTGATGACCATTTTAGTTTTTATTACAATTGAAGTTCATATTTTTGGTTGATTATGAGAAAAACAACCCATGAGGCACTAATGCATTATCATCATTAGTAGTAGTAATAGTATATTAAAAAAATTAAGAATTTATTACTGATTATTGAAACATACCCATTTTGTGGTTCTAGAAAGTAAACAGAAAGACCTTCCACTTTGCCAAGCCATACTTTGATATCAGTGCCACCCCATCCAAAACTTTGATAGTAAATTAAATCACTGACCTGTACTTGTTAAGAATTAGATTATAAGAATATTGAGAATTTTTATAAGCAGAAAATAAATAATCAAAATCATCTCTTATTGAAGCCTAAATTTTATTTCCTGTGCTTAAAAAATTAGATAAAGTATAAATTTGATAAAGAATTAAAAGATTTACTTACATTATTAATCATGCAGTCATACTTTGGAAGAATAACTTCAACATTGTGTCCCAATTCTTGAATAGCACGTGAATGACTCGTAACAACATCCCCAAGACCACCCACCTGTGTGTGCCAAAAAAATCCATTCACTTACCAGAATCCCTATATGCCGAATTACATCATCATATATAATTTCATATATTGTGTGTTTGATATTAGTTAGAAGTTGGTATCTGGAAATCATAAATACCTTTGCGATAGGAGCCATTTCAACTGCAACATGCACAATGTTCATAGGAGGTTCCTTGGATGTTCCTCCACTAACAGGAATGTGGTAATCCATCTCATTTTTGTTGTCATATATTCCACCATCTTCCCTCTCAGAGAAAACAAAATCCATCATATATGCATCCAATGGAACTTCAACTGCAATCAAAATTCAAAACTCATGTGAATTGAAATGCAATTTTTTTAAACATAAGGTGAATTTTGACAATGTATGGCTATATTGAACACTCTTCCCCCTCGCAAGAACTAATTTTCATTTCTTCATATATAAAATGTGGATTAAATGCATGACAAATTCTAATAATGCATTTGATGAAATATGACGATACAAGACTGTCAAACTAATTATATTCAACATAACAACAGTTTGGTGATAGTGATATTTTTACCAGAAGCTTTGACAAGTGAACCATCTCCGGTGGGTACCATTTTTAGAGGGGACAATGGACCATTTTGGTGAGTCCAATGATTGAAAGAGCATCTGAACCACACATCGGGCTTACCACTGAGAACTGTGGCAGAGGAATTATAAAAAACTGTAACAGTGTTTCCTGCTTGAACATCAGGTGGTTCTGTATACAAAATATGTCTTTGAGAAAACAAAAATGTCTTCATGGTCTTTTCCTTCATTTCCAATTTCATCTGAGCTGACCTTGCAGTCTATGCATCCAATATGGGTAAAAAGGAGATAAAATAATAAAGCATATCATAATAATTATCGTAATAAAGTAAAAGAATCCAGATCTGTTACAGTGAACTGTACCAGATTTGGGAATAATGGGTTCTTCCCACTTTACCATATTCAGAGTTAGCTGCTATCCATGTTCAGAGTTAGCAAATTTAAGCATGTTTAGAGTTAGCCTTAGTGTCCCTAACTTTGAACATGCTTAAAGTTTCTAACTCTGAACATATCGAAATGGCAAAATGCATCATATTCAGACTGCAGAGTTGACTTCTATGATTATGTTCAGTGTTAGTGACATTAAGGGCTTAAGGCTAACTCTGAACATGGCCAAATATCAAAATCTATCATTCCAAATTTAGGAAAGGGTAATAGTAGTGCAATTTTTTTCTAAACTAATAATATTAAATAAAATCCAACCTTTATACGTATATCAGCCTCCTTCAATTTCCTTTCTTCTTGAAGTCTTTTGTATATTTCCTCTTCTATTTCAGCACAAAACTTCTCTTTAGATATGGAATTTTGGATGATGGCATGAAAATCCTTGCGATTGTTATTGTCATATACCTTGGCACTTCCTGGTGGTCCATCTGCTAAGACCCAATCCAGAACTAGGGTTCGATTTGGTAAGATCACTGAAAAGGAAAGAAGTAAACATCACACAGCAAGCCATGAATTTGGTATTAGCATTGTATACATGATGCGGTTTTGATGAAAAGAAGTTGGAGAGGGACTAGGGAGTTTATGTACCATCTGCATACCACCAATCACCATCTATACTTTCGAAAGGAAAGAGCCTTACAACAATTGAGAGACCATCTGTCCAATTATTATGGCCACCATGAAGCCAGATTGCCTCAGAATGAGATAGGGGACGAAGATATCTGTTGTAGAATAATCTTATCCTATCCTCAGATTTAATAGACGTAATACTCTCAATGTACCACAAGTTATCAACAGAAATTTGAGCATGTCCATGTTCTATTACCTTAGTCAAATCTTCCCATTTCTTGGCAACTTCCGACTTTGCTATTCCTCTGTCTTCCCTGATTCCAATATTTTCCTGTTCCTCCCTGCTTAATTCCTCGGCTTTTCTCTCTCTTTCAACTCGTTTCAAAGCGAATTCCTCAAGCTTTCTTTTTTTTTCTTCAACCAAGAAATTTTCAAACTCAAGCACATCTATTCCGCCTTCCACAGTTAGGAAATAATCATTGGAACCATTGTTATCATATATAGTTCTTCCATTAAAGAAAACAAAGTCCATTTTGTATGCCTCATTGAGAATATGAACTTTACAAGTCCACCAATCTCCTTTGAGATTGGATTTTTGCAATCTTTCAGTAAAAGGCTTCCATTTCCAATCATTGAAGGCCCCTTTAATCAATACATCAGGTTCATTCATTAAATTTGATGCTTGTCGATTAAAGAAAACTTCAATTACCTGATTAGGTCTAACTACTTCCGGATACACAAAAAGTTTAATTCCATTTGACAACTTCTCCTCAGTGAGTTTTTCTATCATCTTCCTATGTGCTTCAGAATCAAATTCTAGTTTCTCATATACCATTCCATCATCATCCTCAATGGCTTGCTCATCGTAGATAACATCCTGAGACAAGACCTCTGCTTCAATAGTGACAACATGCTCAATATTATTAACTAGTGTACTTGCTACACCATTAGTAGATATTTCCACGATATCTTTTTCATCGGTTGGAGTCAGCTCGCAAGAAATATTCTCGTCATTATGGTCTTTTATACTAATAAACGGTACACTTGCACTACCATTGTTTATTTTTTCATCAACTAGATTACTATCCTCTTCAATACTTTGTTCTTCATCAGTGATAACTCCGTGGACGGAGTCCTCTACTTCTTCCACCCCAAAACTATGTTCCGTACTAATAACTGGTTTGCTTGTAATCTCATTGGTTTCTTTGTCATCAACATTATCACCATTAATGGTGGCTGGATCTGTAATTTTATCATTTCCAATGCTTTGCTCTTCTTCGGTTATAATACCATTGGTAGAGTTCAGTCCAGTAATATGATTGATACTAATAATTTGTGTACTTTCTCCTTCGTCAGTAGATATCGACGTGATTTCCTTTTCATCGTCAAAATCATGATCAATAGTAGATACCCTTGCATTCCTTGAAGGAAATTCCACATCACTTTCTTCTTCCACTTTCTCAAAGAAAACCATAGCCGAGCGATCGCCAGCAAATATTTCTCGTTCAACTTCTTCAGATATACATGAATTCTTCGTTCTTCTGATTGAGATAACATCAGATCTCTGTATGGGAGGGTCAGGAACAATAGGTTTATCATATTTCAAAGTCTCTTGTTCACTTTTTTCCTCAGAGTAGGCTCTGTCTTTCTTTCGATTGCGTGTTTGAGACATAGGAGGCCTTGGAGAAAATCCTTTGGGAGGACTACGTGTAGTCTTAGGTATGAAACTTCTCCGCATACGTCTCCTTCGATGATCTACAGATTGCCAGGATAAAATTAAATATATATAAAAAATGTGTTTATGACAAGCAAGAAAACATCGGATGTAAACCCAACCTGGATTTGCAGCCATTTGAGGTGTGAACCTGATGATATTGAAGAATCCTTTGTGGCAAAATGAAGAAGACTGGAAAAGCATGCAGAGTAAATAGGGAAAAAAACTATATAAGAACCCTTAATTTTAAACCCGATTTGCAAAGAATACATAAGAAATGAACAGATGATTATTTCTGAAAATTATTAGCACCCCATTCAGGATCAAAATAATGCGGGTGATGTGAATATGTATGTGACGATCGTGGTGAACTAATGATGCAGATCCAAACCCTAAAACTAAAATGAAGACAATCCCATCCCTAAACGGACTCCATCCAATTCCAAATCCAAACCCAAAATCATAAACAAGTAAAACCATCGAAATAAGATCGAAACGAGAATAAGAAGAACAATAATCAGAGAAGCCAAAGAGCAATCACCAACAAGTCCATCGCGACGAAACCAGAGAGACCAACCCGCCTACACCAGAGAACGAAGAATGGAAAAAAAAAGATGGGATCTTTCTTTAATAGAAACCAAATGAGCCGAGAAGAAATTTTCTATTTACATAATCGAAAGTCCCAAGAATCGATAGCAGCGGTCCATGTGTAACCAGCATTGGCATATCAGACGGCAAAACTCCAGTTTCAGCACAGGGCAGAATTGGATTGGTTAACTCCAGACACTTCCATTTCTCCTTCTGCCCAGTGGAGACCTCACCTCGTTGCCTCTTTCACCCACCAACTCGCACTCTGTTTCCATTCGATGCTGACAGCAATTTGACACGTCACGTATTCAATGCCAACTCATCAATCCACCGTTCCACATCATATAAGTCACATAATACATAATCGGTTATATGACTTATATCGTAGATTCGTAGTAAAAATTTACGTACATGGCAAAGGTCGAATTATAAATCTTCAAAAACTTTAATAATTACTTGTTAGTTGGTAATCAGTTGTCTATCTTCCATTGACCAACAGGTTTGAAATTAAGTGGGGTCCCAATTCCCCAATATTAATCAGAATTCAGATGCGCTAGAGCTAGAAAAAGATAGATAGATTGCTGCACTTTTTCCACTTTATCCTCCATCTATCTCTCTACTGACTTGATTTCACATGGGCACAAGTGCAGAACCAGAACTGCTGCTCAAGGAGGAGGAAGAAGAACATAGCACTGATAACAGGTATGGTCATTTCAGAAATATCATTCATTATGAAATCAGTTCCAGAAAAACAACAGCATATTTCTCCTACAAAATCCAACACAGTCCTGTCGATTGCAACTGCCACTTCAATTCTCATCGTACTCTACCTCCCTCGCTGTCTCCTCGCTTTCTTCCTCTCACCTGTTACAATCTCCACTCTGCTTGTTCTCGCCATTCTTCTTCATTTTGGCCCTGAACCGGACAATACCACTATTACAGACTTTACAGCTCGTCGACAAGAGGCAAACCAACTGCCACCCATCGCACCAATCTTCGTACAAGACGTTGCAGCTGGATTTAACGATCTGGGTTCTTCTCGGAATTCGATTATTCATGAAGATGTTCCTAGTTGGTGGTGGTGTCTCGATGGGCCATTGGAAGTCATATATGAGGAAGAAGAAGATGAAGAAGAAGATGATAATAAAGAAGAAGAAGAAGAAGAAGAAGAAGATGAAGATAATAAAGAAGAAGAAGAAGAAGAAGATGATGATGATGATGACGATGATTCATTAGAGAATATTCGATACCCATGGATGGAAAACAGATATGAAGATCAGTATGAAGAAGAGGAGATGATAGAGATCAATTTCGATGAAGAGAATATGATAGAAATAGATTTGACAAAGTACAGAGATTTGAATCGAGGTATGAATTAGGGCTAGCTAGCTGATTATTGGATTCAATAAATGAAAAATAATTTGGTATCTGATTAAACTCGTAAATAACGACACAAATAGATTAGCTCAAATAATTATTAAGATTTTTTTTAGAGATTCAGAATTTGAGTTTGTATTTTCATTAAATTTTCATTTTTTAGCTAATTATTGGATTGAATGAATAAAAATTAATTTGGTGTGTCAACAATTCATAAATAAAGAGATTATTTTAAAATTATTAAGGTTTTTAAGAGTTTATGATTTTATCGGTATATGGTAGTTATTTTTACGTGAAGAAAGATACCGATTGTTATTATAAAAACTCATAAATAATTAAGATGATCATTTGAATGATTTGATGTGTTCTACTTACTTTTAATTCAATCATTTATCGCTTACCTTTTCTTTAATTTGTTCATCTGCATGTTCGTAAGGATTCAATGAGGGAATTTTTTTTGCAACTAGATCCCTGTCTAGGAGAAATTGCATATTTTACCATAGACTACTCTAACAAACCGATCGATCCGGACCCGTGTCCCGTCGATTTTTCGAGACGGGTCCCAACCGACTTCTTTATCGGCCGGAGAGTGGGGTATTAATGTAGTAGGATGATGAGAAGAACATATCTCACTGCCGAAGTTGTTTCTTCTGTCGTCCAACGGCAGATCGAATCAACCTATGGAAATCCTGCTCACGCTCAAGGTATCCATGCCACAATCATCAAAGCTGGTTTCCAAGCAAACACCAACCTCGCCATCAAACTCCTCATTCTCCGGCTCAAATGCCGCTGTTTGCACTCTGCTCGCAGGTTATTCGATGAAATGCCCTCTCCAACGCTGTCTGCTTACAGCTACATGATCTCAGGCTACTTTCGTCGGGGTTATGTTGCAGAAACGCTCGATCTTGTCCGTAAACTCAGATTTTCTGATGAGACTCCTTACTGGTTTGTGATGTCTATGGTCTTGAAGCTGTCGACGGCAATGCAGCCGGTTATTGCGAAACAGGTGCATGCCCAGATATTGAAATCGGTCCTTCAGTTCGATGAGGTTCTGTACACAGCGCTCATCGATTCGTATGCGAAGATTGGGAAGTTGGAATATGCGAAGAGGGTGTTCCGGCAATTGGGTTCGGGAAACTGCGCTTGCTCCACGGCGTTGATTACCGGTTACATGAATTGTGGATCGATCGAAGATGCAGAGTCGATCTTCGAAGATACAGTTGACAGGGATGCCGTAGTATTCAATGCGATGATAGAGGGATACAGCAGAAAAGTCGACACTGGTAAGAAATCATTCGAAATTTATAAGAAGATGCAGCGTTCTGATTTCCGACCGTCGATATCAACCTTCGCAAGTGTGATCGGTGCATGTTCGATCTTATCAGAGTTAGACTTGGGCAGACAAATCCACTGCCAACTCATCAAAACGGACTCCGAAGCATTCTACCATGTGAAATCTGGGAGCGCGCTCGTTGACATGTACTGTAAATGCGGAAGAACGGAAGATGCGAGAAGAGTGTTCGACGAAATGCCGATTAAGAATGTTGTCACATGGACGTCGATGATCGACGGGTATGGAAAAAACGGAACTTCTGACGAAGCATTGAAACTATTCGATAAAATGAGCAAAAGCTCCCCGGATACGACGAAACCCAACGACGTGACCGTTCTTGCCGTCTTATCGGCTTGCGGCCACGCCGGACTGGTTTCAGAGGGAATGGAGATTTTCGATAGGATGGAAAGAGTTAACGGGATGAAACCGAGAATGGAGCATTACGCGTGTGTTGTGGATCTATTGGGTCGTAGCGGGAGTTTACGCGAAGCGTATAATTTCATCGTGGATCGGATACCGGAGAAGCCGAATTCGGACGTCTGGGCGGCATTGCTGGGAGCTTGCAGGCTACATGGCAATGTGGTCATGGCAGGAGTTGCGGGAAAGAAATTATTGGAATTTAGTGCTGAAGAACGGCGAAGACCGGGGGGCTACGTTGCTCTTTCGAATACGTTTGCGGAGGCCGGAAAATGGGGAAGTGTGTGTGATGTGAGGGATATGATGAAAGAAAGAAGCGTTTCCAAAGAACATGGACAGAGTTGGGTTGCCTCCGACGATCGTTAAGGCGATGATGGTCGTGAAAACAATCCATTTTTTCTTAACCATTCTACTCATCCAGCCATCCAAGTATGGTGACTGGTCAGTTGGGACAGGTAAAGAGAAACGGGGATCGGACAGAGCGAGTCTGGTATGAATTTCATTTTTAATTATTAAATCAAATTAAACCTGAAAATAAATATGAACATTGAACCTACATGGTCGAGTTCGAACTTAACTAGTCCGAGACTCCGAGCTCGATCTAGTTTGAGACGAACTCGAGTTTGACTCTACAGCTCATAATATAATTTTAGTGATCAACATCTCAATGTTTAATGAATATCTTATATTCTTATTTTATCTTATAAAGCGTGCTTAATTAATTAAAATAATTAAATTTAGTTTGCTTATTTCAAAAGTTTTTTTATAGTTATTACTTATTAGTAAAGTAATTAATACTTGATTTGTGGGTAATTATTCTTATAACAAAAATATGTTAACTGTCAACAACTAAGGAATGTAGAAGCATGCTGTACACGAAATCAATGTGTAAAAGTCTTATGGTGTCTGTTGCTTTAGAAAACAAACTCTATTATCCAGTTTCAACTTTTTTCGTTGAATCCATCTCATGGTTTTGAGATCGGTGATCATGCCTGAATCGTAGATCCTATAATGGGTTTGTTGACATTAAAAGTGTGACTTTATATGTCATAAACCTTGTTAAATCTAGTCGATAGGGATATGGAATCCGTGAGTTTTTATATATCCAATATTACATATCAATATCTAATTGATCACAATCACTATTAAATTTTTAAAAGATATAGACAACACGTTAATAAATCTTATGAGATAGTCCTTAAAAAAGTTATTAAAAATATCAGTCTCTTTTTTGATTCAGACATTCAATGTATTACAAAAAAGGAGACATTTATGAGAAAAGTATGAGAGACCAACCTCCTGAAACCATTACATAGTTAATGAAAGAGAGTTAATAGACTTTTTGTTCATTTCTTTTACTTTGTTTCTATTTTTATACTCAGTATAAACTGGACATTTATTGTATTCTGTGGTATATCATTTGAAGGTATACATTAATAAACTAAAAACAGAAAATAATCGATCACAAATTCACAGTAATTATTAAAAAAAATTGAAGATTTAATATATACATTTTTTTTTTTTTTTTTAAATCACTATGATATAACAGATATATACGTGACTTTAATTTAATTTATTAACATGATAACATCTTTGATCTAACATTGACAATGGAGTAATTGACATTGAGGATAGCACATTTAAAAAAAAATGATTTTATTTTCTTTTAAATACCCAAACCCAAGAATTAAAAACCCAATCGTCATCAAGATGAACTCTCGACGAATTGCGATCGCCGTCGACCTGAGCAAAGAAAGCGCGTACGCAGTGAAATGGGCAGTAAAGAACTACCTGCGTGAAGGCGACGATGTGATGCTCCTCCATGTACGACCCACCTCCAACCCCTACGGAGCCGACTGGGGTTCCCATTCAAGGTCAATTGCTCCGCAACCCGAAAATAAGGCGAGTGAGGATAAGTTAAAGGCCATGAAGGAGAAGAAACCCAATTCCATAGCCGAACCTTTGATTGCCGCAGGAGTTCATTTCGAGGTGAAGATAGTTAGTGACCATGATATGAAGGAGAGGATCTGTCTTGAGTTGGAAAGGTTGGATTTCAACGCGGTCATCATGGGGTCGAGAGGGATTGGAGGCGAGAACAAATTGGACTGTAATGGTCGCCTCGGTAGCGTAAGTGATTACTGCGTCCACCATTGTGTCTGCCCCGTCGTCGTCGTCAGGTTTGTGGAAGACGAGGAAGGTTTTGGTACGATCAATGTTGTTTTCTCCAACATGGATGACAAGAAAGTGGTGGAAGATTGATGCATGATAATTCCTTTATGTAATGTAATGTAATGTAAATTACTAGTGTGTTTCGATCGTGAATTTTTGTATTACATGAGTGAACTGCCCTTCCGGCTTGCCGGCGTTCGGACATGTACTTTTTGTTTCTGCTCTCGGGAATGGGTTTCGAATTTTCAGTTAAAACAATAAAGTGAGGAATTACGTAATTATCCGACCCGATAAGGTCTGTTACCATTTATCAATGGGCCAAGCTAAAAGACCCATACAATTTTATCTACCTATGTGACTGTGTTAGAAAACAAGGGTAAAATAGTCATTTAGATCGAGACGGATATATAAAAATAAAAGGAGGATAGTGCAAATTAGAATTTCAGATCGTGTTTAGGGTTTCTTCTCTTGCCGGCGACATTATGGTGAGCAAAATCGGTTCCTTTTTTCGTCTGTTTACATTGCAGTTCTCAAACAAAGATCGGGATTTTCTCTCTCCAAAGAGATGGGCTTGCATTTTTATTCTTATTGTGTTGATTTATTTTTATTTTTCTTGCTTGTACTGTTTGGACCTATGTTTAAATTTTTCTTTTGGGTTTACGACATTCTTAATTTTCCGACGAATCTTCTTGTTCTTGGAGTGAATATTTTTTTCTGTGAAGTTGAAATCCGAGTTTGATATTTTTGCTTTGATGGTTTTAGCAAAAGGTTTTTTTTTAAACTGCGTTTTCATTAATGATTAAAGGTTAACGTGCCTAAGACCAAGAAGACATATTGCAAGAACAAGCAATGCAAAAAACATACCCTACACAAGGTCACACAATACAAAAAAGGCAAAGACAGTCTTGCTGCGCAGGGAAAACGACGTTACGATCGTAAGCAGTCAGGATATGGTGGCCAGACCAAGCCTGTCTTTCACAAGAAGGTAATCATCAATAAAAAATTCAAACAATCACAACTGAAACATTCAGCTTATTTAGACTTTTAGTTGTGGTTTAACTTGCTGTTTCAATTCATTGAGTTTACACATGAGTTGAATGTATCATACTGATTTAAATTTCAAGTTGTCAAATTTTATTTGGTTTCTTATGATTATGATTGTTTTTTTCTCTTTAATAAAGTTCAATCTACTTTGTTCTGTGGTGCTCAAGTCCCTGCTATCCTGTATTCTAGCTTTGATGCCATTCCTTGGATCCTCTTCTCCTTATATTATTTTCTGGCATTTCAACTTCTCATTTATAAATGTTAAAATTCAAACTACTTAAATCATCATATTTAATTTTTATAATATTTAAAATTAAATTATCCATTATGAAATTTTTCCCTAAACTTTTCCTCTGCAGGCTAAAACAACAAAAAAGATTGTGTTGAGGTTGCAATGTCAGAGCTGCAAGCATATGTCACAGCATCCTATCAAGGTCTCACTTGAACCATATACTCCTAGCATTATTTATAGTTTATTCTTTAAATTAAGCGTTCGTCCATATGGTATCATAAGTTTTTTAAGCTAGGTATTTCCCTATGTTGTTGCAGAGGTGCAAGCATTTCGAGATAGGTGGAGACAAGAAAGGCAAGGGGACATCTCTATTTTAATTATCTCCTCTTTTTTAATATATTCCTTTTATGTTTCATCAAGAAGTTAAGATTGGTATCTGAATTTTTGTTTGCTATGTATTCGACTTGGTGAAAATTGTTGGTGCAGAATTGCTTGACCTATTTTATTCATGTTCCTTTTCATCCCTGATTTTGTTTGGTGTTCAAGTTCAGAATTGCTTTACTGCATGTGTTGTTACTTTTTATAATTTAGGGTCTTGATTGGGGTTATTTGGAATTTATAATTAGTGTTCAAAAAAAATTCTGAATATGAAAATTCAAAATTACATTGATAGTTGAACACTGGATATGCTGAATATTTAATTTTACAAAGATATTTTTGTGCAAAGATCTTAAAAATCGTCATTGATATTTAGATATTTACCTGTACATAAGAGATTAAGAATCAAAAAACGAGAATCCAAGAGTAAGGAATTGAAAAATGTTTCAAGTATGTTCGAAGTATACCTGAGAATAGAAGAATGTTCCAAGTATGGTGGTGAGGGCTCCAAGAGCATTGACAACTGTGATTGGAGTTTTAAAAATGATGATGGAAGAGACAATTATAGTGATCCTTTTCGCAGTGTTTGAAATACTAAGCGCCAATGGAGTTATATCTTCCAAAGACATGTATGCCACTTGATTGCTCAAATGGTAGAATACACTTTGCATTACAATCCATCTGCTTAAGCACAGAATTGGTTTCAATGATAAGTCTATAGGTAATTAAATGATTTCATCAAATTAAAATTTGCATAAGATGATGTATCCAAGTCTGTAGTTAGTAATTGAGTTCTTCTTACCCTAAAAATCCGTATCCTGTCTTTGAATAAGCGATTTCCCAACCAGTTGTAAATATGTTTAAATCTTCATTGACGATTGCAGCTGGAATAAGTATGATCAGAGAAAGGATTGAAAGGCATCCATAGTAGTTCATCCCACTGATAGATTTTCCTTTCATTCCTTGCTTCGAGAGAATGTTTCTACCGACAAATGCAAAATTTGCGGTCATCGCACAGAGAAACCCTATAATAAATATCATTATGATGTATGACTACAATAATCAATCATACATAGTGATAGAATTTATGGTTTAGCTAGTTGGATATATATGCAAGCCTTATTATAGTTGGTTACCTGTCATGTTGAAGTCCAATTCAGTAAGAGCCGAAAGAGAACAACCTCCAATAATCGGCACAAGCGAAAGATAGACTGCCAAAGAATATGACTCCCCAAGAAAGAAGCTTGACATAAACACACTACAAGCAGGCTCTCCGCCTCTAATAATTTGCGAAAACGACACAGACACCTTTGACACACTTGTTGTCGCCGCGACATGTCCAATTGTATGAGCCAACGCTACCTTAATCAAGTGACAACTGCAGATGATCAAAAACTCTAATGGAAGAAGAAAAATCGAACCATCAATTCAAATGATCTAGCGAGCTCACCGGAAAAAGAGATAGCCAAAATTTAAAGTCTGTTCTAGGTGCATCGATGATCCTCAAAGTCCAACAAGTAATCATGAGAATAGATCCGGCGGCTAATGAAGTAGCAGATAAAAACCATGGATATGGAAAGACATTAAGAACCTTCTTGTTATAGAGATTCATAATCATACTAAACAAACAACACAACATAAAGAAAATCATGACTTTCTTCTTCTTCGTCGTCATATTTTCTTTATTGGTGGATTTTCCGTCCACTTCTGATCTCTGGATTCTCCCATCTCGTTTCTTGCTCTCTCTTCTACTGGCTGCTTCATCACAAGATCTAATGTATTAAAACAAATCTATATCTATAAATATTGGGTTGTGAAGATCATACATACCTGAGTTTTTTTTCTTTGATGATGATCTGAATTTGAACTTGGAATGAGTTGTCATCTTGAGTAATGACTTTTCGGCTACGATGATCAAATATTGAGAAAAGAAAGAGGAAGAAGATAGACAACAGAAACTTTTTTAATGCCAAATATTTGAAGTCTTGCCATTTTTAAATTTTAAGTATATATCTTCAAACAATCAAACATGTTCATTGTTTTAATATAAATTTGGAGTTAATTTATTCCAGTTATTGTATACCATACCACAGCCCACAAGTTATTTTGGTAAAAAAAATGGCCAAAGGTTCAGAAATAATACTCTTGTTCTAAGAGTGTTTGTACTCGGGTTGAGTAGGAGTAGGATTTGTATGAATTGTAAGTGATTTGTATGCTGGAGTTCTTGAGCTTTGGCAGAACAAATGAACTAAAAATTAAACTAATCAACAAATTTAAAAACTAACAATTAGCCAAGTAAAATAGATATTAAACAAAAAATCAGAATACGAAATCAGTACGCAAGAGGACAAATAAAAAACAAGCACCTTTGAATAAAAATCAGAGAACAGAAATGCAAAGAGAATCCGAGAATATTACCTTTGAGAAGAAACAGAGCGCCAGAGCAGACTGTGGTCTGAGTGGAGAAAAAATGAAGAATAGGAATTAGGAAGGAACCACCAATGCCAATGTTCATTTTGGGGATGAAATCGTAGGTAGGGAGGATTTGGGGATTTAGGTCTTTTAAGAGGGGGGTTTTAACAAAAAAATTATGGATATTGTCATATTGATCGACGATAAAATGATAACGCACCAAAATTTAAAAAGTTTGTAAATTTTCTAAAATTTATCCCAGACACTAGAACCTTCATGCGCCATTTTAATCTTATCCTTCCCATCTCAATCTGATTCCGACTCCACCCCCACTGATCCGGCATGGTACGACTATTTCTTTGAGTCGTCGTCCTCCTCCCTCTGTTCACGCACTCATTGCTATAAATTGTGAATGATCGATTTTATAGATTTTTTTGCTTTTGTTTTTATAATTTTTTTTATTATTAAATCTTAGAATTATTTGCAAATTGCGATAAGTAAATGAACCCATTAACAAGATAACCTCCAAATATTTGTATTCGTATATTTCATGTTTCATCATTAGAAGATACAAATAACTTACAATCTACATATAGAATTAAAGATTTCATGCTGAACACAGCTAAAAACAATTGATTGATTGACAAAAATCTGATTTTCCAAAATCAGTAATTAAAAAAAAAAATATATGCCGTCAGTCCCTCTCAATACTAATAGAGTAATAGTGTAGGATGGCAGCATTGTGAATCTGTGATATTTGATATTTTGATGAAATCCATATTTCCCAATAAGAATACAAAATAGACAGATTTCTAATGATATTGAATTCATATTGTAAGTTTATATGTTTGTGTCTGTCTGATTTCATTCATAAACATACTTAACTGCTGAAATATTAATGATATGACTATGAGTCTAAAGTTGTTTACCCAAAAGAGTTTGGAAATTTGGTCTGTGCAAAAACCAGAATGGCAATTATAACATAGCATGACAAAAATAAGTCATGCCAAAGTTGGTATGAGTTAGCTGGTGGGATTTGATGGGAAATTGACAACCCAAAGGCCATGATTTTTTCCATTAAACAATACCGTCTAATCCAAAATCTCTATAAATTATGCAGTTTATGTTCAAAAAAATCATTAGCAAACCTTTGGAACTACTGTTGAAACTTGAGAAAATCAATGGAGAAAGCAGCCATCATCACCCTCATACTCTTCCTCTTCTTCTTTCTCCATTCCACATCTGGTGGTTATTTATATCCCACTCACTCTATCTTCAGTTAATCTTAATTTTATTGTGTTTTAATTTTTTTCTTTTTAATGTTTTCTTACAGACTATTCTGTGGATGCAGAAGCATCAGAAGCTGTAAGAATTTTCTAACCAAATATATGAATGATATAACAATGTTATTAAAGAAAAAGCAAATTTTTTTTTTTTTTTTGAAAGCAAATACTTAAATTGTCTTTTATTTTCCCGTGTGAATTAAAAAAAAGGCAACTTGGTGTGTAGCAAAGCCTTCGACTGATAATGCAGTACTGAATGAGAATATACAATATGCATGTTCTATTGTGGACTGCAGTGAGTTACAGCCACCAAATGGAAAATGTTTTCACCCAGACAACCTTTTATTCCATGCATCAGCTGCCATGAATATTTACTACCAAGCTAATGGCAGGAAAATCTGGACATGCTATTTCAACAACACTGGACTGATTACTATCACTGACCCTAGTGAGCTATGTTGTTTTAATCTGCACTGCAATTTAGAATTGCGTGATTGATGTTAAGATTAATTGATGTGCATCATGTGTTTTGCAGGTACTGATGGCTGTTCATTTTGGCAAGGATGAAAAGGTCTGTGTGCTGGGAATCTGTATGAACTGAGTAGAATAAATTGTAGCATATGGTATAGAAATGTTAAGCTAAATTACTAAACGATGTTACTTTTATAGATCTAATATAAATCATAGATTCACAGTGATCGATCGTACTTTTATGAATAAAAATTATCTTACCTCTGATTGGATGATATTGGGATGTGCATAATTCAATTTTACTATCAACCTGTGCTGGAGAAGAAAAAGGAAGATTTTACATTAAAAATTTATTTAGAAAAATGAAGAAAATATCTTTCAATAAAAAGATACCAACTTCACACATGATCTTTGAGTTTTAACACGAAACAACCAGCTTGAAAGCTGACGTCGTAAGAAATAATGCCACCATTGGGATTAAGGAAAATAACACCATCTTTTAAAAGAAAATATTATGATGTTATTATCTATTTTTGAGGTTTTATTATTTACAAGGAGCTCTGGGGTTTCTTTTGAGATCAATCGATTCAACACAATGACATCATTTGTACAGATTTTATCTCTCTTGATCATATTACATCATGTCCTTTGATAAGTTATCTTGATCCAATGACAAACATCTTGGTTTGTCTGCAATCTGCATACCCCCAAAACAACTCAGTCAGTCCATCCAAATACATAGCACCATTAGCTATAGCTCTGGGCAAATAAATCAGCTCAATATACACACGAAAGCTGAGTTGCAAAGACTGGATTTTCCACTAGCCAGCAGCCAGAACCTTTGAAACCCACTGTGAGCTTAAATGCTCAATATCAAATACATGGAAAATAGCAATGTACAAAGATGATTGGCATGGTTTCCTGAAAAAGAGATGAATTCGTCAGTTATGAAAATGGAAGAAAACTAAAACACCAGTACACCACAATATGTATTATGTGTATATTGGTAATTTTTTAAACAGGTGATGGAGAGAAAAAAGTAATATATATATATATTAAACACCATAATCAAAGCACTCCCCAGAGCATTGCATACTAATAAACATAAAGGAACTAAATCAACTAACCAGAACTTCCAGCATTTTTGGCCACTGGCAATGCTGGCAATGACATCTCTGAAAAGGGAAGACCATCAAAAAATTAGCAGTGTTTATATAACTATTGGAAATCACTAAAATATAAAGAGAAATAGCAACAACTTTTACTGCAAAAAAAATAGCAGCAACTAAACAATGGTTGGATCTACCATATATTTCTCAAGGAACTAATTGATACTAATACGAAGGGAAAAAATTGAATGTTTGTTTGATGATGTGAACAAAAATATCACGACGAATACTTACGTGCCATCAAGATCTGTCTGTCAAGGCCTCGGTGACAGGTAATTTTAACTTTTAAGCCTCTTTACGGAATACATCAAAATGAAAATAGTAAACACGGACTATTAATCATTTTATAATATCATACTTTAAGTGAATACCAATGCAGCTAAGGAAAAATATTTACCATACGGGAGAACATCATTTTTACTTCTAAATATCCATACCAATACAAGTTTTTGATATGCAAGAGAATATTTTAAGTTTTTAACCATATAAAAATTATATATATTATCTTTCTACAACATAGAAGAATGTTAACTAGTATGTTTTGTTTTTACACTATGATGTTACAATTTGTATCACCTGGAGCACAAAGAGACAAAGATGAAAATGTTGCTGATGAAGGCCATGGTGCGGCAATATTGTCACTTAAGTCGCAAGTAAAACTGAAACCAGTAGAACTATCAAATATAACATCTGCTGGCAAGCTTCGAAGCAAGCAACCTAATCATTTTAAAAATAAGTTTTGAATTGTTCTTATTTATAATGATAAAACAAGGCATTATTGAAGTAATGTTCACTTACCTTGTTGGCCATATGCTGCTCCAGTAGTCAGTCATTCAAACAATTGGAAAAAAAATCAGTATTTTAAAAGAAATACAAATTAATAGAGATGTTGAGAAATCAAAATAAATATGAAAAAGTTAGTTATCGTACCCTGAAGACTGAAGTCTTTTAGATCAACATCACAAAGTTCATATATATTTGTCATTACACCACCCTTTTTTAGCATTGATCCAAAAAATGTAGCACAATTTATAGCTTGCCTATTTGTTATTAGCATTTGTCTTTGTATGTCAGTAATATAAGCATTCAATGATTTGCAACACGAATGATTTGGAATATCCACGTTATGACAAGCTTTAATTACTTCCGAGGGATCATTGAAAACAAGAGGACAAGCTAAATCAAACAACAAAACAAAGTAAATCAGAAAAAGTGAAAAATTCCAGCATACATTCAGGATCATGACTACTCACAAGTCACAATACCTTTGTTCACTTTGCAGCTAGACAATATCCGAAATGCAGTATTGGCGGATTTTAAAGAAAGCTTCCTAGATAGCCATGAATAAACAACTCCTTTACAGCCATTGAGAGCTTCGATTGCAGGTTTAATACCAGGTATCCTGGAACTGTCCAAAGCAGTCAACTGTAAGAGGGAGATTTGCATCGCAGCTTCAGCAATTGCAGGTTGACAGACAGGACGGCAGCATTCCTTAAGAGGATCAACAGTGCTGCAAGCATCTAATAGCTTACTTGTGTTCACCATTTTCTCAAAAGTTGATATGTCCTTAACAGGACATTCACTACCAGTCAGGTTAACAGATTGAACAGAACAAATTTCAGGGATAGCACTGTTAGCTCCTCTACTAGCTAATATGCTGACAATATCTGAAAAACAGTCATTGGCAGTTGTTTTGTTCAGAGCCATCAAATCAGAGGCAGTGTTGTAATAACCCTGGAAAATGTGCAATAAACTTCTTATTTGTGGACAACATATTACATTCCCAACAAGTCTTGCCAATGGCGCCGAACAATCAGAGGCAGTTTTGTCCAAAATGCTTGAAATATCAGAAAAATTTGTGGAGCACCTACCTGTTAAAACTGGATCATATGTATTTGGAAATGTAGGATACATTGGTGAAAGTGGTTCTACAGGATATGGATTATGAGGAAATACTGAAGGAGAAATTTCTATCGGACCAAAGAATCCAACAGGTGGGTCGGCAATTACAAATTTATAAGGAACACCAGTCTTCATGTTAAATAGAGTTTTGTGAGATACAACATCTTTGAAATCACACGTTAAGACCATGAATATCAACATAAGTTGACAAATAGAACCTGCAACACAATAATATGAAGTTAAGAATTCCATAAGAACGGAAATGATAATGATACAAAACAGAATTTCTAAGAAATTCGAACATCACCTGGAATAAAACCAGTAACTTTAATATGACCCATTGCATTTTTCCTTTGTTTAGTCTTCTGGTAATATGGGCTCAGAGAAATGCGATTTAAGAGTAAAAACATGCTTGAAGGCAACTGTCAGGGAAATGATATAAAGTCTTAACACTAATATCTCAAACTTAAGTGAGATAACTTGAAGAAATGCCTCTAGTGTGGTTGTACTTTAAAAGCCTTATGGATGTGATGTGAGAATTGAGTTATGGATTTCTCCCCTGCCTTGTTGCTTGATGTGAATAATATGATTTGATGCAGATATACAATTTTAATAAAACATAGATAAAACTATGATTGTGTAGGATGTTTGCCAAAGGAATATTAGTAATTCCGTGCAACTGTACCAGTAGATCACTTTGTTTGAATACATAGTTTCGCCAACACACGATAATGGAAAAAAAAAATTCCCAACTCTGAAGTCTGAACTAAATCTTACAATTATTTTTATTATACTTAAATCTGAAGATTTTTGTTGTTGTTGCCATAATCATCTAAGAAGTTAGAAGTAATCAAGTAAATAAACTTTGGTGATACCTTATTTTTTACCTAAATCTTAAAAACAATCCCTTTACTTGCTTGGTATTTCAACTAAATCATATAATAAAACATTCACTCCATACTTAAACTAAATCATAATAAAAAAATCTACTTGATCTTGAACTATACCTCCAAAAAGAAATCGTAACACTTAAAAAGATAAGATTAAAATTCAAAAAAACTGCAGACTAGATATTCATTCCAGCAACAATGAAACATATTATAAAAAGTTAAAAACAACAGAAACCCTAATAAGGTACATACCTTCTTTTCCTCACTAACTCTGGATCCGAGCATTTCTTCAACCCTTGCAAGTTCCTATTCGTCTCCAAATCGTATCCTCTCCTCTCCTCTCCCCTCTCACTCCTTGAGGCCTTTCCCCTTTTTCCAAATAATATTCATCTCTCCATCTTAGGAACAGACTGTTTTCATCTCTTTCTATGCTTTAGCTTTAGCTTTAGCTTTAGCTTTAGCTTTAGCTTTAGGAGCATTATTTCGGTATATTCCAGAACTACCCCTAGAGATGGAGGATCCAACGGTTGAGTGTGCGTTACTGTAGATATCAGTGCAAATTGGAAGGTGAGATTTGGATGTACCGAAAAGCAAGGGAATCTACTTCGACCACTTTGGGAGTAATCATTGTACGTTTGGATTACCAGATATGTCCACGACAGTCTTCGAATTTACGTGGATACCACTGCGTTTTGTAACACGCGTGGACTATTTTTTAGTGGGAGACAGTTTTGACTCTTTTACATTAGTCAAAGCCTGGAAAGATTTTTTTTTTTAAGTCTTTTGGGTGATGATGGTACCCCCAAGTTACCAGCCCAGGCCCATGAAGAAGTCTAGGAGCGAGGCCCAGCAAGACGAATAGAAGAGAGCCTAAGTTACACCGAAGACATTAGCCCGTTCGGATGATCCGGGCGGCCCCATCAGCCCTACGGACATTTGGTCCAGGCCCAGCAGGACGAGTAGAAGAGAGCCCAAGGGACGTTGGACATTAGCCCATCCGGATGATCCGGGCGGCCCCATCAGCCCTACGGACATTTGGTCCAGGCCCACCAGGACGGCTGGAAGGATCCATTAGCTTGAGCAGTTAACATCCCAAGGGAGGCGTCCCAAGTATATCAGATACCGAACTCGTTAGGAAATTGTATAAATACCCCTAGGGGTGAAGTGTAAGAGGGGGGATCACTTGTAATACATTAGGAATACACTTGTAATATACTGGTGATTATACGATAATAGAGAGGATCGTCCACCTTTCCAGTGTGATACGATCAGTGGTGAACCTGACGTGAATCGAACACGAAAAGATGGATGCAGAACAACCGGAGCGAGAAATTCATATAGAGGGAAGTCTAGAAAACGTGGCGGCAGAGACATACGGGAATCGACTGTCAACAGTTACCCGTGAAAGTCAAGGTGTAAGCGAACAAGTGCGTTTAGAAGAAAATATTGAAGAGGCACCTTATCACCCTCAGCAGCGTACGTGCGAGAATTCCCGGTTCTTTGAAAAAGCAATACCGGAAGATGGGATGGATGCAAGTTGGTCGGAGCAAAGTCGATCAAGGTCACCAGAACATAGAAATAACCAAGAAGGGTATGGGAGAGCGTTTCCCATATTACGGGAACCAAGAGAGAGTCAACTCATGTCAATTATCGCGGATTTACAAAATAATCAAAGGCAACTCCAGGAACAAATTGTGTCAATGGCAAACAGAAGCATGCGAGAGAACATTCCTGTACGACCGTCAATTGGTTATCTGGACCAATTGACACCGACGGACAATGAGGAAGCTTTAGCGCGACATCTTTTAGCGGAAGGATACCCAACGGGGTGGAGAGCCCCAAAAATTACATCATATGATGGCACAACGGATCCGGAAGATCACATCCATTCGTTTCGTATGGAAATGGAAGATACTACTGGGCGAAGAGACATTTGGTGTCGTATGTTTAGAAGAACTTTGAAGGGAGAAGCAGTGGGTTGGTACAGAAATCTTCCGGTGGGAAGCATCAACTCATTCAAAGATTTGGAAAAATCGTTCAAAATTGCCTTCGGGCATAAAATAAGGCGCAAAGGTTTAAATACAACCTTGCTGACAGTGGTACAGGGAGATCGTGAGTCAACGCGAGAATATATGGATCGGTTTGCGGTGGCGGTTCAAAAAGTCGTTTGTTCGGAGGAAGAAGTACTGATGGCGCTGGTTAACGGATTAAGACCAACCAGATTTTCAGGGGATTTAGTAAGGGATCTCCCATCAACATTTGCAGAAGCTATGGAGAGATCGTACAAAGAATCAAACGTAGAAGATTACCATGAAGCAAAGTATAAGCAGATACGTCAAAGATCGAAAGGCCAGTACGATCAAAATGCACAGCAAAAGCAGCCAAGACTGGAAGCCCGATCACAAAACAGGGAGTTGCCAGAAGATACTGTAAGAAGGACCACTTTCCCAAGGGAAAACTTCATCAACTACGGCCCACCCAGGGTCACCCCGTTTCCGAACCAACGACAGGTATTTTTAGCGTTAAGGGAAGAAAGGGTACTTCCGGAACCACGACCAATGCGTACGGAAACAACAATTAACAGAAATCCACACTTATATTGTGAATATCATGAAGACATAGGACATACAACGGCCGAGTGTTGGATTCTGGCAAAGGAAATAGAAAGAATACAAGAGCGGCAGGGCTCGCTCCCCGTACGTCAAAGGTTACCTTCTCCGCCTCCGCGACGAACAACACCAGTGCCTACAGGACATCAAGACCACAGGGACATCAGAACGCCAGGATATCAGAACCGTAGGGAAGATCAGGATGGAAGGAATATTGGGGAAATATTAGCA